>CAMZMU010000115.1:27774813-28117363 GCA_947311845.1 Poa pratensis | reverse complement strand
GAGATTTGGCGGCCTTTTGATACGATTGCAGCTTCCTTAGCCACTCATCAAAGAAAGTCACATATATTGTTAAGTGAAATTGCTCCACAGCTAGCAGCTTTGTCAACCTCTGACATTCCAATGCCTGGTTTTGAGAAGCAGCTACTTGATTCCTCAGAATCTTCTTTTGCTGAAAATCATGGCACAGTTACAGTATCTTCTTTCTGCAAAGAAGTAACCATACTTTCTACAAAGACAAGACCTAAGAAGCTCGTCTTGCAAGGATCAGATGGACATAAGTATATTTATCTTCTCAAGGGACGGGAGGATTTACGTCTTGATTCTCGATCATGCAGCTGCTGGAGGCGATAAATAGCTTCTTGTATTCATCTTCTGACACTCGAAGTCGAAATATTGCAATACGATTTTATTCTGTTACACCAATTAGTGGACGAGCTGGGCTAATCCAGTGGGTAGAAAATGTAAGCAGCATATACAATGTGTACAAGTCATGGCAAAAACGTTCTCAGGTGGCGCAGGCACAACTTTCTTCAGTTAGTACTGGTAATGTACACAACTCAGTACCTCATGTTCCCCGTCCAAGTGATATGTTCTATGGAAAATAATACCAGCACTGAAAGAAAAAGGGATCAAAAGAGTAATCTCACGAAGAGATTGGCCACTAGACGTTAAGAAAAAGGTTCTGTTGGAGCTTATGAAGGAGACTCCAAAGCAGATTCTGTGGCAAGAAATGTGGTGTTCAAGTGAGGGGTTCAAAAACTTTAACTCCAAAGTAAAGAGGTATGGCGCATTTCAAAGTATTCATTTATCACTCTATTTAGATTCACCACATGCCTTTTGTTTCCACTGCCAGATAAAATAGAAGTATGATCTCGAGAGTTTTCACTTCTCCCTACTACTTAAACTTTGTTTGAACATTTTTGTTGGTTGTCATTCTTTTCAAGAATAAGAATATCAATTTTTATGGAAAATCCGGTAAATCAAGCCCATGTTAAATATAGAGGGCATATTTGAAACTGAAAAATTCTGTTTCAGTTAGTCGTTGCTCTTAATCTCTAACGACCCCATCCTCACAAAAATTGAAGAAGAGAAAACCACTACTCTTTTTCAGAGAGAGAACCGAGAAAAAGTTTTGCTCAGTTAAATGGTTGCGGAAGTCCCTAATAATTTGGGATATGGGGAGGCTGAGAAAGCTCTTTAGGACCGTCGACAAGCTTCCTCATGAGTTAGATGTGCATGCCATATAGTTCCCATTATGCAGCATTTTCATGTTAATTAGGGACTTCTGGATTTGAATTTTGGTAAGACGGCGTGTTTTGTTGTAAGTAGTGATTCGTGAATTACTTGCCATCGAATTTGTTGATCTTCTTCTTCAATACATACATAAATGGTAACTGAAATGCTAGGAAACCAAGAGTGCCTTGAGGCTAGTTTATCAACTAGTTCATCCATCAAGGTATCTTAATTTTGGAAATAGAGTGCTATGCTATATCTGTTAAGAGTAATTACTAAGATTTCTTTTGTCTATTATTATTATTGATAAAATTGCTATTGGCTGTGAGTCTTAGCTAGCAATCACTTTCCTGTTGCAGATTCTCTAGCAGTCTAGCAGCCATGAGCATGGTTGGCCATATTCTGGGCCTTGGGGATAGACATTTAGATAATATCCTTATGGACTTCAGCAATGGTGATGTGGTTCACATAGATTACAACATATGCTTTGATAAAGGGAAAAGGTTGAAGATTCCAGAAATTGTTCCGTTCCGTCTTACTCAAACTATGGAATCAGCCTTGGGATTGTCTGGAGTTGAAGGCGTCTTTAGAGTTACTTGTGAGGCAGTTATGGGCCCTCTTGAAGAACAAAGATATCATCTTAATGTTAATGGAAGTGTTTATTTGGGACCCATTGATAGAGTGGACACGTGGAAATATGCAAGATGAAGCTGGAATAGCCGGTGAAGAGAAGAAAGGAATGGAATTAGCAGTTAGTTTAAGCTTGTTCTCTTCTAGGATTCAAGAAAGTCGTGTTCCTTTGCAGGTAATTGTCTCTTGGAGTTGGAAATTTTCTTTTGCATTTTGGTATTAATATATGCCAGTATCAATTGGGAGGTACTAGTAGTATTTCAAGAGTGAGGCGTTAGGCATATTTGCAGTTCTAGCATCTCCTAATTATGAGTTTTGATTTATTTTCTATCATAGAATTTGTTCCCAGTCTAATTTGAACTCTTTGTGATGTTCAGGAGCATGAGGATCTTTTTGTGACTAACTTGCCAGCTACACTATCTGTTCTAAAGGTATTCTTTTGTAACTTGTAACCACGAAGTGCAAGTATCTCAAATAACACATTTGAATCACCTGATTCTAGTTTTATTTCCACTATGTGCAGAAATTCTTGGATTCTCTAGATCAGTATGAGGTTATGTCTGCTATTTTTTATCATGCTGAGAAAGAGCGGTCAAGTGCTTTACACAAGGAAACATCAGCAAAGTCAATCCTCGCTGAAGCTACTTCAGTTGCTGAAAAATCCCGCACTTCTTTTGAGCTTCATGCTCACGAATTAGCAGAAGCAAAAACTGCAGCGGTTGATGAAGCAAACACACTTGCAATATGGGTGGAAAAACATGGAAGGGTTCTTGAGGCTATTAGGGGCAATTCAGTTACAGGGGCAGAGCTATTAATGCAACTAAACAGCAAGGACGAGGCCTTAAGCCTTATTTCAGCTGTCCCTTTATCAGGGGTTCCCCTTACGGTTGTACCAGAGCCAACTAGAGAACATTGCTATGAGCTGGACAGGGAGGTTTCTGAACTAATCACTGAGTTGCATGCTGGGCAGTCCTCTGCTTTAGAGGCACTTGGTGAATATGCTTTAGTCTTGCAGCAAGTTCTTCCAGTTAACTACATCACGACTAGTCCAATTACTGGTTGGGCACAAGCTTTGCAGCTATCTGTAACCAGTACATCACAAGATATGCTTTCTCTTGCCAAAAGGCAGGCTGCAGAAGTCATTGCTAAGGTTCAGGGCGAAGGTAGTAATCTAGTGCAGCAAAGATACCGGGATCTCTTAAATCAGATGGAAAGTTATGTTGCATGTGTTGAAAGAATTACGAGGGAATGTTCTGAATTGAGGAATTCTGTTGGATTGAACAATGAAGCACAGTCTAAAGATCGGATACTTTCTGCATTCATGAACTTTGTTCAATTGCCATCACAAAAGAATGATGAGGACAACATTCCTTTCTCGCAAGCAGATAGTTTGAAGGTCAAAACTCCAGGCCAGGAGATGTACAAGAGAAAACAAGTAAGGTTCTATCTATTCTTGGAAACGCTGTGGGCCAGTTATATAGTGAGGTTAGAGCCAGAATGTCTGAACTCTCAACTAAAGCTGTTGGGTTATCTAAGTTTAGGACAGATGAAGGTGATCTTCAAGCTGATGCTGGAATGAGTTTGCAATTGTTTGATCAGCAGATAGAAAAATGTGCATTAATTTCTGGATTTGTGAATGAAGTGCATGAAGTGATAGGGATAAAATTAGCTGAAATGAACACTGATTATGCACAGCATCGACCTGGGCAATGGGCTTATACTTTTCAGGCCATTTTGCACTCAAGTACCAACATGATTGAGCAAATGACCGAAGTTCTTCTTCCAGAAATTATTAGATCATTTATCATACAATTCAGAAGTAATGGAAGCCTTTGGTTCAATTTCTCGGATACGTGGTTCTGTTGATACAGCTCTAGCGAATTTAGCTGAGGTAGAACTTGAGAGAGCATCACTGACTGAATTGGAACAGAGCTACTTAATGAAAGTTGGCCAAATCACTGCGCAGCAAGAAGCTCTTGAAGAAGCTGCCATGAGGGGTAGAGACCATCTATCTTGGGAAGAAGCAGAGGAACTAGCTTCGCAGGAGGAGGCCTGTAGAGCACAATTGGAACAACTTCAGAAAACTTGGAACCAGAAAGATATAAGAATTTCATCACTTATGAAAGTAGAAGCCAATGTCATGAATTCATTACTTTCTTCTGAACAATACTTCTCATCCTTGGTGAATGTTGATCAGGAGAGTGAATTTCATTCGAGAAGCAAGGCTCTGCTTTCAATCTTGATAAAGCCCTTTGCTGACCTGGAATCACTTGATCATATGCTATCATCACGTGGCGCTTTCCCTTTTCACATGAGTGATTCAGTTTCTAATCTAAGAGATGTTTTGGCTACCAGGTCTTCCCTATCTGATGTTATGTGGCCTTTATCTGGCTTGTTGAAGGATCATGCTTTTTTTGTTTGGAAACTTGGTTTGCTTGATTCAGTTCTTGACTTGTGCATGCATGAGATTTCATCTTCTGTTGAGCACAGTTGTACAACCAACCAGCTTTACACTACTCTTAAGAAGAAGCTTGCGATCCATGTAGAAAAACAAGTTGGTCAATATATTCTAAGAAGGATCGCTCCTGCACTCATCCTGCATTTAGACAAAGAAATTTGTGATTTTCTGCAGTCGAGTCAAGGAAGAAGAGAATCAGGTCAATCTACTCCAGCTGTAGGAAGGGTTGCATCAATGCTTGAGGAGTACTGTAATGCTCACGAGACAGCTAGAGCTGCCCGGACAGCAGTTTCCCTAATGCAAAGGCAATTAAATGACCTCACAGAGGCTTTACGCAAAATAGTTTTGGAAATAGTTCAGGTCGAATGGCTGCATGATCTTTCATCACCTCATGCACAGAAGGCCAAGATTTTCTCACAAAATATTCTTTGTGATGACAAGCTCATGTCCATGCTTCTAAATCTGAGCAGAAGGAACTTGTTAGATAAAATGCAGTCTTCCGTGTCATTGATAACAAGATCAATCGAGTGTCTGCAGGCTTGTGAAAGCACTTCTTTTTCAGCTGAAGGACAACTTGAGAGAGCGATGGGATGGGCCTGTGCTGGTCCAAATACTTCAGGAGCAGGCGGTTCAACCGCAAAGGGTTCAGGAATTCCCCCTGAGTTTCATGATCACCTGCTGAAAAGGAGGAAATTGCTTGGGGGCGTTCAACAACAGGCATCTGACCTTGTTAAGTCCTGCACATGCGTTTTGGAGTTTGAAGCATCTAGAGATGGACTCTACTTTGTGTCTGAGGATAAATCGTCTGGACAATCTACTGATAAGGGCAGGGCATGGCAGCAATCTTTCCTGAATCTCCTGACACGTTTAGATGCAGCATACCATTCCTTTACATGTAAGTTGATTACTTTCCTTTTATGCTTTTGTTACATATCCATTTGTGCCGGGATACGCTGGAGTGCACAAGGGATATCCAACACCCTGTTGGTGATTTTTGTCATGAAAACTGCACTGAAAATTTATCAAGGCCCCGAAACTTGTTCCTAGCCTGTAAAAACTGATTTCCTTTGCCATATATTTGTGATGGTGTGCTTGCTATTCAACTCACAAGAAACAGCCATACATGCTGCAAGCGGCATTCTGCAACTGCTTGTTTCCTGCTTTTGATTAGCCAACTCAAGCTTAGTGGCCGCAGCATTGAAATACTATATATGGAGATGTTATGTGGCTTCACCGACGTTCTAGGCCCAGACAGCGCTAGCCAGTTCCAGTTATGGGATGGAATCCCTGCTACCTCTCAGTTAGGAATTGTATGATTTAAACTAGGAAGTCAATTAGAACTAGATATTCCTTAGAGGTTTGTTACCTAGTTCGGATTATTAGGGTTCTATGTAAAGAGGACCCCTCAAGATGAAGTAATCAAGCAAAAAGAACTACAAATTTTTCCCCGTCTCCTTCGTCCTCCCAAGCGGCCAACCCCTAATCTAACCCTATTTCCAATCAACGTGCCACCTGTACATATTCCTCACGGTATTTACTTGTCATTGGGTCACCAACGTCCTGTCAGAGTTTAGAAATACTGCATAATTCTGACCTAATAGTTCCTCCTGCTTGATAATATGAGTTTCTTGACTCTCTTCTGTTTAATTATTTTTTCCTTTTGTTCTTTGCTGCAAGCAGGTGCAGAACAAGAGTGGAAACTTGGCAAGCTTAACATGGAAACTGCTGGAAAAGGCTTGTATTCAGCAACCAATCAACTTTCTGCAGTCTCTGTTAAGGCGAAATCTGCTTTAGGTCTGTCCTCCTACGTAGCCTGAAATTACTGATTTGGTTTTATCATCCAATGTCGAAATTTGTAAGATATATTTTCTTTTATCGTTGTGGAATAATGCCATGTATATCTTTTACCAGTTAATCTGCAGGATACTCTTGTAGACATGTATGAACGTGCTTGCGAAGTCAGCGTATCATTATCTGGATTTAAACATATTTCCCAGGACCGCACTGCCTTGACTGCTGAATGTGGCTCCTTGCTGGAGGAGGTACATGATTTAATCCCGTTTTATTGAATCTCTACTTTGACTGATGGGGTTACTAGTTTTGAATTCGGTTGTATGCTTGCTTTGCGAGTTTAAATGGTCAGGAACTCTTAGTAGATTTAGTCTTTAATTGAGGAACCAATATTATTCAGCTTCATACCTGGAATGCATGATGATAAAAAAAGAACTCTTCAGTTTTAAATCTGAGCATTTACATGTCTCATCTATGGTATGCATATTTCTATGCAGCTATGTCCCTTTTAAATTTTTCTTGGTATCAGTCCGAAAACTTGCTCATGATTTCCTGGCAAATTATTTGCAGGTCTTGGCTATAGCAGAGGGGTTGCATGATGTCCACACTTTGGGAAAGGAAGCTGCTGCATTGCACAGTTCCCTTACGGCCAATATTTCCAAGGTTTGTCGTGAATTGTGTCTATTGAATTTCCTTCCCCCAAGATCAATATAAATACTCCTCATTACTTGTGGTAATATTTATCTTGTACTGTACGTCACATGTGCATGCTGTTTGAGGACTTCCATTGAGATTTAAATGCAATATTAACGTGGTGATGTTATTTTTCTGCTATACAAGGAGTCCTCGGAAATGCTTAACTTTGTGTCTAGAAGGATGTACGTGGCACCATTAGCATAATTAGAATACAATTTCCTTTTTTCTCTAACAAAAAAGCTTTGTTTGATGCTTGGCAGGCAAATACAATCTTACTTCCACTTGAAGCTTTGTTATCTGCTGATGTAGCTGTTATGTCTGAAGCTATGTCAAAGGAAAGAGAGAAGAATAACACCAGTATGCCTCTTATTCATGGAAAGGCATTATACCAATCTTACATCACTAGAGTAAGGGAAGCTTGCAAAAATTTAGAGCCTTTGGTGCCCCTATTTACTGAATATGTGAAGGAACTGCATTCCATGGTGATTAAGCTTGGACGCCTTTCAAGTCTTCATGCAGGGAATCTTCACAAGGTACTTAGTTAAGGCATGTGTACATGTCTTACATGGCTTTTACTTTTTAATGCTTCACCAAAATTTTACATGTCTATAGGTACATGTATTTCACCCAGCTATTCTCTTCTTCACAGGCTTTAGAGGTTCTTGAAGAAAGTGAAACAGTGACATCGCAGGATATGCCCTCTGCACGTCCAGACATTTTGGAAAGTGATTCATCAGTTGAGAAGGATAAAAGCTCTTCTGGAAGCAGGGAAGGTGCCTCTCAGTATCTAGTTGTGGACACTGATGGTTCTCTACAAGATGAATGCTGGATTTCTCCACCAGAGCACTCGTATACTAGCAGTTCGGGATGTACAACAGGGTTGACCCAGCTTACTTCTTCTGAGAAATTGGAGCAAATAGATGCCCTTTTGGACAGCGGGCCTGGAATAGAAGTTCCTAGCGCTAATAGTCAGGAAACAAGAGACGGTAGAGCTGATTCAGCATCAGACTCAAGTAGCAATAAGCAGACATTACTAAACAACGTAACGTTGACACAATCTAGCAATATTCATGAGGCTGGAACCTCTTTGTCAGAGGGAAGAACTGAAACTGAGGATAACATTGGAGCCTTCAAACAGGTTAGAGGACAAGAATGTGACACCACTGATAATAAATCCTATTCAGATACTCGAACGAACAGAGGTAAGACGTCGCCATAGATATATTTTATTATCTTCAATTTGATCAACTAGGTTGCCCTTGAACATCTTGTCAGCAGTTTATATCATGCCCAACACTCCTTGACATTTGTTGAGTATTGTATTTTGATTAAGTTGTAGATGCTCTGTCAGCACCTTTTGACACTGCAGATTTTTTCAGTTTCCTCCACAGAAAGAACTAACAATTGTACATGTACATAATGCAGAAAGTTTACAACACAACTTTAACTTTCTCAACCATCTGTACCTTTTATTTGTACAAGAATACTAATATAAAAATGGATAAATTTAACATTTTCAAATTGCACCATTGCTACATAAAATTCAATATTATTGATCATCATAAGCCTTTCTACTTTCGTAGTTTTGTCTGTCAGATTTTTCATGAAATATAGGCCTTTGAGGATTATGAAGCTGAGACAGATATATAGCTAATGTTTCTGCTCTGCAGGTAAAAATCCTTTTGCTCTGTCTATCATGAAGCAAGTGGAGCATAAGTTACATGGACGGGATATAGATGGTACCAGGTGAGAAAATAAGGGGAAACAGTTTTGGTAGTCATCCAGATCTATTGTTTACGTTCTCCAGTTTTATTGATCTCATTCTCATCATTCTGTTTAGGTCCTTGAAAATTCCAGAGCAAGTCGATCATCTTCTTAAGCAGGCAACAAGCATCGACAATTTGTGTAATATGTATGAAGGATGGACACCTTGGATATGATCAAATCAATGATACACTTTCATCAATGTACCGCTATCCAGGTACTAGCTGAATGTTCTGCCGAAGCCCTGTACTAACTACTAAGTAACTCATTTTGTTCATCTGTATGGTCTTTAAAATGCAAGGTCTTCCTACAGGTGAGTATAGATATTCCAAGCTAAGAATTGTGTCCATTTCTCCACTGTCCGTTTAGTGACCTCGAAATGGAAAGGGGCTGTTTAAACAATGACAATTTCTGATGAAATCCGCTTAGAGACCCTGAGATATAAAGGGGCTGTTCAAACAGTGAGAAATCTGATGAAACTAAGTTGATGGCCTTGTTTGTCTTAAGACTGCATCAGTCAGTGCCTAATTAATGGGTTAGCTAGTAAAAATAGCCTTATTTGAAAGGAAAATGCCAGTGTATTAGCCGATTCAACAATATTCATTTACCAAAATTTTACAAAGCCTAAACTAAATTACAGTTCTTAACATTTGTAATACTGTGTCACTTACGCCTTGGAACTTGCTCATTTTGATCATTTCAGCTTTTGCTGGGTCTTAAGGACTGATATGGTGGAACAAACGTTTGGTTATCTTATTTATTCAAATGAGGGGACAGCAACAGGGGTTCCAATAACTTTTCAGGATGATGTAAAATATTTACATAGTATTTTATTGTTAGAAAACAGAATGAGCGGTTAGATTCAAAACGAGAAAGAACTATTTCCACAGTTTTTCTCATCATTTCATGGATGAAATTGAGGTCTCAACGGATCTGATATGTTCTGATATTTTTTTCCCGTTTAGCCTAGTCAGTATCCTTTCATTTGAGTTGATTTCTCCGATTCTGTTTTAGTTCAGTGTCAATTTTAACATATGAGCAGGTCTACTTCTGGTCCCTCAACTATTGCCAGACTTCAATTTTAAGCCTGAACCTTTTACAAGTGATTTACCCAAATTCCCTTTCGTTCTCATTTATCAATCTTGACTTCTGGTTTATTTAGATTAGCTCTCAAATACAAATGTTTTACCCAAAACATGTTACCCCTTTTCCAGAGTTTGGGCGGAAGACAATCCATAGAAAAAGCAGGATTTGCGCAGCATGCCAAGCAATTGTATGGTTGATATGCATGATGGTGAACCAAGTTAAAGAGGTTTGGCTGCGCCCACTATTTTTCTCGCTAGGCCGTGCTCAGCTGTTTAAACATTTAATATAGCAGGTGTTTGAATTGATCCAGCTTGCAGGTGTCATTTTGTAATCCAGAGAGGCTCAGACTTCTCCGCAGCCTACTGGATGGACTGCTATGGATGGCTCCAAGCAAACAAGGATTTTACATCTTCATCTTACAATGTAGCCATTCACATGCTTCCCGTGATCCAGATATTGACATTGTCGAATGCCGAATCTGTGGTATGAACTGAATAACGGATTCACATGGACACCGCAGCACGCCCTACCACTGGATTCAGAACTGGGAGAGCTGCAATGCCCGGCGGATGAGCATGAAGAAGTCGTGCGAGCACGTTTTAAGGGCACAACTGTGCGCAGCACCTGCAACACCGAACTTATTTTGTCCAAGTAAAATGTACGTACTCGTAGTACTTCTCGCTGTACATGTGATACTTTAGAAGATCCTTTCCATGAGCCAAGTAGCATCTTGGGAAGCATAGGCCTGGCTCCCCATGGACATGGTGTAAATAGAATACTGATCGGAGTAAAATGCGAGTGAAAATATTCCACATACAAGTAATATGGGAATGCACCGGTTCTCTCCCAGATGAGATCCTTGCAGTAACTTCTGTCCACTCTTGTTGCTTTCTATTTTTTGTTCTTTGTCCAGGTGCAACTGAACTGGAAATCTCCAAGTATATAGTCTCGGAACGTGACACGTTACTGGTGTCTTGGTGACAGAGGAAAAAACAATCTGCTGCTTATCATCAACAATTGATTCCTCTTCTTTTATTATCATTATTTGAGACAGAGAGTGATCGCTTTATCTACATCCGAGTACGAGCTCTTGGCTTGTGGTCATGGAAAAGATAGGGCTCGGGTGGCCTGTATGCACGTAAGCAATGCAGCAGTACCCTGGCCTTGTCCTCTCCATAATTTTTTTTCTGGCGTGCTGTTATTTCAAGCAGTTAATTTTCTTCATGCTTTTTTATGGCACAACGGGCACCCAGTAAATACCTGGTCTATATGTAAATGAATACATTTCCATGAGAAAAAAAATCAGTTGTGGTGAACATTTTTCTGCATTTTCTTATTTCTCTTCTATTTTGAAGAAATAGAGTGTCGCTTTCCTTTTGTTAGGTGATGGATGACAAAGTGCTGGGATGCACATACTATGTGAGTTGAGTGGTCTCCTCCCTGCTGATTAGTGGTAGTTAACCACGCCCCTTTTATAATTAAAACCTCTGGGCACAAGATCTTGTTTGGTTCGATATAATTTTCCCGGTGAAGAATCTTGTCTGCTTTGGTTGGTGGCGATGGGGAAAGCTTAAGAATACTTTAAGCTAATAACACCCCCATAATTCCATAAACTAGAGTGAAATTTAGGGGCTTGTAACTCATGGGACCGGCACCCGCATAAAACCAGCATCTGAGTGCTTCGGATACGAATCTAGGGCTGCTTGGAACCATGAATTCTGCATTTTGCACTTTGTTTCAGAGTTTAAGAAAACCTGGATTGGAAATCCCAATGGTAACCAGAAATTTCAGAGCATCTATAGGCGTCATGTCAGTGGCAAATCCATCCAAAAACAGCTAACAAGAAAACAAAGCTTCTCATTTACCTTTCGAAATCCAAGGAAAATAATGAGAAAAATGGATATCTTTTTAACTGGAATTGCAATTTACATGGGAGATATGGGGTTGGTGACGGCGATGCGTCTGGTGGATGGTGATCACTCAGCCACTGCCCGCATCTGCGTCCGGTTAAAATACGAGACTCCATGCGAGCCACTACCTCCCAAACCCGAGACCCCAACCCCTACCCGAGAAGCGGAGGAGCAGGAGGCGAGGCCGCCCACCACCACCCACCATGGCCATGGCGACGGCGCTCCGCAAGCTCTCCTCCAACGCCCTCCGGGGCCAGCCTCCCTCCCGCCTCATGCCGCTCTACTCCATGGTGCGCCGCCCTCCGCTCTTTCCGTTTTTTTTTTTCATTTTCTGCCCCTCTGGCGGTGGCGATATATCCTCGTTGTCTGTTCCTGCTCCCGGGAGCAATTACCACGGCCCGGTATTCATCCATTTCCTTCGTTTGATTTGGCTTTCGCAGGCTTCCCTGCCGGCGACGGAGGAGAGATCCGGAGTCACCGTATGTTCTCCCCATTCCTCTGTTTATCTTCCTGTCCGTCCGTTTGTTCTGTTTGTTGCCTGTGTTTATTTTGTTTTCTTGTCCTTGCGAATTGGGTGCAGTGGCCGAAGCAGCTGAACGCGCCGCTGGAGGAGGTCGACCCGGAGATTGCCGACATCATCGAGCTCGAGAAGGCCCGCCAATGGAAGGTCTCTGCCGGCATCATCACCAATCACTACAATGAAATTGGTTCTATCGTGCTTGGGCTCTTCTTCAGGACATTACTGAACAGCGTCCGTCGGTCTGTGTGGTGCAGGGGTTGGAGCTCATCCCGTCGGAGAATTTCACGTCCTTGTCAGTGATGCAGGCGGTGGGGTCCGTCATGACCAACAAGTACAGCGAGGGGTACCCTGGCGCGAGATACTATGGTGGAAATGAGTACGATGTTCTGCCACTTCTCTGTATATCTATTCGAATGTTTGAAACCGAAATTAAATGGGTGTTGGAGTCGATGATGTGAACTGGTGGATGATTTGACTGCAGATACATTGATATGGCCGAGTCCTTGTGTCAGAAACGTGCTTTGGAGGCGTTCAGCTTGGACCCAGAGAAGTGGGGAGGTAAAAATCTTTTATGTGTGTATAAATGGTTCTTATTATGTTGCCTTGCCATGTTTCGCCCAGTTGCATTAACTATTGCATAGAATGTTTCTCTATAAATTCTAGTAGCCTTTATGTGGGCCTTTTTTTGAAAGAATTTTTTAATGGAGTCTCCGACACTAAAACCTTTATGTGGACCTAGATCCTATAATTAATTCTTCCTTTCTCCTGCTTTTGGTGATGGAAATGGGAGTTGAAAATAATAATAAAAATGTCTGGAATAAGAGAAATCGATCTGATTCGAGCCAATCTTGTAAATGTTCCCTATATGAAAAATTCCTCAGGGTATTTGATGGGAAATAGAGTATAATAATTTAAAGAAGTAAAATTACAAAGCTCATGGGTATCATGCAGAGTAGGTTCTTGATCTGTTAAGAGATTTCAGTTTGGTATATGTGCATCAGTGGCGGAGCTCGAAACAAATACTTGGGCGGGCCAAATTAAAGAAGAGAAAAAAAATAACATCTTACCTAGTCTATTGCTGCTGTTACAGGGGATTTTTTTTTCAACCTAACCAATCCCTGCTAAGAATTTTGGGGAAAAAACAACATGTGCGCTCGTGTGTTGTGTTACTAGTGTAGCTGCAATTAAGAAAAAATGGAGCGGTGAGCTGCTCGATTTATTATGCACCTAACGATGCCGGGCAGCTTTTTTTTTCCAAGACAAACGATGCTGCGCAGCTGGAGCTCGGGCTAGTGCTCGTATGGACTACTAAACTGGGTTGGCGCACCTGCTTCTGCTGTTGGGCTGGGCCGCTTTTGCTGCATACTAGTACTGGTTAATTGTTTTTTGGCAAAAAACCTGGGCAGGCCGTGGCCCAGGTCGGCCATCACTGAGCTCCGCCAGTGATGTGCATCATAACGTGTACAAACCAAAATATGTTAGTCAATTCCAAAACCTTCATATGACACAAAACTGGGTTCATACACTACTTTTAATATTTAGATTGCATTCTTAACCATTATGTTCTTGAAAGGTGATTTTCCTTCCACAAAATTGGTGTCAAGTTAACTGCATGACCAATTTCTACTTCTGCAGTGAATGTGCAACCTCTATCCGGTTCACCTGCCAACTTCCAAGTATACACTGCTCTGCTCAAGCCACATGAAAGAATCATGGCTCTGGATCTTCCTCACGGTGGACATCTTTCTCATGGTTACCAGGTACGTGTATCTGTTTCTTCTTTACTACCTTCTTACTACTTTTGTGTTTCTCATGTGGCATGCAAGAATGAGGAGCCCTTGCTTGCTTGCCGTCATGTTTTTGTCACTGTACAGTTTACTATTTAGCCATGGTTGCTCTGTTCTTGCATTGACACTTGCAGTATGGAATGTAGTGTTAGTTATACACTTGATACTGTATTGTAGGTCTTAATTATATTCAGATATGATGTTTGCGAAACTCCCATGGCTTAATTGTTCCAATTTTTTATGTTTGCAGACTGACACAAAGAAAATCTCAGCTACTTCAATATTCTTTGAGACAATGCCTTACAGACTGGATGAAAGCACTGGTTTGATTGATTATGACCAGGTGGTTTTTCCTCCTTAATTATTTTATTTTATGGGGCATCAGGCTTTTCGGATCTCTTGATAATTTTTATATAGTCATCCACGTTTCTTGAAGTGGACAAAGTGCATGCATTTTTGTGTTTGTCAGCTTTGTCAGTCAAAAGAGATAGTTTCTTACTGCATTGTCTATGCTTGTTTTATCTCTCTTTCAGAAGTCAAATTATTTCAAGATGGGTTACTGTTAACTCCTTGTGTTGCTAAACTTCATTTGCTACTTCTGAACAGCTGGAGAAAAGTGCCGTTCTTTTTAGGCCAAAGTTGATTGTTGCTGGTGCAAGTGCGTATGCTCGCCTTTATGATTATGACCGCATGCGGAAGGCAAGTTTTATTCTTCAGTATTGAACAATGAATCTTTTTGTTCTCTGCTCAGTCAATAAGTCCATTTGTATTGTGCAATTGGCAGATCTGTAACAAGCAGAAGGCAATACTTCTCGCGGACATGGCACATATCAGTGGCCTGGTTGCTGCTGGTGTCATTCCATCTCCTTTTGAGTATGCAGATGTCGTTACTACCACTACTCACAAGTCACTCCGTGGACCACGTGGAGCCATGATCTTTTTCAGGAAGGGGGTGAAAGAAATAAACAAGCAAGGGAAAGAGGTAGCTTGGAGGAAAACAATAAAATGATAGTAGCATAGAATGTTGAAGCTGTTTCTTCTATACTGAGCTTAGCCTGTAGTTCTGTTGTCAATTTGGGAACTACAAGGCCTAAAAAATTATTTTGATATAGGTTAAGTATGATTTCGAGGACAAGATCAATGCTGCCGTGTTCCCAGGTCTGCAAGGTGGGCCTCATAACCATACTATCACTGGCTTGGCCGTTGCGCTTAAGCAGGTCTGCACAACTTCTGTTCCTTGTGTTCTATATTATTTAGTATTCCATATAGTTTGACGTTTTTCCTATTTAAGGCTCTCATATGTCGTTTAACTTTCAGGCAACTACTCCGGAGTACAGAGCTTATCAAGAACAAGTTATGAGTAACTGTGCCAGATTTGCTCAGGTTTTTTTTTCGTTTTATTCACCTCAGGATGTTAGGAAATGCAAATATCTAGTACTCTAGTATGATTAATTGCACTTTAAGTAAATAAAACCACGTCCTTATTTGGCAATATCCTCATTTCCAGAGCTTGAGTGCAAGAGGCTACGAAATTGTCTCTGGTGGGACTGATAACCATTTAGTCTTGGTAAACCTTAAGGCAAAGGTAAGATAGAAGTTTGACTTGAGATGTTTTCTGCTTTTTAAAATTTTTTCGGTCCATTCTTCTTATTCATCATTAACAATAAACCCTTCATTTTATTCCTGTCTTACAATGTTGATATTACCTGAAACTTAGCCGTTTCTTTATACATCATAGCAAAATGCAGTACTAATTACAGCAAACTTAGCTGTTTCTAGAATCTGATGTCATGTCAGGACACTTATGATCCCTTTCGATTTCATGTCTAGGGGATAGATGGTTCAAGAGTGGAGAAGGTTTTAGAAAATGTGCACATTGCAGCAAACAAGAACACAGTTCCTGGTGATGTTTCAGCTATGGTACCTGGAGGCATCAGGATGGGTAAAACATGTGGTCATAAGATTGTTTTTCTTAGTTTTATTTAAAATAACTTTCCAAAATCTTATTATCAGCTCCGTGATCTTGCAGGAACCCCAGCACTTACATCAAGAGGATTTGTTGAGGAGGACTTCGCCAAGGTTGCTGACTTCTTTGATTCGGCAGTGAAGTTGGCCTTGAAGGTTAAAGCTGCAACAACAGGTAACAGAAGAAGTCCTAGAACTCTTCCATTTTTCATGTTCTGTTGCATTCCAAGAACACATTGCTACTGCGCTTGCGACCACATGGATCATATTATTGATGTTGTTTCTCTTGTAATTTAGGTGGGACCAAACTGAAGGACTTTGTTGCCACTTTGAATTCTGACAGCAACATCCAAGCTGAAATTGCGAAACTTCGCCACGACGTGGAGGAATATGCAAAACAATTCCCAACTATTGGATTTGAGAAAGAGACTATGAAGTACAAGAACTAAGAAGTGTTGTGTTTGCAACAGCAAGGTGTGCCCAAGAAATAAGTTTTCTCTTCCAGTCCTTAAGAAAAACATAAAAATATACTACATGAAGCTTGGATCTACAATATATTTTGACCCGTCCTCCTTTGCCCTTTGCGGAAGCACATACGATGCTGTTTTTCTCGTGATCACATACTTCTTACTTTGGCTTTTTCTTACAGGAAGCAAACGAAGAAGCAAGGTGTTGAGATGATTACCCGAATTCTTACAAGGATCAAGTCCATGTAAACATACATCCATGATGAAGCGCCATCTTATGTAAAAGGAATCCAGGCATTTTACAGAATGTGGGAACTTTGTCAATAGTTCTTGTTGTAGTCACCTACTGTAAGATGCTATGCCCATATGGTATATTAACCGCCACACTTCTTGGACAAACAACATTACTTACATGTATTTTTTCGCGTGTTCTACAAATAATCTTTATGATTGTGGTATCAGCCATGTTTGGGGGCATTTGCTCCTAGAGGCTAGATCCTAAGTCCATCGTCGATTATTTGTGGTTGGATGATACTACGTTATGGAAACGGTGCCTGTGGGTCCTATATCGGCACAACCATGGAAGGATGATCACAGTTCACCATGAGCCTGCTTTCGTTCATAGTAGCACTGGTTTGAGAGATCTGGAGTACTTCGTGAGCTCAAGATGGTTTCTAGTTGCAACTCCTGGGAAAGAATGTTCCGTGTTGCAGGATTGAAATAGTGTGTGAGCAAGGCAACAAGTCCACACTCTGCAGGTCGCCGGTTTGTTTTCACTGGAGTAGGTTTGAGAGGATTGAACTGCAGGTCTGCAGCAACACATTGGCTGATTTACTCTTTTTTGCAATCAGTTTCGCTACAACACCCGCTGCTTTAGCTAATTGCCCACCCCTACCGTCCCTGTATCTGAATGTAACACATGGCACCGTGTAGTGAAAGGATGCTGCAGTCGTGGCTAGATCATTGGCACAAAATTGTCACCAAACTATCCGAATTCCGAAAATCTGCGGTTCTCATCCTAGATTGTCAGCCTCCAAAACGTGCTCTTTTTTCGGGTTAAAAATAGAAACAAAGGAACATATGATCTTTCTAATGTCCATACCAAAGATCAGAAAAGCACCTGAGGATTGGATACTTACCTTGGGAAAACAGAGTGAACATCACACAAATCGACTTTATTTATTGGCAAACGAAGGGAACCTCACACAACTCTGCACCTTGAGTCAAGGTAAGGTCCTTGACAACCGAACCCGACACACACACATTATTCATGGCAAGCATGCACTGGCAGCAGCACACCACATTCCGGTGCACTTAGCGACCTCCTCCTGGACGCCCTCAGATGGATATGCTGTTCGGGATGCCCTGGCCATGAGCCCAGTTGCATTACCCATGTCGTCAAAGGTGTTTGGGTAGAGTAGCATGTACGGGAAGGCCAACTCATTGTGGTTCTTGAGTTAGGGGTTTCCATTCAAGGCCACCACCTAACTCTTGATGCCCTCCAGCCTCGTGACGAATTTCTTAAATGCTCTAGCCCCTTCATATCCGACATCCACTCCGGCATATCACGCTGCCCGAGGTAAATCTCGTCGGGAGTGTTTGGACAGGATCACCAACAACGATATGCCCATGATGGCCAGCAGCTGGGGTTACCGACGGTTCAATGAAAAATTAGTGGTTGACAATTTATTTTGCAACATGAGTGTCATGAGAACTGTGCGCTCAGTGGTCCTCGGTTCATACTGTTTGAAATGCACGGCTGATATGGATCATTAAAATATATGTGGTTACTTTTGTTTTTTGAGGGTTATATAATTATTTATAAGTCAGCCAAGTTGCATAATGAACTTTTTGTGAATAAAGTATAAACACATGACCATATACTTAGGCTGCAATTGACATTGCGATAGGATATGCTAATCTCGTTTGTATTGTTTCATTTTTTCTAAGTAGTGTTTCTTATTTTTCTGGATATTATTCATATCAAATTATAAAATAATTTAAGTGAACATACCTTAGAATCCGCAAATGGAGCCTTATTTAGCATACAAATTACTAATTGACCGCAGGATATTTTTGTCCAGGAGAAGTAGAGAAACAAATCTTACTCAAGTTTGAATGTAACCTTATCAAGAACAATAGGCTGGTTTACGGAAGCAGATAATTTTATTTTCTAAACACAATGATGATCCTTGCCAACATTCAAGAAATCGCAAAAGTATTCAATTTTAATATTTTTGGGGATGATAATATTCTCGTCCGGTGGCAGAGCCATCTACATCACACTTATTATGACCACTTCCATGATTTCCATCTCGCTGCCACTCATTGGTAGAACTACGTTGAGTCGAGGGGGGCCTTTGCCCCCCTCCCCCCAAGCCCATTGAAATTCTCTGAAGGAAAAAGGGCCCTTCTTGTGTACAATGGTGAGGTTCCTCTTGGTTTGTTTATCAATGATAGTTTATTATGTGTTTGCTAAAAAGGTTGATCTTGTAACGATGCCAGTACCGGTGGTGCTGTGAAAGCTGAAGATCGTCTTTGCTCTGGTAACAATCGGTATGGGGTGGATAGTTCGAAGCTACTACTTGAGAGGAACTACAAAATGGAAGAACCACATGTGCTTGATGCCCTAAAGGTTCTTTATGTCTTAACCTCAATTCAAGGTGTGATGCGCATGTCAGTTTGTTTGTTCCAGCTATTGTCCAAACTTTTGCACTCAATATTTCTGCTAATTCAAGACTAGCTGCCGGTCCAGATTCTTCGTAGTGACACTTGCATTGTCATGTGGGGGAAGAAGTTACAACGTAGGAAGAGGTCTGCCCAAGACCCACATGTTGGAGCTCCAAACTGTGATGCACAAGAGTCTAGACTCTAGATAGATGGATACATATTGCTTGCTGCCTTTTAATTATTAGTGTTGTGATTTGGAAAGTGGAAAATTTGTCCAGAAAAGGTTTTCCCGCTGCTTCCAAATATTTAGTGTTTCTATCCTAGACTATAACTTCTAACTCAACTATGCAAGTCCACCCCACATTGATCTATAAAGCACACAAAAAATTATCGATCTAATGGGTTGTACTTTCCGCTAAGCACTTGCACACATAATGAATCCGACTCTTTAGTAAACATCCTGATTTGTTTTGCAAGCATGGCGAGATCCCCTTTTGCTTTTTCGGTGTACACATTTTCTAACATGAGTATCAATGCATACACTTCTTCCCATCCTTTTCTCCCCACCACAAAATTGCAATTTCCGTTTATATTCCCTTGCAAACCTCTTTCGGAATTTTAGAATCCGACATGACGCACAAATGAATTGCTGGGGCCAAGCCTTCACGAGATCTCTTTGCCTCCCCCTAGATAATTTCTTCTCATTCCAACCATTGATAATTTTGACAAACTCGGTTCACCAAATATGGGAAACAATCTGACCGATTAATGCCCACATGGGATGGGAACACCATATATTTTCAAGTTTGGGCTTCCACATTGATAGTAGAGCCATACACACAACCTCCTTGTCCTCTAGTGATGTATTAGGGCTAAAAAATGTGCGCGGCTTAGGGTCGCCCACTAGCTGTCCCGAGCTAGCATTAGACACATTACAATATATTTTGGCCCGTCCTAGGGTTTGCCCTTTGCGGAAGCACGTACCATGCTGCTTTTCTTGTGATAACATAATTCTTACTTTTCCTTTTGTCTTACAGGAAGCAAATGAAGAAGCAAGGTGTTGAGACGATTACCCAAATTCTTACAAGGATTAAGTCCATGTAAACATACATCCATGATGAAGCGCCATCTTATGTAAAAGGAATCCATGCATTTTTACAGAACGTGGGAACCTTGTCAATAGTTCTTGTTGTAGTCACCTACTATAAGATGCTATGCCCATATGCTATATTAACCGCCACACTTCTTGGACAAACAACATTTACTTACACGTATTTTTTCATGTGTTTTAAACAAATAATCTTTATTTTAAACAAATAATCTTTATGACTGTGGTATCAGTCATTTTTTTCGTGATTGTTGGTTGTATCGGTTGGTTGCTATATTTATATAGCGGGCTACGGCCTATTTCGTCTTATCAGTCATTTTTGGGGGGCATTTGCTCCTAGAAGCTAGATCCTAAGTCCATCGTCGATTATTTGTGGTCAGATGATAAGCGCTATGGAAATGGGTCTGTGTGGGTCCTGAATCAACACAACCATGGAAGGATGATCACAGTTCACCACGAGCCTGCTTTTGTTAATTATAGCACTGGTTTGAGAGATCTGGAGCAGTCCGTGAGCTCAAGCTGGATTCTTCTTGCAGTTCATGGGAAAGAATGTTCTGTCCCCAAGCCCCGTAACCACCGTCCAACCCTATCAGCAAGCAATGCTCAAGGCAGCAACACAAATTCAGCTATTAGAGACTGATGAAATTCACTGAAATTACGGAGTGGGTAATTGGCTTGCAGGACTGGATAGTGTGTGAGCAAGGCAACAAGTCCACACTCTACAGGTCACCGGTTTGTTTTCAGCATGGTTATCTTCTAGGTTTGAGAGGATTGAACTGCAGCCTGCAGGTCTGCAACAACAAATTGGCTGATTTATTTTCTTTTGTAATCAGTTAGCACCCGCTGCTTTAGCTAATAGCCCGCCCCTACCGGTCCCTGTATCTGAATGTAATACATGACACCATGTATTGAAAAGATGCTGCAGATTCATGGCTAGATCATTGGCACAAAACTTGTCACCAAACCATCGGATTTCGAAAGGCTCAACGCGATTCTCATCCTAGTGGCTAGTGCCATCGATTGTCACCCTCCAAAACGTGCTCTTTTTTTGGGTTAAAAATATAAACAGAGGAAACACATGATCTTTCCATGTCCAAACCAAACATAAGAAAAGCACCGAGGATTGGATACTTACCTTGGGAAAACAGAGCCAACATCACATCATCGACTTTATTTAATGGCAAACGGAAGGGAACCTCACACAACGCTGCACCCTGACAATCGAACCCGTCGTACACACATTATTCATTGCAATCATGCACCGGCACCAGCACACACACATTCTGGTGCACTTAGCGACCTCCTCCTGGACACCCTCAGATGGAGATGCTGTTGGGGATGCACCTGGCCGTGAGCCCAGTTGCACCACCCATGTCTTCAGAGGTTTTTGGGTAAGCATCCTTTCACTCCAGCATGTACGGGAAGGGCGGCCCATTGCGGTTATTGAGTTGGGGTTTTCCATTCAATGCCACCACCTGACTCTCGATGCCCTTCAGCCTCGTGCTGAATCGCTTAAATGCCTCTAGCACCTTCGCATGTCCACTCCGGCATATCAAGCTGCTCGAGGTAAATCATGTCGAAGGAGTGCTTGGACATGATCTCCAACAAGGAAATGCCAATGATGGCCTGCAGCTGCGGTTATCGATCATTCAATGAAAAATCAATGAATCAAAATTAACTTTGCAACGTTAGTGACGTGGAAACTGTGCACTCAATGGTCCTTGGTTCATAGTCTTTCGGCTTAATTGGCTCATTAAAATCTATGTGGTTAATTTTATTTTTTGCGGGTTATATAATTTGTCCGGGTAATGGCTATGATAATCAATGTTCTTGGCTCCACTTTGATATGTTTCACTGATAAAACAATGTATCATCCAGATTTTCTATTTTAAGTTCCACAATAAATTATGTATAAGTCGGCCAAGTTGCATAATGGACTTTGTTTTGTGAATAAAGTATAAACACATGACCATATACTTAGACTAGAATTAACATCGCGATATGATATGCTAATCTTGTTTGTATTGCTTAATTTTTGCTAAGAAATGTTTCTTATTTTCCTAATTATTATTCATATCAGATTATAAAGTAATTTCAGTGCAACATACCTAGAAACCGCAGGTGGAGCTTTATTTACATAGAAATTTTTGGTGGACTACAAGATGTTTGTCCAATAGAAGAAAGCAGAGGAACGACTCTTACTTGGTTTTGAATGGAGTTTTACCAAGACCAATAGGCCGGTTTACGAAAGCACATGCTTATATCTTCTAAACACAATGCTGATTCTGACCATCATTCAAGAAATCACAAAAGCAGTCAACTTTTACTATGTTCACTACTTTGAGTTCGGGGGCCACTGCCCCCCTATTTTTAAGTTCTACAAGAAATTACTTATAAGTTAGTCAAGTTGCATAATGAACTTTGTTTTGTGAATAAAGTATAAAAATATGACCATATACTTAGAATGCAATTGACATCACGATATGATATGCTAATCTTATTTATATTGTTTAATTTTTGCTAAGCAATGTTTCTTATTTTCATGATTATTATTCATATCAGATTATAAAGTAATTTCAGTGCAACATACCTTAGAAACCGCAGGTGGAGCTTTATTTGGAATACAAATTTCTGGTGGTTACAAGATGATTGTCCACGCGAAGAAAGCAGAGGAACAACTCTTACTCGGTTTTGATTGGAGTTTTATCAAGACAAATCGGCTGGTTTATAAAAGCACATGCTTGTATTTTCTAATTAAACACAATGCTTATCCTGACCAGCTTTCAAAAAATCACAAAAGTAGTCAACTTTTACTATGTTCACAACGTTGAGTTTAGGGGGGGCCACTGCCCCCCACCCAGCCCATTGCAATTCTTATCTAAGGTTGCAACATTCAAATGGGAAAATACTCGAGGGGGCCGATGAAAAAATAGACTGGGAGAATCCAACTATGACACTCTTATATTTTGTCGTTAGATTCAAAGATTTTGGATTTTTAATTCTATGGCCATTCGTTTCACTGCTTACCATGTGCCAAACTATCAGGAAAAATGGCCTTCTTGAGTACAATGGTGAGGTTCCTCTTGGTGTGTTCAGCAGCAATAGTGTATTCTTTGTTTGCTAACAAGGTTGATCTTGCAATCATGTCAATTTCGTTGGTGCTGGGAAATCTCAAGATCGTCTTTGCTGTGATAACTTTTGGAATGGGTTGGATACCCCTTGAAGCTACTACTTGAGAGCATCTACAAAATTGAAGAACTACATGTGCTTGATGCCCTAAAGGTTCTGTATATCTTAACCTTAATCCAAGTTGCGATGTACATGTCAGCTTGTTTGTTCGTGCTGCTGTCCGTGCTTGTGCACTCAATATTTCTGCGAATTCACGACGAGCTAACAGTCTAGATTCTTTGTGGTGACACTTGTGTTGTCATGGGGGAAAAAGTTACGGCGTAGGAAGAGGTCTGCCCAAGACCCACAGGTTACAGCTCCAAGCCGTGATGCACATGAGTCTAGATATATAGATACATATTGCTTGCTGCCTTTTAATTACTAGTGTTAGGATCTGAAAAGTGGAAAGCTTCGTCCTAGAGAAGGTTTTCCTGCTACTTCCAAATATAGTTTCTTTCTTAAACTACAAGTTGTAACTAGACTATATATGTCCACCCACGTTAATCAATATTTTTTTAGAAATTTATTAATCTAATGGGTAGTACTTGCGCTAAGCACTTGCACACATAATGAACACTAAGCCCCTGATGCGCGGTGCGCCTCCGGCGGACGACCACCCCACGTCGTTAGATCCAGCTCGAAGCGCCCAGCCGTGATTTGCGAGTGCCCCAAATTTGCGGTGCTCGGGCTAGCGCAGAACTCGGCACTCGCTGGGATGCCTGTGTGGAGAGAAATTTGAGACGAGAGAGGGGAACCACTGTGGACTCAGAAAAAGATCTGGAAGCCGCTGCGGCGCTGCCGTCTCTGGCTCTTTGCGGCTGATTGCGCAGGTCACATTTGCTAGAAAGGGAGGGAGACAGTGGTAGGGAGATAGAGAGAGCACCTTGTCCTCGTGACTCTGCTCGTGTTGAAAATATGGAGTGTTTCTGTCTCTCACCACTTTAATGCTAGTCCCACCTTATGTATTCGATTTGTATTCGATGTTTACCCTAAAAAAATGGGCTCTGCACACTCACGTGGTCCTGGTTTCAAGAACCAATAAAAACACGACACCTGCCCGGAGCATATGCCGCCAGGTTCAACGGAGCATTTTCTGTTGATCTTGCCCAACATTCAAGAAATCGCAAAAGGTGTCAATTTTTACTATGTTCCCGAGATGATAATTTTCTTGTCTGGTGGTAGAGCCATCTAGACCACACTTATTATGATCACTTTTCATCTCGTAGCCACTTATTGGGAAAGCTAGGTTAAGTTCAGGGGGCCGCTGCCCCCCCCCCCCCCCCCCCCCAAGCCCATTGGAATTCTTGGAAGGAATCCCTCTAAAACGTCCCATATTTGCCCCCCATGTTTGCCGCAAACCCTTGCATTTTCCACTACTGACCCATTTACTGCTAGATATCTCGCCCATGCTCCGCCACTGCTGCCACTCTCAGTATTTATGCAATATATTTGTAGAGAAGGAAGCAACATATGGTACCAAACATTTGGAGTAGCACACTTTATCTTATCTCATGTTCTTTATCTAAAAATCTTATCTCATGTTGCAGTATTAATATGAGAAAATACTTGAAGGGGGCCGATGGAAAATACAGAGACTACGAGAATCCAATTATGGCATTCTTATATTTTGTCGTGAGGTTCAAAGGCTCCACGCGGTTCTCATCCTAGTGGCTAGTGCCATGGATTGCCAGCCTCCAAAACGTGCTCTTTTCTTGGGCACCATTAACAAATGTTTTATTCAAAACGAATCCGACTCAATTTTTTCCAAGGAATTCCAATAAATTGTTTTGTGACAAATAAAACTCGATAAACTTGAGCTTGACCAAACCAGAGGGAACAGAGGATTTTTCCAAAGTCCAAACCGAAGGCCAGAAAAAACATCGGGCATACTAACACGGGCAAATAGAGGGGACAGCCCACCATCAACTTTATTATTGGAAATATATATAAAAAACTTTATTATTCTCAAACGGAATGGAACCTCACACCGCGATACACTATATTGTATCCGGCTGCTCACACAACGCTGCACCCTGACGATCGAACCCGTGGTAAACACATTATTCATGGCAACTTGGCAAGCATGCACCGGCCGGCTGCAGCACTCCCAACCTCCTCCTTGTTCCCCTCAGATGGAGATGCTGTTGGGGATGCCCCTGGCCGTGAGCCCTTCGGCGTCGCCCTTGTGGTCGGAGGTGTTGGGGTAGAGCAGCATGTAGGGGAACTTGGCCGGCCCGCTGCGGTTCTTGAGCTGCGGGTTCGCGTTCATGGCCACCACCTGGCCCTCGATCTCCTCCAGCGCCGCGCCAAATCGCTTGAACGCCTCCAGCGCTGTGGCGTCGGACGTCCACTGCGGCGTGTCGTGCTGGCCGAGGTAGACCTCGTCGGAGGAGTGCTTGGACAGGATCTCCAGCAGCGAGATGCCGACGAGGGCCTGGAACTGGTTGGTGATGGTGCGGAGGAACACCTTCTCCGTATCACGCCCCAGCTCCGCGTACTCCTCGCTGCCCTCCTCCGGCATCGCGCGCCGGCTCGCCGACGGCTTGTTCGGGTGGTACCCCGCGTACGGGTACTGCCCGAAGTTGACGGCGGCGTGCAGCGCCGACCCGGTCCAGATGATGGTGGTGCAGGCCTTGACTAGTTCTGGAATCGTCTGCATTTTGGGCCACCACGCCGCGTCCTTGAGGTCGCCGTGCCCGACCTCGCGCACCTCCTTCCACCACGCCTGCAGCTCCACGTCGCCCTGGAGCACGCCGTCATCGGGGTAGTAGATTCCCAAGTAGTCCGCCACCCACTGCTCGATTGCGTGCCAAACGGCCAGCCCGTCCGCCGCGTATGGGTAGTCCTCGATCAGCAGCCGCACCTTGTACGGGCTCGATGGGTCCTCGACTGCCATGCCCCTGTATCCAGATCACGAAGATTACATGATTGGTCAGTACGACTACCACGACATGGATCTCTAGTACACTGATATCCAGCGGTTGATCTTGCAATTAACGGATTTGTGTGTCCAACTGTAGTACTACCACCTATACCTCTTGATTAGATCATTGGGGAGAGCCTGCTCGACGAAGTTCCAGCTCTTATAGACGACGGAGGACATCTCCATGGCGAACTTGCGCGGGAACACGGTCATCTCGATGACCCCTCCCTCGTTGATGAGCGCCTCCCGCGTGTTGTTGCCACACGGCAACCCTAGCTACCTCTCCTCTCTCAACTCACTCGCTCGAACAAGGAAGGAGGAAGATGGACACAGGACACACAAATTTCGGTGGCCGGCGCACGAACGCCGCCACGGGCGCACTGACGCCCAAATCTTTCTTGTCTTTACAATGTCTACATGATCGGCAACTCCGGTGCCCTCAACGATCAGTACATGGCTGGCTTTATAGCAGTCCGGTGGCGCAGCACCCACGCACCCACTCACCCCATGTACTCACACCACTAACAGCATGCAGCTAACAAACCGCTAGTTCTACCTATCAGCTACGCAACGCCCACGCAACGATCTCCTGACGATCCGGTCTTCTCCAACGTGAGCTGCCTGCTCCTCCGTAAGACCAGGACGCCACGCCACGCTACAGCGCACACACACCACACCCGCCATGGACCCGACCTGGTGCACGCACACCCGGTCTCCACCACCACGGGCATGGCTTGACGCCATCACCGAGCCCTTGAGTTGATGTTCATGGTGTCGCGGTAGTGCGGCACCAGGAGCTTGTGCACAGGGTGGGTCACGCTCAGCTGCCGGTTGGTCGCGATCACGAAGGGCTCCATCACCGCGTGCGTGTTCAGCCAGTGGCTGATCAGCTGGTGCCACCCGTAGTCGTTCGCGGCCACGTACGCCTTGGCGAGCTGCCATATCCAGCCCTCCACGCCGGTCGTCGACGACCCCGGCGGCGTGTACACGGCGCTCTTCGCCGTGGTCAGGCTGCCCTGGATCAGGGGCAGGCTCAGCTCGATGGCGAGCAGGGCTAGCGTGCCGTCGCCGCGCAGGAAGAGCAGAGTCCTGGTCGCGTAGACGAAGCTGTCGTCCGGGTTGTTGATGTCGAGCAGGAACGGCATGAGGTGGTCGTGGTGGTCCACCATGTAGAGCCTGTTCCTGGCCAGCGCCTGCTCCACGGTGAGGCCCTCGAGGTTTTTCTCGATGTGAGCCTCGGTGATCGTGCTCGTGTGGTCGCCGTACTTGCTAGGATCAAGAGTGCTCTTCGGAGGGAACTCCTGCGCGTGGTGGATTAATTTTACAGTTAGTTGTTCACAGTTTCACACATACCTTCAGTTGGTTAGTTAGTTTCTACGCAGTGGTCGATGGTTTCACTGACGGTGAGACGTGTGATCATCATGGAGTTCACGCCGGCAAGAATCTCCCTCGCGAACTCCTCATCAGTCATCCATGCTTTCTCGTCCTCTGAAGCACGCAATTACCATGAAAGAAATGTTAAATTACCCACTTCGCGGGGTGATTGCTACTGATAATTGCTGCTAGCTAGTACCGAGTAGGAGTACGTACCCTTGATGATTTGTGGCTTTGGGAGCTTGAGGATGTAGTCCCCACCGATGGGGATGAGATCCGTGACGAGCTCGAGCGGGAATTGCTTGCGCATCTCGTCGAGGGCCGGGATGTTGGGCAGCTTGATGCCGCCCTCGTAGAGCTTGAGGACGTCCTGGAAGGAGTCGAACTCGCCGGGGGAGAAGTCGACGTACGTGCGGATGGCCGGCACGATGCCGTCGACGAGCGCCTTGATGGTGTAGCCCAGGAAGTCTGCCATCTTCAGGTGCCCGAACACCTCGTCCCTCGGCACGTAGTTGGTTTCCACCACCGGAAGCAGCCGGGTCTCGTACCTGGGGTCTGATCAAGAGAAAATAGTCGTTTATTTTGTCTTCAGCTTCGAGTGGGTGAAGAAGAACTGAAAGAACCCAAGCGTACCGGTTTGTGAGAGCTTGCGGCCGGTGCGACCCCGGCGCGGGTAGGGGTTGTCGGCGCCACCGAGGATAGGCCGGGTTTCGCCGAGGTCGTTGTAGACGTCGTAGCGGTAGACGCGGTCGTGCGTCTCGTAGGGTCCCTGTTGGTCGTCGCCCCTCAGGTTCCGGAGCTCGTCGTCGCGGTACGGCTTCAGCGCCGCCGGCATCTGGTGCGGTAGGTACGTCTGCGCGCGCAACCAACTCAGTCAAATTCAGTGACCAAGAAAAGTGTCTGAAACGTTTTATGGTTAATCGTGATCGGCAAAGGTGAAGCTCACGTCGTTGGCGAAGAAGACGCGGTTGTAGCGGTACTTGGCCTGTGGGTAGACCCACGAGTTGGCGACGAAGACGACGGTGCCGCGGCTGGGGACGTTGTCGAGGGTGATGGTCTTGAGGAAGAACTCCGAGGCGTGGTTGTTCTTGACGATGATGGCGCCGGGCACGCCCAGCTTCTCCAACACCCAGTCGAAGGTGACACCGAACTTGGACTCGCCCGTCGTGATCGACGGCAGGCTCGTGGTGATCCACTGCTCCAGGTTCGCCTCCGCGCCCACCTTCCCGCGGTTGCCGTTATCTGCACACGTTCCGTATGTTAGTTGTTCAAAAGCGAGAATGCGAGACTGAGCGCACGCGTGCACATAGGGATCGAGACTGAGCTCACTCTGGTCGATGATGGTGGAGCTGATGAGCTGACAGGTGACGCCGCGGCCGAGGAACTCAGTGATGCTGTCGACGACGGTGGCGCCGAAGTCGGTTAAGTCGAGCACATTCTTGCGCATCAGGATGACCGAGCCCTTGAGACGGACATTCTTGAGCCCGCCCGTCAGGTCTCCGATGATACCGCCAAGCATCTTCCTCTATGCTTCTAAGACTGGAACAATAGAAGTTTAGCGTGGCTAGCTGTGGAGGGCGTGTGAGAGCTCAGAGAATAAGGAAGGATATTTATAGATGGACGAATGGGCGGGGGAAGGTGTGAGATAGCGTTGCACACTCTGGTAGGGTAGTTGGAATTTGTGGTACTCATGGATGGATTTGACCATTTAGGAGACCAATATAAGATCTCAGTTGTACTTTTATATATGCATATGGATGCTGAATTGCTTGCTGATTACTAGGGTATCAAGAATTCAAGACAAGACCTCAATTGTGTATCGGTAGCTTGGACACCGGTGTACAGGCTGGTAGGATGATCTTGGACAGGCCTTAGGATCTCAGTCCACTAGTAGAGACCTTAGGCCGGCCTCCAATCTCTTACAAACTTCGCAGAAAATCACAAATTGAAAGCTTCTGGCGACTCCTACTACATAGGAGCCCACAAAGCTCTAGCGTAAAAATGTCGAAGGGAGAAAGCTTGGATCAAATCATGAAGTTTGTTGGTTGATAGAGTGGGGAGACAAAGATCTTGGCTAGGGTTAGCTTCTCTTGTTGTTTTTTGGTGTGTCGAATATTATGTACGAGTAGGGTTACATGGACTTGGTGTTGTAGTAGATGTGGATAGAGTACGTGTAGTGTTCTAGTCAAACACGTTGTATCCTAGGGCCTCCCATATAATGAGGAGGCACCACATGTTGTAACCCATGATGACGACGACTAGATAGCAATTGGCACGCAGGGGGAGCCGGCGACTTGTGTCGGCGCCTAGGGCGGCCGGTGTTGCGGTATCTTGGGGAGGAGATGTAGGCGAGTTCGCCGAACTGCGTTACCAAACATCGTGCCTCGGTGTCGTCTTTGATCTTGCATGGCGCCATTATCGTAACAAGTGGTATCAGAGCGAGGTTGAGGCTATGCAGAAGATCATCTGGAGGTGCGAGGATCATGCTCGGCGGGCGCTTGGGAACGTCTGATAGGCGCAAGGTGGAGCATGACGGCGATCGCGTATGCGGTCGGTGGAGTCGGACACTTCAGGCAGGAGGCCTGGACCGTCCGATGAGCTGCAATCGGTAGGGATTGGCTAGACGTGGCAATCGAACCGACATAGTGGCTGGGAAGAAGTCGTGGAGGCGGCGCTTCGACTCGCAATCAGATCGGCGACCAGACGTGGGGGACGACCGAATAGATCGGAGTGGGAGAGCATCGAGACGATGCGCTCGGTGTTGCACAAGGGCGGCGTCGTGACACTGCAGACGGATTGTGTCGACGACGCGGGTGGCCATGGTGCACACGGCTCGTGCACGGATGATGCGCGAGGTGGCGACTGCAGCGGCAGGGTCGGCGTCGGAAGTACGCACGGCAGGGCAGGCGGCAGATTGCTGGCGAGTATCAAGAAACGCAAGAGTTTTTCCGTCGGAATTATCGGCGAAATTTTTCGAGCTGAACGGAATCGAGAAGAGCAGGTGTTTGGTGGCGTACAGCAGTAGATCTCCGTGTTTGTTTGCAACACGTCACAGGGAATCAGAGACAAATACGCATTGGTACGGGAGTCCAGGGGATTACCATACATGCATACAGATTAAAAAAAGGGAAAGTATCATGTGCGTGCAAGTTGGATTGATCCAGGGGACAGCCATAAATGCGTGAGCTGTTAAGATTTGAAAATGTGACGTGTGTGCATGTCGTGTCTAATTCGGACTCGATCAGTTGGAGACTATGCAAAGACGTGCTAGCCTCAGACTCGGTTTCCGTGTCAGGCAAGGAAAAGAAAAGGGCCGGTGCCTAGTGTATTAAAAGGCGAGGCGACGGAGGCAAGGCAGCGCACAGAAAATCGATCTGCAAGTTCAGGAGAAGGTGGAGCTGGACCTACGTTACGATAAAGAAGTTCCACGGCTTCTGGAGGGCGGACAGTGCGGGCTGAGGTTTCTTGATAGATCGTGACAAATATTTTCGGCGGAAACATCGGATAGTGATACGGCGGCAGTTCATCAAAGAGGCGTTGACGATCAGGCAAGCCAAGACATCGGAGGTTGAGCAGAAGTTGTTCTTTACCAGTCAGCGGTCATGGCACCGACTAACAAGTTTGAAGTGCAAAAGTTCGAAGGGACTGAAAACTTCGCGCTATGGCAGACAAGGGTGAAGGATTTGTTGGCGCAACAGGGATGCTTGAAGGCGTTGCGGGATGTCAAGCCAGCTAAGATGGACAATGATGACTGGGAGGAGTTACAGATGCGAGCAGCCAGGATCATACGGTTGTATCTTTCAGACCAGGTCATGTATCATGTGATGGATAAGAATGTGCCGAAGAAGATTTGGGAGAAGCTGGAGAGTCAGTTTATGTCCAAGACTGCGACGACCAAGGTGTATTTGAAGCAAAAGTTATATAAGCTGTCAATGCAGGAGGGGTCGGATCTTGTGGAGCACATGAATGCCTTTAATCAGATTGTCACGGATCTAGCACGGCTAAGTGTGAAGGTTGACGATGAGGATAGGGCGATTCTTCTTCTTTGTTCGTTGCCACCGTCCTATGAGCATTTGATCACGACTTTGATGTACGGCAAGGAGACTGTCGAGCTTGAGGATATCACTGCGGTCTTATTATCCTATGATATGAGGAAGAAGAAGGTCACGGAGGAAGTCGTTCATGGCGTTGGTTTGCTGGTCAAGGGTGAGCTAGGCGGGAAAGGACATGAGGCGGGTAAGAAAAAGAAGAAGGTGCAATGTTACAACTGTAAGCAGTGGGGACATTATAAAAGGGAATGTCCAGTTCTCAATAGTGGGTCAAGTGCTAACGTTGTAACTCATAGTGGTGACTTGGACGACGACGTTCTCTTAGTTGCAGGTGGAGTCATGAAGGATGAGGTTACAGGAGTAGCAGCTGTGTTCCACGGAGGCGACGAGTTTGAGGAAGACTCGTCGGGTAGCGAACTATAAGCTACGAAGACGACAACCCAAGTCCGGAGTACATGAAGTTTTGACGCTTGGACAAAACTCAGTGGTGGAGAATATTCGCCAAGGTGGAGTGTTGTTTTTTGGTGTGTCGAATATTATGTACGAGTAGGGTTACATGGACTTGGTGTTGTAGTAGATGTGGATAGGGTACGTGTAGTGTTCTAGTCAAACACGTTGTATCCTAGGGCCTCCCATATAATGAGGAGGCACCACATGTTGTAACCCATGATGACGACGACTAGATAGCAATTGGCACGCAGGGGGAGCCGGCGACTTGTGTCGGCGCCTAGGGCGGCCGGTGTTGCGGTATCTTGGGGAGGAGCGCCCGTAGTCATGCCCCACAGATGTAGGCGAGTTCGCCGAACTGCGTTACCAAACATCGTGCCTCGGTGTCGTCTTTGATCTTGCATGGCGCCATTATCGTAACATCTCTCTCAATTTACTCACAAACTCTCAAGGAATCAAAAATTTAAGATGTGAGTGTGTGTGGGGAGGAGTGGGTCTTAAAAATGAAAAACTAAAATGCTTGACCTAACTATGAAGAGGTAAGTTCTTGATATAACCGGCTCTCAAAACTAGCCATTTTGAAATGCTTAACAGGGCACCAGAAAAAACAAGCTTGGAGGGGCGAGAGAGTCCGACACCTCGGTAAACTACACCCAACAGGCTAAGGAAGTAAACTCGATTTTTTAACAAATATGACCCCCTGCCCAACGTCATTGCTAAAATTGGCCCCCTCCAAATTTTTTGACAAAAATAGCCCCTGGCGGGATGACCACATATACTTCGTGCCAACTGGGTTGGCGGAAAGTTACCTTCCGCCAATAGAGTTGGCGGGAAGTTCCCTACGGTGACACCTGGCGCGAACTGATTCGGCATAAACTCAACGGCAGACGACTTGCCGCCATATGAGCCGGCGGAAAGAGTCTTTCCGCCAACCCAGTTGGCACGAAGTACACGTGTCATCCCGCCAGGGCTATTTTTGATTAAAGAATTTGGAGGGGGCTATTATTCCCAATCACATTAGACAGGGGGCTATATTTGTAAAAAAATCGAAGTAAGTCATGTGCCCTCTGTTATGGGACAGACAGTGTTCGCTGGTGCCAGCGCCATGGGCATTCGACCATAGTTACATATGAAGAATAGTCTTGACTCTTGAGGGAGTTAGAGCATCTCCAACAGCAGCGCTAGGCGCCGGCGCGCTAATTTTTTTTTTGCGGCGCCAGAATTGTGATTTTGCGCGCGCAGCGCCTTTTTTGCTTTAGCAGAAGCGCTATAGTTAGCGCGGCGCGGCTGTACATTTTTTAGCTCCAGCAGAGGCGCTAAAAAATTCCACCGCGCGCGCCTAGCGCAAACAACATTCACATCAAACATGCAAACAAACCGAATCAAACATACACGAAATAAATCAAAAATAAATAGTTTAATTATTTATTATAACACAAATAAATAGTTGTTCCGGAACAATAGAACAAATAGTTCATTACACAACACAGCAAATGAAACAAACACACAAATTCAACTCAATGCTGCCCATTCCATGTCCACCACTCCTCGATAAGATCATTTTGAAGCTCATCATGTGTGTCATTACGTCGAATGTCATGGTAGGATGCAACAAAGCGTGCCACCCTCTCAGCACTCCTCCGCGGTTGCACGGGAACACCCATTAACTTATAATGAGTATAGTCCAAATCTTGCCCGCGCTCATTCTCGATGATCATGTTATGCATGATCACACATGCGTTCATGATGTACCAAAGCATTTCTTGATCCCAAAATCAAGCCGGTCCTCTAACAATAGCAAATTGGGTTTGCAAAATCCCAAATGCTCTCTCCACATCTTTCCTAGCCGCCGCTTGAGCATTGTGAAAGTCAAGCATTTTCTTACCTAGTGGTTTCTGAACCGGTTTCACAAATGTTTGCCACCTTGGGTAGATGCCGTCCGCAAGATAGTAGCCATAGTTGTATGTATGGCCATTTGCTACAAACTCCACCGGACAAGTTTTCCCTTTTGCAATCTTATTCATGAGTGGTGACTGATGAAGAACATTAATATCATTGAGAGCTCCGGGCATTCCGAAAAAAGCATGCCAAATCCAAGTCTCATGATCGGCCACCGCTTCAAGAATTATGGTGGAATCCTTCTTATGGCCCTGAAATTGTCCATGCCATGCTGCAGGACAATTCTTCCAACTCCAATGCATGCAATCAATTGATCCAAGCATACCTGGAAACCCTCGAGCAGTATTGAACTCCAAAAGCCTAGCCGTGTCCGCTGGGTTGGGAGCTCTCAAGTATTCCGAACCAAACACTTGCACAATGCCAATTGCAAAGCGCTTGACACACATGATGGCCTGACTCTCGCCCATCGCCAAGTGATCATCCACTAGATCCGCTAGAATACCGTATGCCAACATACGCAAGGCGGCGGTCACCTTTTGAAAGGTGTTATGCCCAAGTTCACCGGCGGCATTCCTCCTTTGCTGAAAAAACCGATCATGTTTACTCAATTCCTCTGCAATTTTCTTAAACAACTCAATGCTCATCCGAAATCGACGCCAAAAATAAGACGCGGGGTATATGGGATGCTCGACAAAATAGTGCCTCATCAATCTTTCATGAGCACCCATCCTTTCCCTCCACAATTTTAGGCGACCCATCACTGAACCACCGTGCTTTGGTCGTTTCCTAGCACGGATAGCAAGGATCATAGCCATTTCTTCCTCCTCTTGCATCATCAAATTCTTCATCGGAGGACAAACATGAATCGTCACTACACGAACTCATCTACAAACATGAATTTGTACTAGTTATTTTACCTACAAACTAATTATTTTACCTATGCGAACTCATCTACAAACTAAAAAAATAGAGAACAAACATACGTTGCAAGTATTTTGTCAAACACCTTGCACGTGCGGAGGTTCGACGACCGCCAAGCGCTGTTCGTCGGAGGAACAGCGCGCTGGCTGGCGGCGAGGAAGGAGCTGGAGCAAGGAGTGGAGAATGCGCGCAGCTCGCCGGAGGAACTGTGCGCTGCGGAGTAGAGGCGAAGACGGAGGTGGCGTCGGTGGCGCTGCGGGGCAAAATCGACGCGGCGGCGACCTGCCCAGCGGTACACACGGCGACGCGCAGGGGACGAGCGGCGGAAGCGCCGACGGCTGGTCTATTCGCGTGCCATGGTCGCCGGCGAAGATGGGGAAAAGATGCGGACGTAGGCGCGCGCGGGTGGAGGATTCATCAGATCTGGCGGTTGGTCACAGTTCGCGCGAATTTCTTTTCTACTACGCGCGCTGGAGCGGCCGTCCCATATTCAGCGCAGCGAGTACCGCTTGGGCCAGCGCGCTGGCCCCTTTTTACCACGCGCGGAGTTTTAGCGCGGCTGTTGGAGACACCGTTTCGGGTGCGCGCGCGATATCGGCGGTTTCTTGAGCGCGCGGCGTCTTTAGCGCTGCTGTTGGAGATGCTCCTACACAACGTCCCAGATACAGCCCAGGAAATTTCCATTCTGTGCCCGGCGCACATGCACAAAATTCCTAGCCACCAGACAGTCCCCAAAAGGGATGGCACTTCACTAGGCCGAAAGCTCTAGTTTCTTTAACTTGCTGACTTCTCCACCTTGGCATATGGTAGGCAAATTCTATGGATAGGCAAGGCCATATGGTGCCTAGATGGACTTAGGCAAGAACCTTACCACCCTCGTGTTGGGTCGCGCCAGGTGCAACAGTTGTATACAATTTTCTCTCGGGCGCGGCCTCACCAAGATCCAGCTCTCTGAGAGAAGGCCACTGATGGTTACTGCTAGACGCGTAGGAACAAAAATCAATGGCGCATGTATAGGAAGTGCAGTCCTTATTCTGTTTGATTCTGATAGCTCCGCCTGCTTTAGTCCATTGTCGCCTCCTCAACACCGAACACCGGTGCTCTGCTGGAGTAAACACGCGTACAAGGTGGAACTCCGCGAGGTAAGCTCCTTGGCTTAGCTACCTATAAATTAGGACTGCGATGGTGAGGTTAGTCTTGGATCGATCAACGTTCCCACCGCCGAGTTGCAAACTCTCTAACCCTAATTGGCTGCCTGTCACGGGCCGACTCGAGTCTCACTCAGTCGCACTATTTTTTCAGTTGGAGTTTTTTTTTTGAAACGACGCAAAAGATTTGACATTAATATTGATAGGAGAATAAAATAGGGTGGCCTAGGCCCAGAAAACAAAAAAAGAGAAAAGACGAGCAAGAAATTATGGTCCTGTAATTTCCGAAAGATTCTTTGCACCCGTAAGAATCCAGTTCTTGTCCACGTCTTTGAGCTTCTGCATAAGGAAAAAGTCCAAAACAAAACTTGAACTTATATATGAAATATAAATTGAACCCTGAACTCATAATCCCTGAAATTGGCGCTCCAAACTTGTCAATCCCGATCAATATAAACCCTAGACCAATTTTGACTATTGGGAAAAAATCGACCCCGGCTGGGATTATTCTTTACCCTCACTGACTGGGTGGGTCCACATATCATATGTCTGATCTCTTTATCCTAACTTTATTTTTGTTAATTAAATCGGGGGATTTCTCCTGGCTCTGCTCATGGGTACCATGGAAGCCGCCTGCTACTCTCCTCTGCTCGGCCATGCTCCCTTGGCCTTGACCCAACTGCTGCAGGCAACGGGTGAGCGTAGTGGAGTGTGGAGGTGTTGGTTCAGAAACGACTAGATGAAGACAAGGAGATGGAGGCGGCGCACTGGTTCATTAGCATGGCAGGAGGTGGCTTCGCCGGCAAGACCACCATGCTGCTCTGCTCTGGTCGTCGTGTGAGTGCTGGACGCCACGGTGCAGATCGGCTGCTAGGCCACCGTGCGGCGGCGCAGTCTACGACGCGGCAAGCGACTTATGGTCAGAGATAGCCCGCAAGATGCAGACAAGGTTGATGGGCTGTGCTATCTCTGTCGATCTGTTCGCCTGCGATGCCCCCAAATTATTCCGCCGATATGGACCCACTGAGCTTGTTCCCTACTTCCCGTACGGCCTGGCCGAGGACGAGGCTGCTCGCGCACCGCGGCGAGACGGCGGGCTCGAGGGCATCGAGGTCAAACAATTGCATTGTGGTCGCGCCCTTGGGCGACATAACACATCGCGCGCTCAACCTCGGCGTTCGGCACGCGTGCCTCGTGCAGGCTAAACACGACGGCGCGGCGCCTCGAACACAGATGGCGTGGCGACCTCCTAAAGACAGGCGGCGCTGCGATGGAGAGCTGCCGGCGATGGCTGGAGTCTAGGAAGGGGATGATTATGACGTGTGGGACCGAAACGTCAGTGAGAGTAGCATGTTTCCTGGCTAGGATTGTAATATTCCTGGTGTGCCATCAACTCAGGGTTTAAAATAGGCGGGATTGAAATATTCAGAGTGCCAATTTCCAGGATTAGAAGTTGAGGGTTCGATTTATCTTCCATCTACAGGTTTAAGGTTTGTTTTGGACTTTTTCCTCTGCATAAGCATCATTGGCATGAAGAATTTTTTGTTGAATATCCTTGTGTTCCGCTCTTTCCAGATTTCCCACGAGATAGGATTTTGGCTGTTTTTAGCCCCTTAGAAGAGTTAATCGGGGTGTTTGACAAAGCCTGCTAGTATTGAGAAGAACCGTCGCCCGGCCAGTCCCTAGGTATTGCATCAAGGAAGGGCAGGAGGACGACGCTACCCAAATTCTATTAAAGTAACGACATTCGAAAAAGATATGTTTGGGCTTTTTTCTGGTCGTTGGAGTTCATTCTTGCAGGCTCCATTCCTCTTAAGTGTATGGCCCTGCTGATTTACATTCAGTCGGACACAACGAGATTTACTCCTCCGACTACCGAATATCAATGATGTGGTTTTATTTTGGTGCGCCACTAATATACACAACCTATAAGAAGCGTAAGCTCCGCCAATGTCGTCGATGATTACCACCTTCTTCTGGTACTTAAAATAATCGATCGAGTAGACCTAGCTAGCTTGTTGTCACAGCCCAATCTTTGGTAAGCCTTGCTTACCACCTCTCTAAATAAATAAATTTTGGAACCAATAAAAACTTTTAAATAAAATTGGTGTTTGTTTGTTTGTTTTTGTGTTTGTTTTGATGTTTGGATTTGTGATCCTGTTAATTAGTGTGTATGTGTGTGACTCTTGTTTTCTTAGTTGGAATGTGAATTCAAATAAATTGGATAACCAAAACTTAACAAAAATTATAAAAGGCTAAAACCCTAAGAGTAAAACCCTCTGAAAAACACGCCTCTCTGATCAATTTTTGAGCCCTTGGTTATTAAACCAATGATGTTCTTTAATTTTGATTTTTGCCATGGTATTGAAGTATTATGTTTGTAATTCATAGTAAAGCCAAGATATTTTATGTTGGGATTGCTTAAGATGATTATATCATGCTCTCAACTTGCTATGAAATATCAGGACAGAAAAATAGTTAAAACATACGTTTTCTCTCTATTTAATTTTCCTATCTAGAATTATTTTCTGGATGAATTTCTTGTTTTTCATCCATTTTTGTGGTGATTACTGATTTATAAAAATCATTTTGCCCAAATTGGAACTTCCTAAGGCCTTGTTTCCATATGGTTAACATGGCTATCTGTTAACAAATTTCTGGACTTAGAAATTTCACTAAGTCCTAAAACTCTGAATTTTTCTGAATCTGTTTTCGGCTGAGATCGAATTTGGGTTCAAAACTTGTTTTAAACATCTAAAAAAACCCACCTAGCGCTACCCCTCTTCTCACACACCTACCCTAGTGCTATGTGTGCGCCTGTGCCGTGCCAGGAGGCCGTGCACGGTCGTGTCAAGCTGGTGACCACCGTGGACATGCCACACTCGACACACGCGCACACATGGCCTTGGTCGTTTTCACCGTGTCACCGTGCACCACACCACCTCGTTACACCCCTCCCCGAAATCCTGGGCATGTCGTGGGAAGGAAATCGCGCGCGTATCCACCGTGGCCAATCGGCAGGCGAGCAACGCGTTGATGGCTTTCTGCCGCCTCTCCCTCTCTCTCGTTTGCCTCTCTCTCGCCTGCACTCGCGTCTCGGGCACGCGGAGACGAGGACCATCTCGATACCGCCCTAGCTGACCAACGGGCGCGCGGCAGTGCCACTCGCCGGCCTGCACCTCTCTCCCGCCCGTTGCCGCACGCGTTTAAGACCAACCAGAGGCACACCCCAGTGCCATTCTGCACCCCCACACTCACCTCTCCACTAGGGCTGGAATTAAAACTCGAAACTCGCGAGTTAAACGAGTAACTCGCAACTCAACTCGATTCGGCTCGAAATCGAAATGAAACGAGCCGAGCCGAGTTTTCAATTTTGTGATTAAACGAGTTCGAGCTTTTCGAGCCAAGTTACCGAGTAACTCGTTAAGCTCGTTTAGCTCGCTTAAAATCAAGTCGTACATTTTTTTTGACGGGAATCAAGTCGTACATGAATCCTGCTCCAAAGCCCAACTGCCCAGGCCCAGCTAGCAAATCCTGCTCTAAAGCCCGCTCAGTGCGTACGAGTCAAACTAGCGATCGAGCACACACGTACACACGACTAGGTTTGCCTTTCCTTCTCTATCCCCTTCGTCTCCTGTTGCTGAGGAGTGGCGGCCGCACGCACGCTCCATCCCTGCCCACCCGCATCCTCGCCGGCCCTGCCCACCCCCGCCTCGCCGGCAAACGCCCGTCCGGCCGCCCCCATTTCAGAACTCCTCTCCGCTGTGCAATCCTCCCCAGCAGCCACCACGACCATACCACGGCGCCATGGAGAATTAGCCAAGCTTGGAGTAGAAGGTTGCGCGGAAGAAGAGGCAGGATGGACCATGTCCAAATAATCGGAAAAACATCATACATTTTCCCTCTTATCTGTTTTTACCGAGCTACTCGCGAGTAGCTCGCGAGTTCACCGAGCGAGCCGAGCTCAATTTTTGGACTCGATTGTTAAACGAGCCGACTTCGAGTAGCTCGTGAGCTGACCGAGTTTGAGCGAGTCGAGCCGAGCTGGCTCGGCTCGGCTCGAATTCCAGGCCTACTCTCCACCCCCTCTCGTTTTTCTCTGTTTCTCTTGCTCGCGGTGCGCCGAGAATGGCGTGTTCTCGCCGTCGGCCACCGAGAAGTGGCAGAGAAGGTTGACGTCGATACACTGCCCTATTCTCCGCCATTGTTGGCTTAGCTGCACACCCTGGTCTAGGAACACGTCGTTGACACCCTCGTTTTTGCTCTGTTGCTCTCAGGTCGACGTCGCCGTCCGGGAGCCGAGCAACGCGAGCACGGCCACCTCGACGACCTAGTCCATGCCGACAAGTTCTGCATCGCCTCTCGGCCTCGACAACACTCCACACCCATTCCCAACCCTCTCCGCCTTGTTTCGACGCCCCTAGGTGAGCTACGCGCCCTCGCCTTCTCTCGGTGCTCGAAAACCCACCATTGCTAGGGTTTGGCTCGAGTTCGAGCTAGTCGACGATGGGCAGCTCATCTGAGCCGTCCATCTCGCATCTAACGGCGGCGTACCGCTTCACTTACACGGCCCAGCGAGCGGGCCGAATCTGGCTGCTGGACCTAGCGCAGTGGCAGATCTGGCCCAGTTTCTGTTTTTTTAGTAGATTTAATCTTTTCTGTAAATGGCTGATTCTGCTCTGTTAGTTTAAATCGAACTAAAATGGTTAAACTTAAAATTTGTGCAAACCAAAAATCACAGTGGTAAAACAATGAGTTTAGAAACATTTCCAACTTGCAGATCGGAAAAGTATTAACTTGTGTGTCCTTGGTAATTCCTGTTCTGTCACTGGTCAGAGACAATGATCTATTAATAACTTGAGTTTAATAGTCCAAAATTTGTAAATCAAATTGCTCTGGAAAGCTCTTTGCAATAGCTTTCACTAGAATTTTACCTCATGTGTTTTGGATGCATAAAACTAAAGATGCTTGTGTTTTAAAATATGGTCAGAGAGCACTTTAAACATTTTTAATAATTTCTGTATATAAAATCTTGGAACAAATCCAACTGGGATAGCTTCTAATGACATCAGAGAACTTAAATCTAGCTTTGCACAATTTTTGAAATTGTAGAACGTCCTGGATATTTAAAATCACTTAAGTGATGTTTTCTGTCTTTAAATAGCTCTAAAAAGAATTAAAATGCTTTAGTAAAATTTGTGTCCTTTGTATTGTTGATTGTGTTAAATCTGTTACATGCTTGTTGTTGCTTGGTTAATATGTTAGTACTGTTAGTGGCTTTTGCTAAGTTAAAACTAAGTTAATCAAGTGTTGTTAATTGATGCCTTTGAAAATTGCTTAGGTTAAGCTTGTGTTGTTAAAGGATGATTAAAATGGCTTAACCAAAGCTTGTGGAATCTTAAATTTTGGTTTAATCTTATTCACCACTTGTAACTAGAATTCTTTAGCCTCTGATTTGCTTAAGTTGTTAGTGGATTTTGACCTTGCATGCTAGTAGTAGTCCCTATAAGATGCTAAATCACTATTTTAACCCTAATTGTGAAAAAAATAAAATTGTGTTGATTTGCCAACCTTGTTTGTTAAGTTATTCATCTTGCTTCATGCTTGTTGCTTGATAAACTTGCCTAATGTGTGTTTTTTGGGATTGTCTTGCTGTATGTTGATTGTGTTTTTTTTTTCGTGACGCTAGAAAATCACGAGAAGGAATTATCAGCTGAGGGATTTTGTGGAGATTTTATTGATTATCAGCAGCAGGGACAAACCACTGAGCAAGGCAAGCCATCTCAAAAGCTTGCAACTTTCTACCTATTTTATTTTACCTACTGCTATATGTATTTTATTGCATTATACCTACTGGTTTATAGTTACCCAAATATTCTGGATATATATTCCAGACCCGTAGTAAAATTATAGGATATCCTACACACACACCTATCTACTAGTTATAAGCTAGAAGAAAATTTTAGGATGGGCACCCTTTGTGTTGTTTTTGGAAAAACAAAATGATTTACGAAAAACCCTCTTGGGAAGGTGAGACCTTGCCTAAGTGGTGGTATGGATATGAGGATTATTGGAGAAGTGTTTTTCTAAAAACGACACACAACCTAGTCTTCACTGGACAGCCTTACCGTACAACCACATTACTCCAAAATGGGCACGTGGCTTAATTGAAGCTTGTTTGTGTTAGTATGAGAATTTTACCTCAAGTGCTATGAGGGGCCGTGACTCTTGAACCGAGATGTCGCCAAGAGTGGGGAAACGGGACATACAAAGTGTGGGATTGTTACGACTAACATTCGCCACCGGTTGCAATCGTTGGGTCTCCTGTCATGGCGGTGTGATGTTGAGGGTAACTGAAATGTTACGACTAACACGCTCGGTGCCGGGGAGAACAAACCCAATCGCAGAGGTAGTCTTATACTAGCATCGACACAATGGAGGTTATGACTGGTCATCTGATGAGTGCATGCTGTCTAGAACAGTTCGTGATTAAATCACGGCGGATGAACCTAATCTTGTGGTGAAAGTGTACACACTCTGCAAAGTTAAAACTATTCAAATAGCCGTGTCCACGGTCATGGACAGTTGAAAGGCCATGTAGCTAGCATTGTGTCGATGTTTTCAAAAATGGTGTTGAGTTGGAAAGAAAGTGAGTACTTGGAAGTACTGGATGATCGGGAATGAAAGTACCTTTGATGTACAGAGGTGTGTTTTGAAAGAGAACCTGGTGGTGGCCCTAGTCCTAAGAAGTTCTGCAAAGAAAACAAATTTTGGAAAAGATTTTGCTACAACCCTCAATGATATGTGATATCTGCGAGAAGAAAAATATACTACATAAATATCTTTTGAAGTATCTTTTTCAACAAAGATATAGGGATGTCAGCAACCATGGTGTATAGCCTTCCTACCTCAGCCTCAAAAATCATGTTTCATCTTTTAGCTTGTTTTTGAGTAAGAGCTTGCGAGTACATTCAAATGTACTCATATTGGTTTCGTCACTAGCTATTGTCCTAGCCAGACTACTACCCTAAGGAGTATCCGGAGGAGGCTGCCGAAGAAGAAGGCTTCGTCGACGATTATTCAAACTAGGACGTTTCCCGGTCAGCTGCCTGTAGGTGTTTGGCGTTGACATGTGCTTTATCGCTTTTCGATGAGACTTTCGTTGTGTTAAGTAATCCTACCCTGCGTGGCAGTTATGTGAGACTTGTCATGTGACCATTTGTTATAAGACTATTTGAATTCGTGTAATGGATATTATAATCTGCAATACCAACTCGAGTATATTGTTCACGACACACTGATTATCGGATCGTGAATGAATGTATACTGGTGTTCCTGAACAGCTAGTCTAGGCTCCACACTTGTCACGCCCAAAATCAATATCAATCTGGGCGCACAGAGAGCAAGGCCATCTAACTAGCATTTCTGGATTAAATCCATCGGATCGAAATCAAGTATACTACACGATCAATCGCAAAAAAAAAAGGTACTACACGATCAAGCAGGGACGAGATAGATTACTCTCCGGCGCCCGTACCCCGATCTGGTGCATGCATGCATTAATTTGCGGAACGGCAACCTTCCCTGGCACCGCGTAGCTGACAAGATCTCCAGCAATTACCACCACCTACCTTGATGGCGACGTGAGGACTACTCGTGCTTCATGCGCGGGCATTGTTGATTGTGTTTTATCTTTTGAGATGGCTCATAATGAGGAGTAATATGAAGTAGTAACATGTTGATGTTACTAACCTATGTTATTATCTCCACAGTGGGAAGTAACATATATGTGTGGTGTCTTATTTATTAGGCTATACACTTATTTTATCTTGATAAGTGTGATGTTACAGTAACTAGCTAAGTTATCCAAACATCTCTCTCCTCATTAACTACATGCACATAAGCAAACTTGTCTTAAAATATTTGATGTTACCACCTAAGTTACTTTCATTGTAACTAGTCTGACGTCACTTGCTGGGTAGCAGGTACATCTACACAGCAATGAATATACGATGGCCATGCAAGATCTGAAAGATAGCCATCATTTTCCGTAGTTTACGCGCCTCAGCATGACCCGCGTAGGGGTCACCAAATATTTGGATCCGTACGTGTCGTGTCAAAAATGGTTACTAGAGGTCTAGAGCACAGTCTAATGACCTTTTTCTAGGTAGGGTTATGTCACTATTTTCACCATGGATAAGAGTCTTATCATAAGACACATGGGTAACCTGATTAGTAGTTTGTACTTTGTAGGGTGTGGCACAGTTGTTTAACCATAGGTCGCACATCGGTTACCCGATTAGCTGACTCATGTGCCCTATGGTACTAAGAGCTCACGTCGGCACTACATGACCCAAACTAATTAGTTAATACTGATTGGGCACGAACTCATCCTCTTCGCTAACTGATGAAGAGAGACAACGGCAATCTACAGCTGCCCACGAACTAGTCGGTCTCGTCGTGAAGCTTTGTGTTCACAGAGCTGGATGTGCCACTGCATATTAATTGTCATTGAATCAGATGTATCTATACATGTAGATACTTTGATTCAACGACAATTAATATGAATCGGTGACTAACCATAAATAACTACTCTCTCCATTCACAAAAGGATGTCTCAACCTATCTCAAATTTGCATGTATCTAGACATGATTTAGTATGTAGATACATTCAAATTTGATCTAAGTTGAGACATCCTTTTGTGAACAGAGGGAGTAGTACGCTTACACAAACAAATATCATGACATGACTACTTGCCTGTACTGGTGACTAACCGGTGTCTCCCCAAGAGTTTAATATGACTCTGATATCAACTTAGCTTAACCTTGCACTGATGTTTCATAAGTTCACATAATTTAGAGGTTCTACCTCATATCTACCAGAGCTTAAATCACCTATGTTTGATGTCATACGTTTCATGCCATGGTCTTATTTCTATTGTAAATGACGTTTTGTGTTGACAATGAGCCATATGTGACAATTTCCGCATTCTTAAAGTTATGCGAGTTTAATATATTTACACGGCATCCTTATTTTGCGTGAGATAATTTTGACTGCATCGGTTTAATTAATATTGAGTTGTTTTTTTGTCATTCAAATTATGCAATTGCATTTTCATACAAATACAATAGTATTACTATTGCACTCCTTCCGCAATACATGTCTTGCAAATTTAGTTAGAACTAAAAGTTTACGAGTTTGACCAAATATATAGAAGGGAATGTCAACAACTACATAAATGTGTTGTGGAAATATAAATTATGCCGAATCTGTTGATATTCCTTTGGTATTGGGAATCTTCATATTTTTTGCATATATACTTGGTCAAAATTAGAAATTATTTACTTTGACTAAATTTGTATACCACATATTTGGGGACAGAGGGAGTAGTACGTAATGTCCATTTTGTTGGTCTAATTAATGGTTGAAGTTGAATCACAAAAGACATGTGTATCATGTAAATAAGGACAGAGAGAAAACCTTGAATACAGGGTGTTAGGATGATTCCGCCCTCGTTCAACCAACGGCCGAGAGAAATAGAAAATTCGCAGACTGGGCCAATAAAACTGAATATTATTGTAGTATAATATTTATAAATTTTGTTTAACTCAAACTAGGATACCATTTGGCCCATTAACACTCTAATAGGTGCAAACTTGTTGTTCTTATTTTTCAAGTTGTGTTCTAAATTTGAATTTTTCTGAAGTCAAAAGTTCATTTTCGATGAGCTTGAGAGGTACTTTTAAGATTGGGTGCATGAGTTGCACACCAATAGAAGATATGTTCCGTTGCTCTTATAAATCTATATTTAAATAATTTAAATCATTAGAAGTACCATTGAAGGTGACTCGACCAAACAACAGGTGCACAATATCGAGGGGCTGATAGGAAATTTAGAAGAGCAAATGATTGTGCTAGTAGAAAATTCTTGATGATTAATCAAAAAACAAATTGTGGGAATAATCATTAGTACTAAATAACTTCAACACATTGTAGTGAAACATAAACAATATTATTTGACAATTTTTCTTTCCCAAAAAAATAGCAGACACCATGGAAGGATGTTAATCCGGGAAAACATATAGAACACCAGGAAGCTCACTTTATTATTACAAATTCGAAGGGAAATTACACAAACCCAACCACTCAGATAACACTCGATACATGATTATTAGACAACAATCACTACACATAAACAAACACTCCAACACTTTCAAATGATGGGGCAACCATCCTCCTCCAAACATCTCATCAGATGGAGATGCTGTTGGGGATGCCCCTGGCCGTGAGGCCAGTGGCATCACCCAAGTCGTCGGAGGTGTTTGGGTAGAGAAGCATGTACGGGAAGGTTGGCCCATTCCGGTTCTTGAGTTGGGGGTTTCCATTCAAGGCCACTACCTGACTCTCGATGCCCTCCAGCCTCGTACCGAATCTCTTGAATGCCTCTAGCGCCTTGGCATCTGACGTCCATTCCGGCGTATCACGCTGTCCGAGGTAAATCTCGTCGGAGGAGTGCTTGGACAGGATCTCCAACAATGATATGCCAATGATGGTCTGCACCTGGTTAGTGATGGTGCGGATGAACACCTTTTCCGGGTCAGTAGCCAGCAACGCGTAGTCCTCCGTGTTTGGCTCCGGCATTGGACGACGGCTTGCTGATGGCTTGTTCGGGTGGTAGCCAGCGTACGGGTACTGCCCGAAGTTTACAGCTGCATGGAGCGCGGACCCTGTCCAGATGATGGTGGTGCATGCCTTGACCAGCTCCGCCAAGGTTTGCATCTTGGGCCACCATGCGGCATCCTTGAGGTCGCCATGCCCGACCTCACGAACCTCTTTCCACCACGCCTGCAGCTCCACGTCGCCTTGAAGCACGCTGTCAGTGGTGTAGTAGATGGCTAAATACTCCTGCACCCACAGCTCGATGGCATGCCAGATGGCTAGCCCGTCCACCGCATAAGGATAATCCTTCAGCAGCAGCCGCACCTTGGATGGGCTTGATGGGTCTTTCACCGCCATGCCCCTGGATATTATGATCATTAGTTCATTAGCATGTCATTACTTAACAAACAGTTCTTACTTTGTTCGTTGGGTTACTTAATTAATAGCACAACTTACCTCTTGATTAAATCGTCGGGGAGGGCCTGCTCGGCGAAGTTCCAGTTCTTGTAGGTGACCGCTGACATCTCCATCGCATACTTGCGCTGGAAGACGGTCGTCTCGATGATCCCCCCGGCACTTATGAGCAACTCCCGCGCCCGTGAGTTGATGTTCATGGTGTCACGGTAGTGTGGCTGCAGGAGCTTGTACACCGGGTGGGTCACACTCAGCTGCCGATTCGTGGCGATGATGAAGGGCTCCATCACAGCGTGTGTGTTGAGCCAGTGGCTGATCAGCTGGTGCCAACCGTAGTCGTTGACGCAGACGTAGGCCTTGGCGAGCTGCCATATCCAGGCTTCGACGCCGGTGGTGGCCGGGGTGTAGACGGTGCTATTGGGGACGGTGAGGTCGCCCTGGATAAGAGGCGTGCTCAGCTCGATTGCAACCGGCGCCAGCGTGCCATCGCCTCGCAGGAAAAAGAGAGTCCTCGACGCGTAGATGAAGGTGTCGTCAAGGTTGTTGAGCTTGACGAGGTATGGCATCAGGCGGTCGTGGTGGTCAAGGATGTAGAGCCTGTTGCTGGCGACTGCCTGCTCGGCGCTGAGGCCCTCGAGGCTGTTCCTGATCTGCTCCTCGGTGATGGTGCTGGTGTGGTCGCCGTACTTGCTAGGATCAAGAGCACTCTTCGGAGGGAACTCCTGCATTATCATCCAGTGAATTACTTGGACCATTAGTCCTGAGCTAAGTAGCCAATTTAATGAAGTTTATCTATATATGGATCGTTGACTCACCGTGACACGTGTGATCATCATGGGGTTTACGCCGGCAAGAATCTCCCTGGCGAACTCATCGTCAGTCATCCAAGCTTTCTCGTCCGCTGCATGCGTGTGCACAGTTTGAAATGGTTAGTACTCCTAATTATACGTACTACACAGAGAGAATCGATCACTTGGGCTGGATAATTAAGTACCTTTGATGATTTGTGGCTTGGGTAGCTTGAGGATGTAGTCGCCGCCCATTGGGATGAGATCCTTGACGAGCTGGAGCGGGAACTGCTTGCGCATCTCCTCCAGGGCCGGGATGTTGGGCAGCTTGATGCCGCCCTCGTACAGCTTGAGGATGTCCGCGAAGGAGTCGAACTCGCCGGGGGAGAGGTCGACGTAGGTGCGGATGGCCGGAATGATGCCGTCGACGAGCGCCTTGAGCGAGTAGCCGAGGAAGTCCGACTCCTTGAGATGCCCGAACACCTCGTCGCGTGGTACGTAGATGCTCTGGACAAACTTCAACGGCCGGCTCTCGCGATCGGGATCTGCGCAAGGAAAACACCCGATCCTCTCGTAAATTGCTAGTAGTAGCTAACTAATAATTGAACTCAACCGTAGTGGACGTGGGTGGAGAGAAGAAACGGACTGGTCTGTGAGAGCTTGCGGCCGGTGCGGCAGCGGCGAGGGTACGGGAAATCCTTGGAGCCGCCGAGGACTTGGCGGTCGTCGCCCAGGTCGTGGTAAACGTCATAGCGGTAGACGCGGTCGTACACCTCGTACGGTCCCTGCTTGTCGTCGCCCCTCAGGTTCCGGAGCTCGTCCTCGCGGTAAGGCTTGAGCGCCGCCGGCATCTTGCTGGGCAGGTACGTCTGCGCATACAACCATTAATGCCGTTTCTTCCATTAGAAGTAGAACATACAGACACCACGTCTGGGAATGAACTCAGACTCACGTCGTTGGCGAAGAAGACGCGGTTGTAGCGGTAGTTATGCTGCGGGTACACCCACGAGTTGGCGACGAAGACGACGGTGCCACGGCCGGGGACGCTGTCGAGGGTGATGGTCTTGAGGAAGAACTCCGAGGTCTTGTTGTTCTTGACGATGACCGCCCCGGGCACGCCCTGCTTCTCCACGTCCCAGTCAAACGTGATGTTGAACTTGGACTCGCCCACAGTGAGAGATGGCAGGATCGTGATAAACAGCTCCAGGCTCGCCTCCGTACCCACCTTTCCACGGTTGCCGTTGTCTGCACACGTAAATACAGTACTAGTGTAAGTGATCAGAGTTCAGAGCTAGCTATAGTACTGTGTCATGCATCATGTCACACTACATTTGTATACTAGAGAATGAATTAAGGGTGCTCACTGGAATCGACGACGGTGGAGCTGATCAGCTGACAGGTGACGCCACGGCCGAGGAACTCGGTGACGTTGTCGATCACGGTGGCGCTGAAGTCGTTGAAGTCGAGCGCGTTCTTGCGCATCAGGACCACCGAGCCCTTGAGGTGGGCATTCTTGATCACTCCGGGCAGCACTCCGGGAATCAGGTTGCCGCCAAACATCTTCGATCGGGTATGCTTGCGAGAGAGAAAAACAGTACCAGTGATGGTATGGCTAGCTGTGGATGGTGTGTGAGATATTGAAGACCAATCAAGCTATTTATAGATGAATGGAGGGCTGGGTGCGAGCTAGCATTGGCAACGGTGGACGTTGGATTTCTTGGTCCACTTGTTTGATCAATCGTTTTGATTATTACTAGTGGGTCAAGATAAGATCGCAAATGTAGACAGTGGTATATATATTGTAGCGTGGGTGGTATCGATCAAGAGAAATATCTGTGTTAATTGTGTATACCTATAGACGTTAGGTGGGAGAGATGTTGAATGACCTCCTCTCCCATGTCTACTTCTAAATCTACATTGACGGGCTTTGAAATGTAGCCTTAACTAGCAGAAACTCTAATTCAAAACCAAGATGGAACTTCAAACTAGCAACAACGTACTTTTCGAGATGTCCATTTAGCTGTTTTGTTATTTCTTGGGCGACTAAGCGTGCACCAAAACCCGTTTGATCCAAACATTGAGATTCCTGTGAGTATAGAAGGTGAGAATATTTTCATCAGCTATGAATATATTCATTTGTGTAGAAACTGGATGTAATTGGTATCTCATTGATATTAATATGACCCTTTGTTAAAAAAATGAATGTATTCATCTTAAAATATATGAGAACAAAACCCCTCACAAAAACAATTGCAAAGTAATTCTTCATCAGCACTGCAAAATTCGAGGGAGAACCACAAAATTCGAGGGAGCTTTTGCTTTATAGCACTACACTATTCGTGAGCAACATTTCGCTCTTGTGGTACTCTTCTCGACCCAGGAGGCGACCCTAACGGGAGGTGTGAGGGCGGTCGCAGCGGCGGTGGCGACGTTGGCGTCATATGCACGCATTTCCTCCTTCGTTGTGAGAGGCGATGCAAAAGCTTGAGGAGGCGACGTGTAGTTTTGTTCCTGATGAACCTCAGCTCCATAGTGGCCTTCCTTGTCGACAAGCTCGTGGCTGCTATATGTGGCGATTCAGGCGACCGCCAAGCGAATCGAGTAGCGAAGGTCGGCGTGTGTGCGGGGTGGCCATCAAGGTCAAGAAAGTCGGCGCTGGCGTTGAGGCGGATGGGTGAGGTAAAGAGAGGCGATCCCGCGAGTGGAAGTTAATCTTTTTGCTAAGAGGTTGGTTCGTCTGCTCAAATAGGGTTGATGCTTCTTCTAATAATTTAGATCAATTAAAACTTTTAAGCGTCTGGTTAATTAGACTAGATTTTATTCCTTAAAAGAGAATCTTTTGACAAGTTCAGCCGTTTATGGCTTTGGCTAGAGATGTCCATATGGACTAGGGACACTTTTTAACCACGTTGTGTTCGACATAACAACATTAGTCGTGGGCCTACTTAGTGGCGGAGCTAGGATCGTGATTTTGGGGGTGCCACGGTTTAAAGGTACAGAGAGAATTTTTTGGGAAAACTAGACTACAAATTGCATGATTTAGCCTAACTACCATTATAATACAATGTGGCGGAGCTAGGATCGTGATTTTGAAACCCCTAACATTTATCACATTTTGTCATTTTTGTCTAACAAAATATACAATATATTTCACCATGAAATTTTCCCGGTTGGTAGAATGCATCATTGGTCATATCTAGAAAAAAATTCAGAATTTTTAAACATTTAAACGTCGAATTTGAATTTTGAAAAATACCAAGAGTTTTGTAACTCGGGTTCCAATATAGGTTTTTGTGTACGTACCTACTCCCTCCGTTTCAAATTAATTAACTTCCATTTGTCCACACATGGATGTATCTAGACATGTTACACGTATAGATACATCCACATATGGACAAATGGAAATCAATTAATTTGGAACGGATGGATTAATAATACCTAGCCGCTGCATATAAGGAACTCCAGCAGGTGGGGAAGCAACAACCGTACGTGCTACACGCGCGCCGCGTCGACTTACTTAAAACTCTGTGCTTCCAAAGTGGCAAGTCCCGCACAGTACCATCGCTTCCATAACCAACGTACGCCTTGCCATAACACAACCTTTTTTTGCTTTTCTTTTTTTCCGAAATGGGGAACGAAGCTTGGAACCATACTATTAAACCGTGCCACTTGCTAATGACTGGTGAGCCGTCATATTAAACTCTTAACCCTAAATTTTTTATCGTTCCACTTGCTGGAGACCGGTGAACCGTAGTATTAAACCGTTGCTTGGAGCGGAATAGGTTGAGGATCGATGATAGTTTTTCTGATGGGCATGTTTAATGTTGAAACAAAGACATTGATGTTCAATAAATATTCCGTTCCAAAACCAATAGCGTCGTAGGCAAGACACGAAAATGAAAGAAAACTGTTACAAAGTCCGTCTGTTTGCAAGCCCGGTTTAACACGCAAGATTCGCTAAGGGCATCAGGAGACCCTAAGCTTTGCCCTTGTCATTGCCCTTGACTCGGATGACGAGTAATAAGGATAGGGCTAGTTTAGTTCAAATTTTAGTTAAATTTCAGTAGTACTGCTCTATGTAAATTTGGGGTATATGATTAGCATCCCTGTTTGTACAGCCGGTGGGCTCCGCCTCCGTGTGCGGGTGTACACCAGGCGCCGGGGGTACGTATCTAGACTAGAAATAGCTTCTGCAGCTCGTGCAACACGAGCGCCGCGGACGACAGGTCAACAACAATTAGCCGATCTAGTACCAAATCTTATTCGCACAGATGCATGCATGGCATCTTGCAAAATACATCAATCATTGGTTCATTGCCATGTGATCCTCGAGGACACTGCAAATATATAAATTTGATTGACGTGAGTATGCCTAGACCCTCTCAAACATGGTTGTGATAATTGGATGCCTCTGTGCCTTGTCACCGCACCGTGGCAACTTGCCCGGCCAGCTCGTGTTACATGCAGGTTCGCGCGTCACACCGAAAATATTAGAGCATGTATAATGGTTGATAAGGTGGTATTTTCTAAAACACATTTCATACAATGAATCATGTCCTAAGTTATCGGTGACAATTACTATTTGGTTGCTCCTATATTTTGGGGTTGTTAAAATTAAATATAGGAGAATATATGAGTACAAGAAGGCATCATACTACCGGAAAATCTGTCTTTGCCGTGAGGGCCGTGTTGTGCCGTGCGCATCAATTTCTCGGAACACGGCAAAGGAAGCTTTGCCGTGCAGGTACTCCAAGGCTCACGGCAAAGCAACGAGTCACGGCACAACAGACGGACGGCACACGGCAAAGCATACCACACGGCCAAATGGACTCAAAACACACGGTAAACTGTTCCCTCTCGGCAAAGACGTTGACCAGGATCCGAAACTTTGCCGCGGTCACCAATAATTCGCGGGAAATATTTTTGCATTGGCAGGAAATCTCTTTACCGTGCATGTATAGCAAAACGCACGGCAAAGAGTGGCCAAATTTTCCAGCGCTCTAAATTAATTGGCGGGAGATGCTTTGCCGTGCGGCTTTGAGCGCAGCACACGGCAAACACTTCCTTTGACGTGTGTCTTTGTGAGCTACACACAACAAACCATGTATTTGCACTATCCCCTTTTTTTTTGCTATCCTTGCTTTGTTTATTTTCTTTGTTAAGGCTTCTAGTACGTTCATTTACTTCACTTAATTAAGTTTCTCGATAATATATATAAACCCTCCGGTGTGGGCCGCATATGTGTCGAAACCCCGAAATTAGTGAACCTAACGTGTGAGGCGTCGTCTACCCCTTCCCAGGCGTTGAATGGGAGCGTCGGAAACCCACCCAAATCTAGGTTTTTCCATACCATGTGTGTACCAGTGTGTTGGGTGTTTTGAAAGTGCAAGATTTTACTCCGATGTATGACCGTCTTCACCGACCGCACTCTCTCTCTACTAAGTTTCTTGACTTATAGGTGAAAACTCCCGTTTCGGGGGAACCGGGGGCAATCTTGTGAGAACTAGTGATAATAGTTGGTTTTCCATGTTCCTATGTCCTTACCTAACACAACCAAGGAAAAAACTCCACTCGCCTACCCCCTTTCGACGCAGTTGAAGGGGGTAGACGAAAACGTTAGGGGTTTTCCAGCGGATCTAGGGTTTCGCCAAATCGGAGCCCCGGAGTGTCGGAAACCCATCCAAACCTAGGTTTTTTCATACCATGTGTGTACCAGTGTGTTGGGTGTTTTGAAAGTGCAAGATTTTACTCCGGTGTATGACCGTCTTCACCGACCGCACTCTCTCTACTAAGTTTCTTGACTTATGGGTGAAAACTCCCGTTTCGGTGGAACCGGGGGCAATCTTGTGAGAACTAGTGATAATAGTTGGTTTTCCATGTTCCTATATCCTTACCTAACACAACCAAGGAAAAAAGTCCACTGGCCTACCCCCTTTCGACGCAGTTGAAGGGGGTAGCCGAAAACGTTAGGGTTTTTCTAGCGGATCTAGGGTTTCGCCGAATCGGAGCCCCGGAGTGTCGGAAACCCACCCAAACCTAGGTTTTTTCATACCATGTGTGTACCAGTGTGTTGGGTGTTTTGAAAGTGCAAGATTTTACTCCGGTGTATGACCGTCTTCAGCGACTGCACTCTCTCTCTACTAAGTTTCTTGACTTATAGGTGAAAACTCCCGTTTGGGGGGAACCGGGGGCAATCTTGTGAGAACTAGTGATAATAGTTGGTTTTCCATGTTCCTATGTCATAACCTAACACAGCCAAGGAAAACATTACACTGGCCTATGCCCTTTCCATGCCCGACACCCGACACGGGAGTTTTCACCTCTACGTGTAGGAACTTACTACGGAGTAAGCGGGGTCGTTGAAGCGGGTCGCACCTCAGAGTTGTATATTGGTTCCCACAACCTACCAACACACTCTTATACATAAATTAGGGACCCATGCAAGTTTTGGTGGGATTCCGACGCTCCGGACCCCGCTACAGCGAAACCCTACACCCGCTGGAAAAAAGTCAAATCTGTCGATCTACCCCTTTGACCGGCGCTGAGAGGGGGTAGACGCATGAACTTTTTTGCTTGGTTGTGTTAGGTTGGTACATAGGACCATGGGAAACCAACATTTCATGTGGTCTGTCGCATGATTCCATGCCCGGCACCCGAAACGGGAGTTTTCACCTCTACGTGTCAGAACTTACTACGGAGTAAGCGGGGTCGTTGAAGCGGGTCGCACCTCAAAGTTGTATCTTGGTTCCCACAACCTACCAACACACTCTTATACATAAATTAGGGGCCCATGCAAGTTTTGGTGGGATTCTGACGCTCCGGACCACGCTACGGCGAAACCCTACACCCGCCGGAAAAAGTCAAATCTGTCGATCTACCCCTTTGACCGGCGCCGAGAGGGGGTAGACGCATGAACTTTTTTGCTTGGTTGTGTTAGGTTGGTACATAGGACCATGGGGAACCAACATTTCATGTGGTCTGTCGCATGATTCCATGCCCGGCACCCGACACGGGAGTTTTCACCTCTACGTGTTGGAACTTACTACAGAGTAAGCGGGGTCGTTGAAGCGGGTCGCACCTCAGAGTTGAATCTTGGCAAAGGCACAAAAGCAGTCAATAAAAATAGTAAAGAAGAAAAAGAATTAAAAGAAAAAACAAACAAAAAGAAAAAATGAAAAACACAAAAGCACACGGCAAAGGCCGTCTTTGCCGTGCGCCACTCTTACACCCGCACGACAAAGGAATTCTTTGTCGTGCGCCACGCCTACACGCACACGGCAAAGGCTGTCTGAATGGATAAGATTCAGACAGGCCGCATCGGTCCACTACTCACACCACTCACCCGACCCCGCACGCACGCACACCGGTCGCCCTGACCCCGACCCCGCCCCCGCCGCCACAGCGCCGTCCCCACCCCGCGCGTCCGCCACCCCGCGCCGCCCCCACCCGCGCGTCCCCTACCCCGCGCCGCCCCTACCCGCGCGTCGGCCACCTCGCGCCGCCCGCGCCTCCCCCGCATCTAGCCGCGCCTCCCCTGCCGCGCCTCCTCCGCCCCACCCCCGACCCCGACCCCGCCCCCGCCGCCGCAGCGCCGCCCCCACCCCACGCGTCCCCCACCCCGCGCCGCTGCAGTGGTGCAGCAGTCGTGGCCGGGACAGGAGGGCCAAGCTGCCAGGCTGAGAGGTGCGGCGCCGACCTCACCGAGGCCAAGCGCTACCACCGCAGGCACAAGGTGTGCGAGGCGCACGCCAAAGCTGCCGTCGTCCTCGTTGCTGGCCTCCGTCAGCGCTTTTGCCAGCAATGCAGCCGGTAAGGCCACACGAACACGGGTTGGCTTAATTGGCAAACTCAAAACCGCATCCTCTCCTCTAGGATTTATACCACCCAAACACGGTTCATTCTAATTAAATGTACATATGAACTGCATAGGTTAATTAGTCCATGGTTGAAACAACTGTTCTTGGATCGGGTGTTGTGTCGCTCTTGGCTGCCCAGGAAAGCTTTGGGGACCTTGCACAAATTATTTGGTTTACTGCTACTAAATCTACAGTGCAAACACTAGGGAAATTTTATTTAATTTAGACAGACATGTAGTTTAGTTCAAGCTCAAACAGATGGCTGGCCAGGATCCAACTTGTTCTGCCTCTGTTTGGACTTCTGTCTCCGCAGTTTAGCTGCAAACAGCCTGTGCCTTCACTTCTAGCTATGTTTGAATGATTGATGGAAGATGTGGTCAGTCCTAGATTAATTAGTTCACCTGCGGGCCGACCAAAACTAGTCTGGTTTCTGCTAGATTTTTTAGGTTAGTTAGTTATCTCCGTAGTTAGTAGTGGCTGAAATTAGTTAGGTTAGTTAGTTAGCAGTGGCTGAAATTAGTTAGGTTAGTTAGTTAGCAGTGGCTGAAATTAGTTAGGTTAGTTAGCAATTAGGTTAGTTTTTCCTCAATTCCTCACAATGATTCATGCATGTTGCCATGAAAACACAAAAAGTAGCAAGAATGTGTCGTACTAATATATATGATGAGCTTTTTATTTAATCATACAGGAGGATGGTTGGAGGGTGAGAGCGGGGCTGTCGACGGAGGGCGGTTTGAAGTAGCGGCGAGGATCTTCTTCGCCGTCGATCACGCTTCGAGGGTAAGAAATTCGTCGCCTTTCTTGAATGTACCTAGGGTTTTATTTTGGTCTAGATCACCAAGTCAGCCGAGTCGCGTAACCTGAGTCAGATCCCATCCGGAAGGGTTACAAATTTATAAATATGCAGGATTGTTCATCTTTGCATATTTATAACTGTAACACTTCCGGATTGTCCTGTTGGACAGTCCGAGTACATGTAGATCGGGTCGTGTTCCATGTTCTACCCTTCCTGAGACGGAATTTCGGCAGCACCTCCCCGTTGTTCTTCGGATGCACACCCTCTCGGCTTGACAAGCTCGAGACGTGTATTCTGAAGAACAACGGGGAGGTGCTATCAAAATTCCGTTTCGGGTCGGGGTAGAACATGGGACACGACTCGATCTACATGTACTCGGGCGGGATAGGCCCCTACCTATTAGAAGTGTAGGTGAACCCTTGCATGCTGTAAAAGATAAAATTTGGCCGTAATTAATCTGACGACATTGAATAAATTTATTATTACTTCTTGCATATAATGAATTGCGTCACCGTTGTCACCGATTAAAGGATTGTGTATGTCTTTTTTGGTACTGATTAAAGGATGGATCCGAGACAGAACCGTGAGTGGATGTATGCTGGCAGAAAGAGTCAGTGGGAGTTTAGTGATGAATGGAGAGATAAGGCCGAGTAGTTTGTGAACAAGGCGTTTGACATCAGTAGCAGACCCATGAAAGTGTTTTACCCCTGTTCAAAATGCGATAACCGAAGGCGACAATCGAAGGTAGATGTTAGTACACACATGGTCAAGCATGGGTTCACACCGTTCTACCATGTTTGGAATTACCATGGTGAAGCCGCGTCAGATTCAGCCAGCGAGAGAATTTGACACTGGGTTCAACAACTGCATAGACGACTTTGTTAATGCTAATATGCCTGAAAACCCTCATGTAGAGTCGGAGACACCTCAGGAGGCGGAGACAAGTTAGCAGCCAGAAGAAAACACGAAGAAGTACTACGAGACTATGTTTGGTTCGCAGAAACCTCTTCATCAACATACATATGTTACCTTTCTAGATGCCATCGCTCGCCTTATGGCCGTGAAGTGCCAGAGGAAGATATGCAGGGATGGTTTCGATGATATTCTGGCCGTCGTTGGCAGCCTTCTACCGAAAGGGCACATCTTGGCGAAGAGCTTCTACGAGGCGACTAAACTCCTCCGGGACCTTAAGATGTCATATGAGAAGATAGACGCCTGTCCAAAGGGATGCATGCTATTCAGGAAAGAACATGTTGGAACAAATTATTGCATCCATTGCAATTCCTCTAAGTACTTCGAGGTCGACCTCGGTGGTGGACAGAAGAGGCAGACCGGGATTCCCCAAAAGATTCTCTGGTACCTTCCATGATGAGGACATCCATACACTTGACACATCTTCACCTCATGATGATGATCACCAAGTTGCTGCAAAGAAGTCCAATGATGAAATCAGAATTGGTCCTATTACAAGAGCTCGTGCAAAGCTATTAGAACAACAGGTGAACTCACTCCTAATAGAATCTGAATATTTCGTTAATGAGAATTGTTTACTTCCTAAGTCTTTGTTTGTATGCATACTCAGGTTTGTTGAACAAGAAGGCATAGCACGAGGGAGCGATGAGCTGCAGCATCTGGAGCAAGAGGATCAAGGCGTGGAGTACACAAGCTGAAGAGGACGCGAGGGAGGAGAGGGAGGCAGTGTCCAAGGGGCAGGGAGGCCACCACGCCACACATGGGCAGGCGCCATATCAGGCATGCGTGCCCTAAGGCTGAACCCAACCTTTTGGGTCAGTTTGTATCTAGTTTGAGTCGAACCGGTTTGAGTCCGAGTCAGATGGGGTTGCACCAGGTCGGTACTGTAGCGTGCTACAGCACGACGCTACAGTACGTCCCCATCCCTTTATATACTAGTCCAGCCGCCATAGAAGGGTTAGACCACGTTTAGATTAAACCTTAGTTTCTAGTTGAACAGCGAAAGCTTTCCTCTGAAATTATACATCTCCAATTCGTATCGATCTGGAGACTTGAACCTCAATTGAAGTGTGATCTGTTCTTTCCATTGGGAATTAGTAGATTGCAATTATACCGTTTCGTGGTCGACGGCTACGTGCGCAAGTGTGTGAAGTCGTGAATATCCAAAGGGTAGAGAGCTGTTGCATTGGCAACAGGGATCTAGCAAGGAGAGTTCATCGGTGACACCAAGTTATCCACCATCCGACGAAGTGCTCAACGAGAAGATCGGGCAACCCCATATCATTCCATTTATACTGAGGATCCATCGGCTTTACATGAACAAAGACACTGCCCAGCAGATGCGATGGGCCGCGTTAGGGGAGAGATACACGGACAAGATGATACATCCGTCGGATGGTGCCGCATGGAAGAAGTTTGTAGCGAAGTATCCACTGAAAGTGGGCGACCCGAGGAGCGTAGCTGTTGCTATATCAACCGATGGGTTCAATCCGTATGGCATGTCAGCGGCAACATACAGCTGTTGGCCCATGTTTGTCATCCCCCAGAACCTCCCCCCCCCCCCCGGCGAGTCCATGAGATCACATAACATGTTATTGTCGATGATAATCCTAGGACCGAAATACCCGGGTAAGAACATGAACATGTACCTGGAACCGCTGGTGGAAGACTTGGCTGTTGGCTGGAACGGTCACGGGGTCCGAACATACGACGCCTCAACAAATGATCACTTCGATATGTATGTCTGGTACCACACATCCCTGCATGACTTACCAGCGCGTGCTTTGTTCTGCGGCTGGTGTACCCATGGGAAGTGGCCTTGCCCACAGTGCAGACAGGCTATGACTTTCTTCTGGCTTAAGAATGGAGGCAAGTATTCCTGCTTTGATCAACATCGACAGTTCCTTAACCTAGATCATAGATACAGGAGTGATGTAAAGCGGTTCAAGAAAGGATTCGAGATCCATGCTCCGAAACCACGTCTGATGACCGGAAGAGAAATCAAGGCTGAGCTAGAAGCTCTCGTGCCTAACCCCTATGGGAATGGTTTCGTAGGTTATGGGGAGATGCACCAGTGGACTCACATTCCGTGCTTCTGGATGCTACTCCCTTACATGGAGGATGTCGAGCTTCCACACAACATTGATGTAATGCACACCGAAAAGAATATCGCCGAGGCTCTTTATAACATCATCATGGAGACTGAGAAGACGAAGGATAACGTCAAGGCTCGAATGGACCAAGAAGAACTTTGTGACATGCCAAATCTTGATATGAAGCCTCCTGGAGTCAACGGCACTAGGTGGTCTAAGCCAAAGGCTCGGTTCTGCCCTACAAGGGCGGAAAAAAGGGAAATATTACAGTGGCTCGTGGAGTGTTTGTACTTCCCTGATGGGTATGCAGCTAACTGGGCGAGGTGTGTGAACCTGGAAACGCAGCGAGTAGGAGGGCTGAAGAGTCATGACTACCACGTGTGGCTTGAGCGCATAATGCCGGTGTTGATTCGAGGCTATGTCGATGAGGAGACTTTGCGAGTACTGGCGGAGTTGAGCTTTTTCTTCCGCCAGATTTGTGCAAGGAAGTTAGATCGTGAAGTGGTTCAGAAGATGCATGAATAGGCACCCGAGTTGCTTTGCAAGCTAGAGATGATACTTCCGCCAAGGTTTTTTAATCCGATGCAACATATGATCTTGCATCTCACGCACGAGGCTTTACTGGGGGGGCCTGTGTCGACCCGTTGGCAGTTTGGACCTGAGGGACAAATGAAGAAGCTACGTGACAACTGCGGGAATAAATGCAAGATCGAGGCATCCATGGCTGAGGCATGCCTTAACGAGGAGGTGTCAAACTTCACGACAAGGTACTATGATGCCAACATTCCCACAAACCACAATCCAGTCGTTCGCTACAATGCAGCCAACCCTGAAGATGTACCCAAGCTTAGCATCTTCATAGGGCTCGGTGGCAAATCAAGTGGCACGAAGAAGTTCATCATGAAAAAGCTCGAGCAGGATATGATCTCCTCGTATATCTTGATGAGTATGGGGGAAGTGAAGCCGTACCTCAAGTAAGTCTTTCACCATTTAGTAATTCACAAACATTCACTCTATATTCGTGGCTAACTCCTCTTTTCCCATTGGCGTAGATGATTCACTCGTGAAAACTGGAAGCTGAGAAGGGACCCTACCCCGAAAGAGTCGAAGGATCTTTTTGACAAGGGTGGTGGTTTTGGCAAGGGTGGTGGTTTCATTAGCTGGTTCGCGGGTTTGGTACTGTTCTATCAAACTTTTCTAGTACCGTGGATATTCATCGATCATTCCTCGTTCTAAACTTCTCGTGCTAAACTTGTAGGCAAAAAAGGACAAAGAGATGAAGTCAGAGCTTAGCAACATTGCCCATGGCTTTAGCCATTCCGTTAACTCATTCCATGCTTATGACGTGAATGGATATCGCTTCCATGCCCATGAATACGCAACAAACCGGGCCAACCGGAAGACAATAAATAGTGGGGTGTTATGTGAAGGCTCGGATAAACTCCATTACTATGGAAGAGTTGAGGCTATATACGAGTTGAATTATGGTTTTGGTAAAGGGCTAAATCCCATTGTATTCAAATGCCATTGGTTAGACCCGCATCGGGTTACACGGGATCCTACAATTGGATTGGTCGAAGTTGAACGAAGCTTTAAGTATTCGGTAGACGACGTCTACATTTTGGCTACCCAGGCCTTCCAAGTATTCTATCTCCCGTACCCGTGCAAGAAAACAGCAAAAGCATATCAAAAGCGTCTACAGGTGTGGGATGTTGTGATGACGGTACCGTCGCACAATAGGCCGCCTATGCCTAACAGTAAAGATTATCGCCGCCTAGACCCCTCAACATCTGACGGTGAGTTCTATCAGGATGGAGGGCTCCCTGGGAAATTCACTATAAACTTGCTGTCCGATGATGACATGCAATACGGCGAAGAAGACGAAGATGCGGGAATGGAGGAAGACACCGCGCATGATGAAGTTGAGGAGATTCATAACCAAGCCGATGCGACTTTGCTAGAGCGGTTCCACGCAGGACTAATCGTCGACGAGCCACAGGGACCACCTCCAGGTTTTGTGGATGGTTGGTGGTATGGCGACCCGGACAGTGATGACGACACAGGTGGTCCAATAGTTGGTCCCGATGATCTCGACACAGGCTACTGATAGCGATGAGGACACATGTATTTGTAATTGCTAGTCTAGCTTATATGTAATAGGTCAATGCTACTCTATGTAATAGTGAATGTCAGTCTAGCTTATTTTGTGAGAACTCATTGTCGATACTCCATGTATTTTGTTTTATTTTAATTGTTGCTTCATCTAATTGTATTCATTTTTACTTTACTCGTTGTTGCTTCATCTATTTACCTTAATTTTAGATCATGTATACTGATGAAACCCATTTTTTTTGTCAATGCAGGAAACATAAAGAAGGCCTTATCAAAAAAGGTGGGCCGCGTGAAGAAACTCCTGGTGGGATCGAGTTCGGCACCACGACCACCATCACCTCCACCCTCACCTCCACGTGCGAGGAGTGCACGGCTTGAGCGTACGAGGAGAGTGAGGACTCCTAGTCCTCCCCAGCCGAGGAGTTCGACGAGGAGGACGTGGAGTACGATCAGGAGCCGGAACCGGATTCTGAGGACGAGTCACTGGATTCTGAGGAGGGCGAGGAGGAGGAGGACAGCGAGGAGGGACCTGGGGAGGAGGGGTATGATCTTGACCCGACACTGCAGTGGGTGCCGCCGGAGGAGTGGGTTGAGACTGAGCCGGATATACCCGAGCCACAGACCAAGCCGCCGTATCAGCGGGGGGCGGCGAAACTCCCCGTCTTCCTTACACCTACAAGCACACTCTTCTCGTGCCCACCGGGAAAAGGTACTTACTATAGTTTATGTTCAATTTTAGCTCTTCATTGTGTTTTGACCCGCTAACCATACTAATGTTGGTTTTTCATTGTGTAGGTCGTTTGAGTATGTGCCTCCTAAAATGAAGGGGCAGTGTACCTAAACGAACATCCTTGGATGTTGTGTCAGGAAGTTCTTCCCAGGGATTGTCACCCTCCCAAAGGGTGGCGAGACACTGCTAGAAAAATGGTCTGTAGTCCCGGTTCGGCTAGGCTTTCAGTCCCAGTTGCCGAACCGGGACTGGCCAATCGGGACCAATGCTGGTTCCGGTTGGTCCACGAACTGGGACCAATGCTGGTCCACGTGGCCAGTTCTGGCTGGGCGTGGGGGGAGACTCATTGGTCCCGGTTCGTGTTACGAACCGGGACCAATGAGTGTTTTTTTTTTGTATTTAGGGTTTAGAGTCTCCCTCTCGCCGGTGCCCCCTCTCCCTCTCGCCGGTGCCTCCGTCGTCTCCCCCTTCTTCGCATCGCCGACGTGCTCTCCATCGTTTCCGTACGCATATTATACGCTCTACTATATACACAGTACACGTTGATGCATATATAATTAATATTCGATCTCTTGCGAGAATACAACTATTTAATTACATGGAGATAGATCACATATGTAGTTCATCGTCCGAAGCATAATGTTCTCCCCTTTCATCGATGACCTCCCTAAGCAGAAATCCCGCCAATTCCTCTTGAATTGCTCGTATGCGCCGTTCTGGGTCGAGCTTCTCCCGCATTTTGCTCAAAGAAGTTGTTCTCCGCTCAGAGGTCAACTCGCGAATGAACTCGCAAACGTAGAATCCACATAAATTACTCCCCGGTGGCTGCTGCGGACTTTTCACCGATATATAAGTTAGCTCATCTTTGAATGGACCTTCTACATTCTGTTTGAATAGTGTCCAACACCTGCTTTGGCCAAAAAAATGAACAAAGGAGTTATTAATTACTTGATATCAGGAAACGAACGAAAGAGGCCGATATAATGCGATAATGATTGAAATTACTTATTGAGCATTTCTTTCATTTCGGTCCACGTCGTTGGTCCCAACTTAATGAGTCGTGGACTTCAACTATGGACTTGTCAACTTGAATGCTTAGCAGAATCCAGTGGAACCTGCGGACGTTTACATAAAGCAGACATGCATAGCTCATCAATTACACTTAACATCGAGAAAGCCAAATAAAAATATGTACAAGACAGAAACACTCACTTGAAGTTGTAAGGAAATAGTATTTCCGTACAGAAGTTTTGCTTGATTAAAGAGGTGGTCAGGTCATGCTCCACGTCTCTGGGGTGATTGCGTAACGTATGTTCATTAACGATATATGGGTCAACGAACCCAACCTCATAATGTCTAGATGTTTTGCATTCCATCATCTTCATTCTACATAATAGCGTACAAAAGGATATATATATAGTCAGGATAATATAATACAGGCAATGAACGAGCTGAGCTAGAGACTTAATTACGAAAATAAATCACTTACAGACAATAGCAACTGAGGATAGATTTGTCGAGGGCGCGCTGATTGAATAACTGAAACAGTTCAGTCATTTGAACCTGTATACTGTAACGTTTGAAGAAATGCTCCTCTCGAACGTCCACCGCAATCCACTCCTTCGCGTCCTTCTTTGATGTGTGCACCATGTACCAGTTGTGCAGATTTCGCATATGTGTTGATAGACCGTGAGCTCCTCATTACTGACCATAGACTCCCCTGTGACATATTTCCGTGCTATCTCTAACATTGGCTGATCTTCATAGCCTAAAAGTTGACCAAGAGTCATACCCATGGCGGTAGCATTTTCCATGGCCTGCGATACAGTGATACCATGTTCTCTAGCAGCAGCTATGGCTCTGGGGTCCAATAATTGCAGGTCCTTATCCATATCGCTCTGAAGTCCTTGTCGATATCGGAACACACTATGAGCGGGGGGACCGATTGATTTTTCTGCTGTCCGAGCTGGGCAATTTGTTTCCCGCTTTTTGCACTTCTTTCTTGTTCTGCTCAGACTGGGCACGTGCTAGCTTACTAAGTTCACGACCATAGTCAGATTGCAGATTCATCGATATTTGGGATGGCTGCGCAAGGAAGGACTTAGCCCACTTTTTGGATTTTTCATCGTATACCGGCTTTTGCTCGGGCTTTTTTGGTGCAAAAAAAGTCTTATTGTAGGCAGCCACCTCCGCGGCGTTTTCCGCTACAGTCCTGTCATAAGGTCTAATGGGAAGATTCTTATGAGGTACTTTTGGGAGGGGCGACCTTTTACGTTTCGGTGATCGCTTACCCCTCATAGTACGAGCGGTGGGCGGAGACGGCTGACGCGGCGGCGGAGACGGCTGCGCTGGAGACTGGTGAGGCGGTGAAGAGGACTGTTGCGCTGGAGAATGCTGAGGCGGTGAAGAGGACTGTTGCGCTGGAGACTGGTGAGGAGTCGATGGCCTTGGCTGCCAGTTCGGAAGCACGATGAATTCCTTTGGCCATAGAATGGTCGCTTTCTTGGCTTCTCCAAGTTCAAGCACCTCCCCATCTTCACCTGCAGGGTGTTCCAGCTTCAGCTCCTCAAAATCTTTCATCACTTCATCCACCGCGACAACAGCGTAGCCATTTGGAACCGGAGAGAAATGGTAAGTTGGATTAGGTCCAATTGGTACGACATAGCCGACCGCCACCTTCATGGTTAAGTTAAAAACTTTCACATGCATCTCACAAGGTGTGCTCTCCGTGATATCATCCACTGGGTAGCGACGAAGTGGAGCCACCGTCACTGCATCATCAGTACCATCCTGGAGCTCCGTGGAAGCCACGCTGCTTTTCCGATTCGATGGGCCGCCGGTACCATCGCATGCAGCTTCTACCATGTGCCGTTGAGATTGGCCGCTAGTACCTTGCTGGCTAAGTGCGGCAATTTGATCCTTCTGCCGCTTTAATTCTTCTTCTATATTACGCAGCCGGTCTGCAGCAGCGCGTGCTTCCATTGCCTCCCTTTCCTTTCTCCTCTGATGGCTTCTATCAGGAAATTTCTTCCTGTGCTCGGGAATCGCAATTGTCTTGGGCTTGGAGCCTGGTACGCCTCGTAACCGTCCGTCGTGTTCCTTATTCCCAAGGGCGCGTGTGAGCTCGTCATCCTCTCTATCGGGAATGAACCGTCCCTCTGCAACATCCTTTACTGCATTTCTAATGCCTTCGATGGGTAGTAGGGGATTATCTTTGTGTCTTCTGTTATATATGCACTTCCCTTCTGCGTCCAACGTGCCCCCATGCCCGTAAAACCAATTTCTTGCCCGTTCGATCCATGCGAGTGGCTCTGGAGTGATCCCTTTAGCCAGCAGGTCCGCCTCAAGTTTCTCCCACTTAGGCATGCTAAAAGCGTAGCCACCAGCCCCCATAGTATGGTGGTAGATCTTTTTAGCAGCATTTGCCTTATTTTTTGCAGACTTTTCCTGAGCTTCCTCCGATTTCTTGTACGCCACAAATTCTTCCCAGTAGTCCTTATCTTCTCATACCCTTTATCGAAGTCTGGAGTCTTATTTTTCTGGACAAACTCGTTGTTCAATCTTTTCTTCCAGTTCTTGAATAGCTCGGCCATCTTCTTAAGAGCCCAGTCCCTGACTTTTTGCTCCATGTTTTTCCGGGCAATCTTTTCTGCCTCATTTGGATCCTCCTCATCTGGATCCACCTCTGGGCAGGGTGAAATTAAGCATGAGCTTTCTCCAAAGTCTTTCTTTGCCCTCCTCGCCGACATATCTTACTCCTCCCTCCTTTGGCTGATGCCATTCTCGAACGGTGATCGGGATGTAGTCCCTAACAAGAACTCCGCATTGCTTTACCATTTTATTTTTAACACCAGGGGGAGCAGTCGGTGTGCCGTCTTCAGCGACTTTTTCGATCCTGTACCTTTCTTGGTCGCCCAACTTTTTGGCTGGGCCTCGTTTTGTCCTTACAGAAGATTTGCTCGATCCGGAGGGCTAAAAGAAGAAAGAGCGTTAATATATGTATATAGACAGCAGAGGCTTAATTAATACAATCTTCGGCTTCATTAATATATGTATATGCACCTCGCCGGAGTTTGCAACATTTAATGTTCCACCGGAGCCTTCGGCTTCTCCCTCGTCGGCTTCTTCCTCGCCGACTTCTCCCTCACCCCAGCCGTCGGGTTCTACCTCACCGGAGCCGTCTCTTCGGTTGAGAGACTCATCTCCCTCACCGGAGTTGTTCAAAAACTGTGAGGTGACATCGCCAACATCTTCCGGCCCGCGGATTATATCCTCGAGGATGTTTTCCTGATTTTCGTCTCGTTCCATAGTTTCTGCAAATTAAGAACAATGCACAAAACTTTAGTTGGGTAACTTGTTCCATATGTCAAGATACATCTACCCACAAAATGTGAATCGGATATGTGAATGCATATATGAATACAAAGTTAAATTTACTAATTTTGCTAACCTTAATTTGCTAATTTTGCTAACACATAAATTTTGCTAACACTTTAAATATTCTTAAACAAGCTATTTCTTAATTTTTCCTAACACAGTACTAACAATTCCTAACATAAATTTTTCTGTTGCTCACAAAAATACAATCTAAAATTCTACAAACATCTACTGCCATATAGAAGTCAAAACAATTGAAGTTTAATTCAATTCAAATTAGTATCAAATTCAAATACTTTTATTTATTTCAGGAACTAGTCACACACCATTTAATTCATCAATTATTCTCTATTGCTCACAAAAATACAATCTAAAATTCTACAGATAGCTACTGGTATCTAGAAGGCAACACAATTGGATTTGACTCAAAATGATCTACCAAATTCTCTACACACTAAGTTTTAGTCCAGAAGCTTAATAACCAAGTTTTAGCTACTGACTAAGTTCTTTTACTCTAAAAATTAAATCCTTTTAGGGTTACACAATGTTGATTATTTGTGACCTAACCTAATTGGATTCAACTAAATTAGATTAACCAAATGACAACTAAAATTGTTATAGTACAGAAGTGGCTACAATATTTATTTGAATACCTAATTAATTCTGTTGCTTAATTAATTCTACAAAAATTAGGGGTGCTAGGCTACTGCAATACAAAGTTAACACAATTGGATTCATAATTTTTGGATTATTAGAGTATCAGAAACAAACAAATTTACATAATTAACATTCTGTACTATTTTAAACACCCAGCAATTAATATTTATCTAAACAGGGTGAAACTAGTTTAGTTGCACAGACATTTTCATAAGCTATCGAGAGAATGTTGGTTTGAATTATTTGGATGTCTAAATCTCGAGTTAAAGATTTTCAAAGTTGACAGATGATTTTAAATTGCGCGCGCATGGATAAGTTTAAAAATCTGACGAGCGGGGCCCGCTCGTCAGTGACCTATCTACTGCATGCGAAGTGTTCGAGCGGCGCCGCAGCGGCCGCGACGGCGACGGCGAGTCGGAGACCTACCTAGGGGGTACGGGAGGTGGCGAGATGGTCAGGGTCCGGCGAACGTCGGCGGCGCGGCTGTACGGCTCGGGGTACGGCAGGTGGCGGAGATGGTCACGAGTTCCTCCGCTTCCACGGCTCCGGCGTGCGGGCGGCGCGGCGCGGGCGTCGAGGACACGCCGAACGTCGACGGCGGCAGCGGAGCGCGGCGTGGAGCGGCGCGGGCGTCGGGCAGCCTGACGGCGTCGATTCTGCTCCGGCGCCGCGCTTCGTTTTCCTTGGTCGATTTGGGGATGAATGGGGAAGGAGAAGGCGCGGCAGTTTATACCAGGCCTCATTAGTCCCGGTTGCTGCCTAGAACCGGGACCAATGCCTCATTGGTCCCGGTTCGTGGGAGGAACCGGGACCAATGAGTTGGCAATTTAATGCCAGATTGGCTCGCGCGTCCATGGACTCATTGGTCCCGGTTCTTCGTATAAACCGGGACCAATGAGTCCTTTTTCAAAATTATTTCAAACTTTTCAGTTCTGAATGTTGTTCCCGCTTTTTTTTTTCTTATTTAGGTGTTTGAATATGAATTTCAAATGGTTTTGAATCTGAAAAGACTTTCAACATGAAAAGTGTTTAAATTTGAATAAACAATCCAAAACCATTTTCTGTTTTCTAAAATAATTATTCTAACTATACAAACTATTAACCATTTTGCCATTTTCAATTAAAAATGCATTAATTTTATTGCATATTTTGAATTGACAAAACTTTCAACGTGAAAAGTGTTTGAATTTGTATAAATAATCCAAAATCAATTTTACATTATTATTGTCATTTTCAATTTAATATGGATAAATTCATATCTTTAAATCCGTAAGTTGAAATTCGACAAATAATCCGTAAGCAGAAGTAAATGCAGAACAATTTCAGTGAACCTATATTTGTAAGATGAATGTTTGGTGTTGTAAAATGCAGAAGAAACCAGATAAAAATTATTTAATTCATTTATCTTTTGCATAACTAACTCAAAACCAGATTACTTATTCAGATGCTAAAGATCATTAGTTGGAAATGCAGAGATAAAGAATACATTTTACACGATCGTCGTCGTAGATAGACAAACATTTTACACGATCGTCGTCATACATAGACGAACCATTTGTCCTAACCAACGATGTGGCTCAGGTTAGTCATACTCCTGCCTAGGCCTATAATACTCGTCCTCGTAGTCGTCGTAGTCGCCGCCGTCGTCGTCGCTGTCGTCGGGCGGCGCTCGCCTGGACTGGAAGCGAGGGTAGCGCAGGCGGGGGTTATCGCCGGCCGTGATGTAGTTCATGACGCTCTGGAGAGTCCGGCCGCTCCACCACAGCCGACGGCCGGCCTCGTTGAAGTTCGAAGGAGGCGGGCCGTCCTCCTCGTACCTGGCGAGCGCCCTCTCACGCCGATTGATGAAGAAGGCGTCCCAAGTCGGGCGGTAGTCGGGATGCCAGCGGGGATCCATCCGCTGCGCCGGAGTGAGCTCGAGGTAGTAGTGGTTCGTGATGGCCGCCCGGCGCGCCAAACCTTGAGGGACAGGAGGGACCGGCACGCCTCCGGTGCTCAGCCTCCAGCCGGCGGGGACGTCGTAGTCGGGCGGGCAGGGGTAGTTCGAGGCGCAAAGCGCCTCCGCCTCCGAGTAGGTTAGAGTGGGTACGGTGGAAGCCATGGGAGAGTGATGAGGTTGCAGATATGAGTTTAGATGTGCTATGCCAATGGAGGCCATGCATGACTACATATATATAGTGAGAATCCCACCAATAAGGAAGAAGCACACGGATCGTGTGTTTCTTTCGAGCGCTTGTGAGCCGTTGGATCAGGGGGTGTTTCTTTTGAGGGATTGTGAGCTGTTGGATCAGCAGTATCACGACCACTTCGTGAGCCACATGACCCGGTTGGTGTTACCAACCGGGACTAAAGAAGCACACGGATCGTGTGTTTCTTTCAAGCGCTTGTGAGACGTTGGATCAGGGGTGTGTTTCTTTTGAGGGATTGTGAGCTGTTGGATCAGCAGTATCACGACCACTTCGTGAGCCACATGACCCGGTTGGTGTTACCAACCGGGACTAAAGAAGCACACGTACCCTATATATAGCCCCCCTCCCGGAATTCCAGCGTCACTCACTCACACAAAACATTCCAGCGTCACTCGGAGAGGCATCTTTGGGCAACCAGCGGCAAGACGTCTCTGATGACCTGCGACCGTTCCAAACGGTTGCAGATCATCAGAGATGTCTTGCCGGACGGTTGTAGATCATCAGAGACGTCTTACCGCTGCTTGGATCGAAGTGGCGCTCAAACACAAAACATTCGGGTTCCCTAGCTACGTCCTACGGTGCATTTGATATGCGGGCACTCACGAGCCACCGTCGGGCTGTATGCAGGGGGAACCGTGTGTTTTGTTCCAACTTTTTCGAGCGTGTGTAAGACGTTGGAGTTTTCTTCTGAAGGTTGTACCTAACGAAGCTGAGGTTTGAGAGGTTCCCACGGGAGGTGTGGGAGCCGACAACCACCTACCACGCGTGTTTCACCGGTCGTCATGCAATTAATTAACAGAAAACAAAAAAGAAAACTCACATGTGATATAACCCATTTCTTCTAGGTGGAAACTCCCATTTCGTGTATTATGGTTTTCACCACATAAAGGTTTAATACATTACTACACATCACATAAAGGTTTAATACATTACATTGATTTACATAAATGCCATGAACCCTTCTTCGCGTATGTCCCTGGCCTATGATCGCTTCGGCCGTAACCATGGAGCATCTTCATTATTTAACGGGATGCTTGGGTCAGTTTTCACTGTGAAGGGCGGAATTTCATCAAACTTATCATAATCTGCTGACATGTCTGTCTTGTCCTCGACTCCCACGATGTTTCTTTTCCCTGAAAGAACTATGTGACGCTTTGGCTCATCGTCTGATGTATTCGTTTGCTTATTTTTTCGGTCTGGAGGACATGTCCTTCACATAGAAAACCTGAGCCACATCATTGGCTAGGACGAATGGTTCGTTCCTGTAACAACCAAGATTCTTGAGATCCACTGTTGTCATTCCGTACAGCTGGTCTACCTTTATCCCTTCTCCCTTCATGTTGACCCAACTGCACCGAAACAAAGGGACCTTAAAAGTAGGTCCATAGTCAAGTTCCCATATCTCCTCTATGTAACCATAGTATGTGTCCTTTTGCCCATTCTCGTCTGTTGCATCAAAGCGGACACCACTGTTTTGGTTGGTGCTCTTTTTATCTTGGGCGATCGTGTAAAATGTATTCCCATTTATCTCGTACCCTTGGAAATTCAATACAGTCGAAGATGGTGACGCGGCCAACAAGTAGAGCTGATCTCCGACAGTGGTGTCATTCATGAGCTGTAATCGCAACCAACTGCCGAAAGTCTCCATGTGTTTTTCTTTAATCCAGGAGTCAGCCTCCCCCGGGTTCTTGGAGCGTACATAATTCTTGTGTTCCTCGATATACGGAGCCACGAAGGTGGAACTTTGTAGAACTGTGTAGTGTGCTTGAGTTAAAGAATGCCCGTCCCTACATATCAGTGCTTTCTTTCCTAGCGTGCCTTTTCCACTCAGTCTCCCCTCATGCCGCGATTCAGGAACACCAATCGGCTTAAGGTCAGGAATAAAGTCAACACAGAACTCAATGACCTCCTCTGTTCCATAGCCCTTTGAGATGCTTCCTTCTGGCCTAGCACGGTTATGAACATATTTCTTCAAGACTCCCATGAACCTCTCGAAGGGGAACATATTGTGTAGAAATACAGGACCGAGAATGGCAATCTCGTCGACTAGGTGAACCAGGAGATGCGTCATAATATTGAAGAATGATGGGGGGAACACCAACTCGAAGCTGACAAGACATTGGACCACAGCCTTCTGTAAACTTGGTAGAGTTACTGGATCGATGACCTTCTGAGATATTGCATTGAGGAATGCACATAGCTTCACAATGGGTACTCGAACATTTTCCGGTAGAAGCCCCCTCAATGCAACCGGAAGCAACTGCGTCATAATCACGTGGCAATCATGAGACTTCAGGTTCTGGAATTTTTTCTCTGCCATATTTATTATTCCCTTTATATTTGACGAGAAGCCAGCCGGGACCTTGATACTGCTCAGGCATTCAAAAAAGATTTCCTTCTCTGCTTTGGTAAGAGCGTAGCTGCTTAAGTATTGACGCCCTTTATCCGTCTGCTTGTTGTATGGGTCTTTCATACGTTGCTGGTCCTCCCGTGCTTCTGGTGTATCTTTTGTCTTCCCATACACGCCCAGGAAGCCTAGCAGGTTCACGCAAAGATTCTTCGTCACGTGCATCACGTCGATTGAAGACCGGACCTCTAGGACTTTCCAATAGGGTAGCTCCCAAAATATAGATTTCTTCTTCCATATGGGTACGTGGTTGTCAGCGTCATTCGGAACAGATAGACTGCCAGGACCCTTTCCAAAGATTACTTCTAAATCCTTGACCATGTCATATATAACATCACCATCAGGGAGGTTAGGCTTCTTCCGGCGATCTGCCTCACCGTTGAAATGCTTGCCTTTCTTTCTTACGGCATGACTGTTCGGAAGAAATCGACGATGCCCCAGGTACACATTCTTGTTTCCCAAATGTATACTTTCAGTCTTATCTAAACAGTGCGTGCATGCATTGTATCCCTTGTTTGACTGTCCTGAAATGTTACTAAGAGCAGGCCAATCATTGATGGTTACGAACAACAACGCTCGTAGGTCAAATTCCTGTTGTTTGTGCTCATCCCACACACGTACACCTGGTTCGGACCACAACTGCAAAAGTTCATCAACTAATGGCCTTAGGTACACATCAATGTCGTTGCCGGGTTGCTTCGGGCCTTGGATGAGCACTGGCATCATAATGAACTTTCGCTTCATGCACAACCAAGGAGGAAGGTTGTAGATACATAGAGTCACGGGCCAAGTGCTATGACTGGAGCTCTGCTCCCCAAAAGGATTAAAGCCATCTGTACTTAGACCAAATCTTAAGTTCCTTGCGTCATCTGAAAATGTCGGGAACTCTCTGTCGATTTTTCTCCACTGGGACCCATCGGCGGGGTGTCTCAACTTCCCGTCTTTCTTACGCTCTTCTTTGTGCCATCGCAACAACCTGGCATGCTCTTTGTTTCTGAACAGACGTTTCAACCGTGGTATTATAGGAGCATACCACATCACCTTAGCAGGAACCCTCTTCCGGGGGGCTCGTCATCGCACTCAACATCACCGCAGTGCATTGCATACCGGGCATTTATCCATATTCTCGTACTCCTCACCGCGGTACAGGATGCAGTCATTAATGCATGCATGTATCTTCTGCACATCTAATCCTAGAGGGCAGATAGCCTTCTTTGCTTCGTATGTAGTCTCGGGCAATTCGTTATCCTTTGGAAGCTTCGGCTTCATTATTTTCAGTAACTTCTCAAATCCCTTGTCAGAACAACCAGTCTCTGCCTTCCATTTCAGCAGTTCCAGTGTGGTACCGAGCTTTGTGCTGCCATCTTCGCAATTTGGGTACAGCAACTTTTTGTGATCCTCTAGCATGGCCTCCAACTTTAGCTTCTCCTTTTCTGTATCGCATTCTCGCTTTGCATCAGAAATGACCCCACCAAGACCATCAGCGGGCTCATCTGATGCCCGATGTTCACCTCCTTCTTCTTCAACGTCTTCCATTACAGTATCACCGCATTCCTCAGGGAACATAGGATAGTTGTCATCATCCTCCTCTTCTTCATTGTCTTCCATCCTAACCCCTCTTTCTCCGTGCTTGGTCCAACAATTATAGCTGGGCATGAAACCTCTCCGAATCACGTGGTCTTGAATGGTTCTCGGGTCAGAGTACTCCCTGACGTTCCGACACTTCTCACATGGACAAGGCATAAAATTATCCACTTTGTTTGCCTCAGCCACTTCGAGAAATTTATGCAGGCCTGCAATAAACTCGGAACTGCGTCGTTCGCCGTACATCCATCGCATCCGTGCATCCATCTGCATCATATAATTAAGTTTATCAAATACCATTACAATAACATCTTGAATAGTGAAATGACCACCGTACATCGACACGTGCAATATTTCTGTATCAATTACAGATGAAAAGGATAAAGTTGCTAACCTCGGCCGAGGATATCATCTTGTGTGAACTTAAGTGTGGCTCGGGCATTTCATCGAACACATCTTGTGCGTGGCAAAGGAAAAAAAAACTAGCACCCACTTCCCACCAATCCAACCAGAAAAAAAAGAGGAGAGAAGAGAGGGGGTGGGTTATTTATAGGCAGGGGAGGGGTATTGGTCCCGGTTCGTGCCACGAACGGGACCAAAGCTCTGCGGCACGCCACGTGTCCGGCACTGGAGCATTGGTCCCGGTTCGTGGCACGAACCGGGACCAATGTCCCCAACCGAACCGGGACCAATGCCCTGGCAGCTCGAACTGGGACCAGTGCCAGGCATTGGTCCCGGTTTTTCACTGAACCGGGATTAATGGCCGATTCGGCTCTGGACGAAAGGTAGTTTTTCTACTAGTGAGAGTGTAGCTTGGACTTTCAGGCATTACAGCTACGAGGCGGATCCCGAGGGCAAGTACCGCAACATGGCACATAAGACACTCAGCTATTTCTGGGTAAGTTTGTTTGACTTCTCATCATTCTATAAATCCAAGATTGCACTAATGGCTTTGACCCTATTTTACCTATGTGCATGCTTGCACAACTTCTTCTCCTATCGGAAGGAGGACGAGGACGAGTGCACGAACGTCCTTTTGGAGATGGCCTCTAAGATGGTGATGGACATGCACTACGAGGCTCGCGTGAACTCTGTCCGCAATTGGTATGCCGAAAAGATGATTGCGCTGGACAAGAAGCGTGCCCGGGACATCTTGCTGCAGCCATGGCAGTACCTGCAGGTAGCTTCATTTCTATATTATCGATTTTGTTGACCGCCATGTAATATCATTAATATGTGTGTTATGTGTACGTAGGTGCCTCCTCTGTACGTCGGTAACAACGAAGCATGCCACCTCGCGATGGTAGCGTGGTGGACTAGCCAGGTGTACCTCAAGATACACGCGGATGGAAAGTCAAAGCGGGCGCACAACAAGGGTGGAACACACCGCCAAGGCAGCCTCAGCCTCTCCCGACGCATACAAAAGGAGGTGAGCAAATGCATTCTTTAATCCACATATGTTCGTGCTTTCTTTTGCAATATCATCTCCTTTTCACCTATGTTCGTGCTCTCTTTGCATAAATTGAAGACCGGAGTAGACCCCTCGCCCTTCGCTGTTTGGGAAAAGATGCGTACCTGGGATCAGCCGGATCCTGAGACAGGGTCGATGTGGATCAACAGCGGCGCCGAGCTCCGGAGCAAGGGGTACACGACGAAGTTCAAGGAGCGCAACGGTGAGGAAGCTGACCCTCTCACCAGTCCACTTGACATCGAGATTGTCGTGCTTGCGGGGCAAGGCGTGGCGAATGGCCGCTTGTGGATAGGTGACGGCTCCGTCAACCCTCCAACCGTCCCATCTCTACGCCAGGTCTGCCGTGGAAGGGCGCCAGATGCGCCTGCTGTTGAGACCCGCCCACGAGTTTCAGGTCTAGCTATCGACCAGCTCCGGGAGGAGATGCGTGAGAAGCAGGTGCTCTATGAGCAGCAGCTGGAGCAGCAGCAGGAGCAGATCCGGCAGCAGCAGGAGCATTTCATGCAGCAGCAGGAGCATTCCAGCAAGATGATGGAGTGGATGATGAGCACGATGCAGCGCATTGCTCCTGGGGATGGGGCTGTTGCCATGGGACTGTTCCCTCCACCGATGTTCCCATGGGTATGTTGTCAAACTTGTCATTCTATCCATCTTATTGTTGTAACTAAATTATTTGTGTAATGCGAGCCTTTTTTCATGTTGTAGACGAATCCTGGATCGATGGGTGGATCTCACTCGATGGCGCCGCCGCTTGGTGGCCAGGACGATCCTGAGGGGCAGCCCCATATCTCCAGCCCTAACGTTGTCCGGAGGCTCCCGTGGGTATGCTCGCATGACTTGTCAAAATGCCATTGCCACTTTAGTTTTCCATGCCTTTGCCACTTTAGTTGAACTTATCAAAATTTAGTTAGTTGAACTAGTTGTCATGACTATGCCATTTCCACCTAGTTAGTTGCTTCATGTCTCATCATTTTTTTTGCTTCATGGCTCACTTAGATCGACATAGCTAAGTTTTTTTTGCTTCATGTCTCACTAGTTGTCATCATTTTTTGCTTTATGTCTCACTTAGTTGAACTAGTTGAACCTGTCATGACTCATCATTTTTTGCTTCATGTCTCACTTAGATCGACATAGCCAATCAATGAATCTCCAATGGTCACTACATCTAACTTATCATTGTTTTGCAAACGTGTAGGACGATCCTCCTCCTCCATGATGTCCATCTTCGCCGTCGTGACCTACATGTGGAGATTGAGCAAGCTACATCCCTTTGTGACCTACATGTGGAGTGCATGACCTATTTGTGGAATAGATGACATGTTTGTGGAGTTTGAGTTTGTTTTATATTATGGAGAAGTTTGAGATTGTATCTATATGTTATGGAGGAGTTTAAGTCTTATGGAGGATCGAGTTTGATTTTATTTGTTTCTCGTTGATCTTATTTATTGAACTATGTCTATGTTATGTGGAGTTTAGTCATATTTGTGTGACAATTGCTATCTGTGAATTATTTTTGTGTAAAATGCAGGAATTAAAAAAAAAACAGAACAAAATGGTGCCATATGGTCACTTTGCCGTGTGTGCGCACACGGAAAAGGCCTTTGCCGTGCAAAGGCACATGGCAAAGCCTACACGTGGCGCGCACCTGTGAAACCTGACAACGTGGTGATGACCATATGGTCAATTTGCAGTGTATATCTGATCGTGGCACACGGCAAAGAGGCGAGGCAAACGTTCTGGGCAACGGCGTGCCGTGATGTGTTGGGAAGGGCACACGGCAAAGTCAAAATATGTGCCGTGCGTGCTATTGAACAGCACACGGCAAACACTGGAGGTTTGCCGTGCTTCTTCGTGTAGGGCGCACGGCAACGACTGGAGGTTTGCCGTGAGGCCTTTTCTCCAGACACACGGCAAATAAGTGAATGTGTGTTGTGCGGCCTATTCTCCAGACGCACGGCAAAGGTAAGCAGCACGGCAACACGTTGGCACACGGCAAAGAACCGGGGTGGTCGTTGACCAACTCTGGCAAATCATCGGCACACGGCAAACCACCGGCGCATGGCAAAACGGCTTTGCCGTGTTGTTTGCGGAAAGTACACGGCAAAGACTCTTTGCCGACGCGTATTAGGCCGTGTGGGGTTTGCCGTACGGTTCGGCACGGCAAAGTCTGTGCCGTGTTCCGAACAGCCTTTGCCGTGCGATTTGGCCGCGAATACCTGCTCAATTTCAGTACGTGCGAGCTACGATCGCTGGCCGTCCGATCTCAGCGGGAAAAACCACTTACGACAGGTCAACAACAATTAACCTGCCCTTCATTTTGTATACTGCAATATATATTCGAAGCAACGCGGACGACAGGTCAACAACAATTAACCGATCTAGTACCAAATCTTATTCGCACAGATGCATGCATGCATGGCATCTTGCAAAATACATCAATCATTGGTTCATTGCCATGTGATCCTCGAGGACACTGGAAATATATAAATTTGATTGACGTGAGTATGCCTAGACCCTCTCAAGCATGGTTGTGATAATTGGATGCCTCTGTGCCTTGTCACCGCACCGTGGCAACTTGCCCGGCCAGCTCGTGTTACATGCAGGTTCGCGCGTCACACGGCAAATTTTAGAGCATGTACAAATGGTTGATAAGGTGGTATTTTCTAAAACACATATCATACAATGAATCATGCTTGTCCTAAGTTATCGGTGACAATTACTATTTGGTTGCTCCTATATTTTGGGGTTGTTCAAATTAAATATAGGAGAATATATGAGTACAAGAAGGAATCATCTCGTAGAATGGCAAAGAGAAGGCAAACTTGTATTTTTTTTTCTATTTCTTTCTCGCCCAGAACAACAGTTATCCTATTTGGGATTGCTAAGATATGACCATTGCATATGCCTTTATATTCGTTTGGAGGTTCCGCCGGATATAGGACAAGCCTAGGTAAACCACCGGCGCACGGCAAAACGGCTTTGCCGTGTTGTTTGCGGAAAGTACACGGCAAAAGCTCTTTGCCGACGCGTATTAGGCCGTGTGGGGTTTGCCGTGCGGTTCGGCACGGCAAAGTCTATGCCGTGTTCCGAGCAGCCTTTGCCGTGCGATTTGGCCACGAATACCTGCTCAATTTCAGTACGTGCGAGCTACGATCGCTGGCCGTCCGATCTGAGCGGGAAAAACCACTTAGGGCATCTCTAACCGATCCCCAATCGGTTAGAGGAGTAAACGGAGGAGTAAACTTTAGAGGAGTAAAAGTACTCCTCTAAAGGTGGTCGGCGCCGAACCGATTTCCTAAATTTAGAGGAGTAAACTTGTTTTTGCCCCATTTCTTGCCGACGATCCATCGAACACCTCGGGCTCATCGACGTTGACGACGGCCGCCCGCGGTGGCCGGCCTCGGGGAGGGTTCACCGTCGAGGCCTTGCGCGTCAAAGAGGCAGCTGCAGCCTTCGGAAGCGCCGCCTCGGCCTTCTTCCTCTTCTTCTAGGCCGCCGCATCCGCGAGCGCCACCTTGGCCGGAGTCGGCTTGCTCTGCCGCCGGCCGGTCACAGGAGCAACGGGAGGACGCGGCGCCACCTCGGGAGCCTCCACGCGCTTGCCGCCGGCCTTACCGGAGGTCTTGACGGCCGTGCCGGCCGGCCGGACCACGTTTTTGGCCCCCAACCTTTTTCTGATTGCGGCGGAGATCTCCGATTGCGGCGGCGTCGGGCGTCTCCGGCGCCGGGATGGTCGGAGAAGGTGCGCCGGAGAGCTACGCGTCGATCTCGGGCGGAGTCGGCGACATCGGCGCCGGCGGGGAGGCGGGCGGGAAAGAACGACGGCGGGCGGGAAGAGGAGGTCGGGAGGCGGGGACTTTTTTGGGAAAAAACGAGCTCGCCCCGTTGATTCCGGCGACGGCGAGAGGCGGCGAGCAAGGGAAAGGTGGGCCGGAGGGCGGCGGAGGGACCGGGGTGGGGGCGGCGGGGTATGGGGGTCGCCGGCGGCGACGCCGGTGGGAATAGGTGCGGCGGGTCAGGAGGCTGGAGGTTTTCTCGGAATTGGTTTCGGAGGAGTATATTTAGGAGTCGGGAGCCACTTTTACTCCTCCGATGAGTAAATTTTTTCTCCTCTAACCGTTTTGGGGATCGGTTAGGTGCCGCCGCTGCGTATTTTTACTCCTCTGACCGATTTTAGGGGTTCGGTTAGAGATGCCCTTACACCTGCCCTTCATTTTGTATATTGCAATATATATTCGGAGCAACGCGGACGACAGGTCAACAACAATTAACCGATCTAGTACCAAATCTTATTCGCACAGATGCATGCATGCATGGCATCTTGCAAAATACATCAATCATTGGTTCATTGCCATGTGATCCTCGAGGACACTGGAAATATATAAATTTGATTGACGTGAGTATGCCTAGACCCTCTCAAGCATGGTTGTGATAATTGGATGCCTCTGTGCCTTGTCACCGCACCGTGGCAACTTGCCCGGCCAGCTCGTGTTACATGCAGGTTCGCGCGTCACACCGAAAATATTAGAGCATGTATAATGGTTGATAAGGTGGTATTTTCTAAAACACATATCATACAATGAATCATGTCCTAAGTTATCGGTGACAATTACTATTTGGTTGCTCCTATATTTTGGGGTTGTTAAAATTAAATATAGGAGAATATATGAGTACAAGAAGGCATCATATCTCGTAGAATGGCAAAGAGAAGGCAAACTTGTATTTTTTTTCTGTTTCTTTCTCGTCCAGAACAACAATTATCCTATTTGGGATTGCAAAGATATGACCATTGTATATGCCTTTATATTCGTTTGGAGTTTCCGCCGGATATAGGACAAGCCTAGGTAAAGCCATGTCTTACACTGTTATGTCTATATGAACTATAAAACGTCGGGATGTTCTTTTGCTTTGTGTTAGGTTAGTGGGGCATCATTACTCAAGTTTTTGCCCCGTAGGGGTGCTCAAGATCGAGCAATCACAGCGGGTTTCCTGGATAGTACCTCCTTTTCCAACTTCTTTTGCTTCTTTTGTCCCTTTCGTTCCAAACTCTGCTGTAACGAACTCGTTATTTCTGTCATGCAAGCAATAGAAATGGGCTAGCCCAGTTTTTTTTTTAAATGGGAGCCTAGCCCCAGCCTCTACATCAATTGATGCACACAACTTTCTTTATTGCGAAGTCTAAGAATTCAGAGTTTACATCTCAATGGTCACACAGAGTGGACAAGTAAATCAGCCAGCGAAATAATAAAAATGTAAAACATCCAAACATCTTGAAGACGCCTAGTGAGCCGCGATCCACCCTGGTAGTAGATATGCCGTGCGACCATCTCCAGTCGCGAGCATCCGAAATCCATGGACGCCCTTTGTGCCTCCGGTAGCAGGAAAGACCATTCGTGGATCAGGTGCGTAGCTGAGCGAATAACCTGTAAGAAGTTTACATTTGTGCGCTTGTTAAAAATGATATCATTTTGACAATTTCATGAAGACCATACTACAGCACAAATCCTGACTCGAATTTTTGCTTTAATATTCTTTTCAACCCCATTAAGCCAGCTACTAGACATATTCATCACGTTTGCAGGTGGGGCAATATTAAAAGCATACTGAACCGTACTCCAAATAATATGAGCGAAGAGGCATGCAAAACTAAGTGATTAATAGACTCCTCGGACTCACAAAACGCAATTTTTTTACACCCATTCCATTGACGCTAGACAAGATTATCTTATGTAAGAATAACTTTGTTATATAAGAACCGCATGAAGATCTTAATCTTAAGTGGCACCTCTAATTTCCATATGTATTTTCGCAAGAAATCAGTATGTCCATTTTAAAAATCTGTATACAAGGATTTTACCGTAAAATTCTTGAAGCATCAAGTTTCCAAACAAAGTTATCGTCTTCATCTGTTAACTGTATGGACATAAGCCGATGAAGTAGGGGCTAGCCCAGTTGGAAAGAAAAAAAAGCCATGTCTTACATCGAGCGGGAACAAATCGTGTCTGCGTATATGTGATACATACGGATGTGCATAGGAGCGGCTCATTCATTCATTCATACTTCTCTAATCCTTGTGAATCAATGCACGTACTATTACCCAACTAACAAGGAAATGCAATGCATTGCAAACCAAATCTTACAAATCCTACTGGCAATCATATGGATGGGCGCTTAGGTTTGTGGGGTGGGATTTGTGTACATGTAACCATGTATATCATGTCGTGTGTCGACTATCCGTTGCCGCAACGACACTGTCGAAATGACATTGATTTTTTTTTTGAAAATAACGGGGGATTCTCCCCACCACTTGTATTATTACTCGACGCAACCCTTCAACATGGGCCAAATGTTACAATGTAGCAGCAAACATCGGGGGGAGGGGGAGAGTATGGCAACAACAATCACACATGAGCACACTGAAGGATATAGCCACGCAGGGCATCAGCCGACACTAGAACATCATCTTTCAGCCTATGTGACCAAACGGCTAGATCGTCCGACGCGCGACGGAGCACCTCTGCTGCGGAGCACGTTTTGTTGTTGAAGAAGATGTCATTTCTAGCCTTCCAAAGTTGCCAAAGGACAGCGGCAGAGCCTAGCTCCCATGCCGCCGGCTTGGTAGGGATCGGCGCAACCAGGTTCCAGACAGTAGAGCTGACCGAGACGTGGCAGCCTAGCCGTGTCCAGGTCGCCCGAGGGATGGCGCATGTCGTGGGATTGTCACGCAGAGGTCATGGAGATGACTTCGTAGAGTTGGGGATTAAGCGATCGAGCGTCTCCGAGCTAAGGATCACAGACACGAGGAAGACAATGTTTTTTACCCAGGTTCGGCCCCTCAATGTGAGGTAAAGACCTACGTCCTGCCTATCCTAGATTGGTATTGATATGAATATGGTGTTACAAGGGGTTGGTGATCGAGGTGTCGAGTCGCCTCTCTCTGGATGTATGAGAGCTTTTTTGCTTGGCTTTCTAGGTCCTTGGAGTCCACCTTATAAAGACGATGGCTCATAAGGTTACAAGAAAACTTCTCTCCCAAGGAAAGTATGAGCCGGAGTCCTATTTGGAGACTAATCATATGTCTTGTCTTCCAAGTCAAGTTATCTTCGAACTTCTAGATCCTTCCTCATGATCTTGAGTCGGCCCACTTTCATGTAAGCCCAATAGTGGTGCGATTGCGAATAAGTCGCGCTTTGCTTGAATAAGTCGCGGGATAATTATTCCCCCGACAGCGCATCCGAAGAGCAGGTGGTGAGTTGTCTCAGGTGCACTGCATGAAGCACACGAAGAGGAAGGAGCACACTGTTTGTAGTGGAGGATGAAGCAGGTGCTGAGACGATCGGAGCCCGCGAGGAGACAGAAAACCTTAATCTTGGGAGGGAGAGGCGAGCTCCAGCAGCTGGCCGCATGAGGGTCGGGGAAGCAAACGGGGGCTGTGCAGGCGTAGACGGCACATGAGCTGAAAGAAGACTCGGGCCCGGCCCCATGCCATAGAGCGGCAGTCCTCGGGCCCGTCGAGAGACGTGGACGCGATGATGCGAAGCACCGCCATGAGGTCGCAAGCAGCAGCCGTGGAGAGCCTCGGCTAGAAGGTGATACAGGAGGTAGAAGCAGCGGAGACCGAAATATTTGGCTGAAGGCAATGAGAGAAAATGGCGGGGAACAAGGAGGCGAGAGCGTCCCGGAGGACGTCCATCTGTCCTGCCAGAAGGAGGTGTGGTTCCCGTCGTGTACGGTGGAGGTGGTGAGAGCATGGTAAGTAGGAAGACAAAGGTGAAGAATTTTTTCGAGGTAGGAGGGGGAAGTAGTAACGTCGCCCATGTCGCGGCCGTAGGAATGCCAGAACCAGTCCTTCAGGGGCAGCTCTTCCCGCTGGTGTAGCTTATGCACGAAGTTCATGAGGAGAGCGAGGTTCTGCCGGTGAAGGTCCCGCATCCCGAATCCGCCAACCTGTTTAGACAAACAAACCTTTTCCCAAGCCATTAGACAACGAACCTCAGAGCAGAGTCCTTGCCAGTCCAAAAGAAGGAACGACGCCTTTTGTCGATCGCTTCAACTACACCACGGGGCAAAAGAAAAGAGCACATAAAATAAGTAGCAAGATTATTTAAAACAACATTGCAAAGTACAAGTCTCCCCCTAGACATTGATTTTTTGTAAGAGATATATAAAATCTTTTGTATCAGTTATACGTTATATGTACATTGACTCTATCATCGATTGTATAATAGGAGGCCAAATTCACGGCCTGAGAGCGCCCCACGCTACTGTAGATAGCTACAGTTCGTACTGTAGATATCTACAGTGTGCTACAGTGCATGGTGGGTCCCGCGCGTCAGCGCCACAGCGGCCATCGATTTTTGCAGAGAAGCACACGGGGGGGGGGGGGGGCGAAAATTCCATATCCTTTACAGAAAATTCGCCGCGAGGGACCTTTTTGCAATTATGCGAAACTTCCGGTTCTTTTTTTGTAAAAACGTTGCAAACCCCCACCTTCCTCTTCCGCGGCCGCACGCCGCCACCGCCGCCGCCGCGCGTCCTCGCCGCTCCTGCCCTCCCCATCCACATCCACGCGCATGGCGGTCTTCACCGTCGCCGCCTACCCCTCCTCGCCGCATCTCGCGACCAAACAAGAGCGGCGCTGCCCGCTGCGGGTTCCCCGCGACGACGCGAAGCCGATGCGCCCGCTCCCAAGTCCTGCATCGCCGTGAGTCGTCGCCGGCGGCGCGGTCGCCGCCGCGCCAGTGTGCTGCCACATCCCGGCCCCCGGCCACGGGTGACGTCATGCTGACGTCCCCGCGGGCCTGGGATGGCTAGGTGGGCCGCTGCTAGGCCTGGCCGGCGTGCGCGGCTCGCTTGGCCCATTTTTTTTCTCCTTTTTTTCTATTTTCCTTTTCCCACAAACAAAAAAAAAACTATCACACCTATTCAAATACAATCAAAAAATGCAGATATTTCCCGTATTTTCCTTCTGCAAACTCATTTCAGAAACAAATAAATTTACTGTTTATTTGTAGTACTTAGTTCCAATAAAAAAATGAATTGCTACTTACTTCCAGATAATTTGGAATACATCAAAATTCGCGAAGAAAAAAAAACATTTTGAACATTTGAAATTGACCACGATATTAGACGTATTACTTATTTGTACTACTTATTTGTAAAAAAAAAAAAATGCTACTTACTTGCAAACGAATTGAGCTACATCAAAAATTCACGGAAAACAGATAAAAAAACAAATTCGAACATCTTTTATTTATTTTTTCCCTCTTTTTTTTCCCTACTTTCCTTTTCCCACAAAGAAAGAAAAAAAAAACTGTTACACCTGTTCAAATACAAAAAAATGGCAGATATTTCCTGTATTTCCGTCTTCAAATTCATTTCAATAAAACAAAAAAAAAATTACTTATTTGTAGTACTTAGTTCCAAGAAAAACAAAATGGAATGCTACTTACTTCAAAAAAAATTGGAATACATCGAAATTCGCGAAAGAAATGAAACACATTTGCACATTTAAAATTGCCCACGAGATTAAATGTATTACTTGCCGGCCTACTACGTGGTTTTTTTTTCTGAGATTTAAAAAAAAAACAGGGTATTCCAAATACATAGTATTTACATATGTGACGAAATACAACTTCAATGGCAAAAAACAAAATAGCCATTTCAAATGTTTTGGAACTTTCTTCACACTATTTCAAATCTTAATTTCCAACTGAATAAAAATAAATCAAATTACAGAGTTCAAAAAAAAACATGATTAAAAAAATATTCAACCACTTCACAACTTATTCCATCATTTCAAACAGATTAATTCCATCAAACTACATTTTTTTTAAATGATTCAAACAATTTAAAACAGTTCACACCTTATTACACCATTCCAAAAAAAAAAATCGCGATAATTTAACTAAACTGCCTCCAAATATGCGCACAAACAACTAAATCCAATTATTCAAATTATTAAAATTTGCCTACCCCAAAAAACACAGTGTTAGATTACTATGTTTGCAGACATGTCCAACTTGCATATTTCAAAAATGTTAATTTGTGTGGCCTTCATTATTACTGAACCACCACTGCTCTAAGACAATATTGGATTTTCACTTTGAATTGTGCTAATCTAAAAAAAACTGTGTCCAACTGTTTTACAAAACCGATAGCAGTCAAGAAACAATATATCTCATATTTAGATGGGCTTACAGATATCAAAATAAATAATCCACACATGTAAATACTGAGGTATAAATAATTTTAAAAACATCATATATACTACCTTACAGTGTTTAGACAATTTTGCAGAACTACTACATGCTGCCAAAGCAGTAACTTCAACTATATCCCCCACAAAAAAATCAAAAAAAAATCATCAAAACGGTCACAACAAAATAAAATGCTGACTATTTCTAAAATATTACAAAATTTCAAAATTGAATACTCTAAACATATAATTACCCATTTATATGATGGGCTTTCATACAATAGGAATAAATATACCAAAATAAAATAGTACGAACGGAAATATTTAGAAACAGCTGTTCTAAAAATATTTTCCATGACAACATATTTTATTACAAACCAAACGCATCTATATCCACTAGCAATAATTGAAAAAATTCATCAAAACGATCACAAAAAAAAATATGCTGACTAATTACAAAATATGACCGAATTTAAGCCTCGCAAATCCACCAAGGGCATTTCACAAACCAAAAATGATTCGAGCCTAGAAAACACCCCAACTTGAACAATTTTCAAAATCTGAACAACAACCATATCTCAGCACTCCAACAAAAATTATAAATTTGAACCATATCTCAGAATTCAAAATAGTCAATATTTAGATGCAATATAAATGAACTTTTCTGAATTGTAGACTCGAATTCAAAAAAAAATGCATTACTACTAACAATGTACTTACATTAAATATTATTTGGAAGATAGAAGTATATTTGCATATTACAACTTCCTACAATATTAAAGGTACTACAGAATATATCTACATGCTCACAAAAATAAATAATACTTATTAATGCCAAAATACGAACTTATTTACACATTTCAAAATTAAAAAAAATAACACAAACGCGGATGGGGTCTACTTAATGATGGAATATAAAATCTGTTTATATTTCATTTGAACGAATCTTTTCTTATGATCTACAAAAAATAAAAGAAATATGAAATATTCGGAGTTTTGTTTAAACAAAAGAAATAGATAAAAAAAATTCTTACGCAATGTTCCAAATTCTTAAACAAATGATAATGGAATCATTTTTTTACAACACTCCAAATGCTTCATGTCTCACTTAATAATGGCGTCATTTATCTAAGAACTACATGTATTGTTCAACTTTACAATAACAAAATAGAAAACATGCTCTCAAGTTGCAATTTTTCTAACATTTGAGCGAATATTCCGATATTCCGTAAAAGTAAAACCAAAATGCTCATAAAAAATAACCGAAGTGCACTCAAAACAAATACCAAATTTGTTTCAACATTTCAATTTGGCTAGCAGTTCAACTCGACACGAACAAACTTTCCCCAAATATGGAATCAAATTCAAATGGATTGTTCTGATTTTGATTAAATATTGACGTCCAAAGAAAACATGTTTGACCATTTCAAGCCTTCAAATATTTGAATATTGTACACAACATATCACAAATGCATGCAAAAAATGCTACTTATTCATAACAAAACAAACAAATGTTCCAACACACCAATTTAGCCAACATTTTGGTTAACAAAAAAAATATAGCACAAAAAAATACCAAGGACGTGGCGTGACGGCACGCTAAAAAAAAGTGAAAATACAAATTTTGTCAACATTTAGAGATGATCCACATGCCTTTTTCCTGATTCCAATTAAGAAAAAAATTACCAGCATTTAGAGATAGTTCATGTGCACTTCTCCTAATCTCGATTAAATGTTCACGTCGAAATACGAACATGTTTGGACTTTTCAAACTACTAAACATTTGAATATTGTACAAAACATATAAAAAAATGATCGTCAAAATTGCTACATACTCACACAAAAGTAAAAAACATGTTTGAATATTCTAATTTGGCCAAAATTTACGCGAATATTCCGACATTCCATAAAATATAAAAAAATGCTATAGAAAAACCGTTATCTACATATATCAAAAATGTAAATATATTAATTCATCAAGAATTTGATATTCAAACATACTCATCAAAAAAGAATATGAAGACATACCAACATAACAACACACAAAAAATGCTAACATTACGTGCCACATTGCCGAAAATCAAATTCGAAGATTCCAAAAAAAATGTCTTACAAAAGACTCACACATTTTGTCTTCATTTCAAACAATTTAAATCTGAACATTTCTCTTTTTAAAAAAAAATCCAAACCATCATCAAAATTAGACATCAAGGGCGTGGCGTGCGCCGCGCCAAATACCACTAGTACTTGGTCTATGCGTGCTTCATCAGCGGAGCATGGCGACAATAGTGCGATTGTCACCAAACGCGTAAACAAGTCTGCTGCTGCATGCCTGCTTGTGAGTTCAGGCGTATTATCCTAGCAATACATAAAACAGTAAGAAAACAATCAATTTGATACTATCTTTGTAGCTGTCAATTCAGCTATGTGTGGATCACGCTTGCAGCTTGCTATATACAGTATGTATGTACATATGACGTGCGGAATACTTTATTTAGCTGACACCTGTGGTTATCCTTGATAGCCACTAGCCAATCTAGTAGTCTAAAATAGGCCAAAAGATTTGCAGTAACTTAACTTAAGCGTACAAAAATTACAACAGTTTCTGGATGCTGGGTTACCACCAAACATCAGTACCGTTGCCAGCGGCGTGCCGTTCAATCTGCACCCTGGCTACCATTAGGGACGGATCCAGAAATTTAACTTTAGGTCTTCAAATTCTAACCAATAGAAAACATAAAGGTGAAACCATTCCTTACATGCAAATAAAAGTACAAATTGACCATTGTAACAACAGTATCTCAAAAAGGATACGGAATTTGCAAAAAAATAAAGGAAATTATAATTCGACCATACGATCTATCATAGCTTGGAAGCAAGATATGGAGACATCATCCTGCACTTGTAGAAAGAGTTCTCGCTCCTCAATGAATGTAAACAAACAACATTAAATAGTTTTGTAGCTTCTTCACATAATTCACTTGAGAAAATACCCTCTCAACACTAGCAATTGCTACGGGTAGTGTTAATGCCAATTTGAGAAGCTTGTAAACAAGGTTATCGGTCATATTCTTGTTTGTTTTAATAAGCAAAATAGAGAGCTGAAGCGATGGAGATTTGTGGGGTTTCTCTGTAGAATCTTGAGGGTCTTCCAACCGGCTTATGAGGACCTTACAATTACATAGCCTCGTTGCTTTAAAATCGGTCTTTTGATATCTTTTTGAGGACTAGACGGATGGAAAAATACATATGTAGAAGATGGTTTGAGCAAGCATAGCCTCGCCGGCCTGGCCGCTCGCTGCTCAATTTGGAAGACCTTCCCGTCTCTGGCTCGCTGCCCTGTTTTTTCTCTTTTTTCTGAGAGGCCCGATGCTCTGTTTGAGCTGGTTGCTGGGCACAGGTCCGCAGTCCAGACTTGGCTGCCTGGCTTAGTTTCCTGTTAGGCTGCAGAATGGTTGGGTCTCATGGACGTTTCAGCCCATTTCTCTGCTAATTCGAAGTTTCAGCCCATGTTTACTCCCGAGCTCCGGTGCTCCCCGTGTTTCAAAAAATTATAATCCTATTTCAAGGTTCCAAAATATTTAAACAAATCATGGATATTCTTAATAATGTATTATAAAAAGTTGCAAAGTTTAATTAGAAATACTTTGTATTTTGACCTACACAAAAAAGACAAATTTACATATGTGAGTATATTGTTTCAAATCTTCAAACTTTTGAATATTTTTTCATTTTTGTGTAGCCCATAATATAAATAATTTCGCGTTGTGGTTTTGGATGTTTCTAGGCTACATCATCGATTACATCCATAATTATTTTTAATTTATTTTAAATATTCTAATTTTCTTTTTGAACGAAAGGAGCTCTGGAGCACAAATGGGAGATGCCTCATAAACACTTAGAGCATCTCCGCCGGGGGCCTCCAAATTCGTGTCCGGCACCCCCAATGGGGCCTCCATTGGGGGTGCCGGACATGTGTCCGCCCATGTTTTCGACCGCGTCCACAGTGGCGCACCCCAAACGTCCGCCCCCACACGCGAGCAAATCATCGAACACCTTGCGGGCTGAAACTTGTGTCGGTCGCGGCATTCGAACTATTTTTAAAACATACAAATTTAAATTAAACCGATACAAGTTGCAAACTTATGCTAACACGTTTGCAAACTTAGACTAACACATTTGCAAAGTAAAACTAAAACGATAACTAAAGCCTAATCAAAACGCCGCCGCTCGGGCCAGCCTCGTCGTCGTGCGCGGCCTTGGCTAAGCGGAAGCGCACACGTCTCTCCTGCCGGAGCTGACTCGCCGCCCGGCGCATGGCATCCCTCTCGGCCGCGTCTGGTTCAGCTCGTCGTGCGTGTCCCGCTCGGCGCATCTGGTTCAGCTCCTCGTGCGCCCCCCGCTTGGCGCGCAGCCGGGAGGCCGCATCCGCTAGCTCCTCCGCCTGGGCGATGAGCTGTTGCTACGTGGGCTCCTCCGCCTGGGTGTTGAGCTGCTCGTAGGATGCCCGCTCGGCGGCCATGAAGGCGCGGCAACGCTCGTCGCGCTCCGCGGTCAGGATGGAGGCCTGGATGATTGCGGCCTCCACGGCGTCCCCAGCCAACTCGTAGCCAAGCCTGACCTGGCGGCTTGCCTGCTCGTTGCGCCAGCTCTCAAACAAGTTGGCGGCAACCACCTGGTCAGGCCACAGCGGCGGCGGGAGCGGCTGCTGCGGCGGCGGCGGTGCCTCGTCGAGCTCCGGCGGCGGCTCCTGCCTGGGGTACGGGTCCTGCACCGGCTCCTGCTCCTCTTGCTCGTCGACGTCGACGTCGTCCACATCCGCCCAGTCGAACGGCTGTTCGTCGTCGGCGGCGGCGTCCAGCGTCGTGCCGTGAGCGCGGCGCGCTGCCTGGGTGAGCATGGCCCATGAGGTGGCGAGGCGGCGAGGCATGGCTATGTGCTCAACTGGCTACGGCTGGACTATGTGCTCAAATGGCTACCGGCGAGCGTCGGTGCTGGTGTGGCGAAATGGCTGCACGGCGGGGGCCTCTTTATAGCCAACCCAATGTCTCGGTGGGAAGCGGTGGCTCAGGGCGGGAAGCGCCGGGTGGGTGAGCACGCGTCGCGTCGGAGTTAATGTCGGCGACACGTCTCCGCCACTGCGCCGCTTGGGAAGCCGGGAAAGGCTGGGCGCTCAGCAGGTGCCGCCGTAAATGCGAGGCGTACGGGAGATGCATCGCCGTCCCGTCCCTTCGTCGCCTGCGGAAACGCGTCGCCATAACGCGGGCGGAACGGCCTCTTGCACGTCGCCTTAAACCCATGGCGAGGCGGGCGCTGTCTCTATGACGGGCGGGCCACCCATGTCAGAGCCCATGTCCGGGCAATGTCTGGCACCCATGTTGGAGGCCTCTTCGGGGGTGCCGGACATGTTTTTGCTCGGGTGACCCTTTAGGGGGTGCCGCTGGTGGCCTTTTTGGCCGTCCGGACCCCCAATGGGCCTTTGGGGGGTCACTTGGAGGCCCCCGGTGGAGATGCTCTTATAGCCTACTGTATCGGATTTTCACTCACTTTGGGCCAGTCCAGAACCGTGCACTCACTCCACATTCTAAGTTAAATCAATCTTTTAGCGACCCTAAAAATCAATCTTTTAGGGCACACCCCCTCAAAAATAAAGGGGCACATTCTGCATAGCAAAAACGGAAAGTTCCGTATTACCGAAAACGGAAAGTTCCGTTTCCGTGGTCATTCCGCCGGAATCTGCTGTTCCGTTTCCGTTTCCGCATAAAATTTTCCGTTTCCGTTTTGCAAAATTCCGTTTCTGTTTCCGTATTTCCATTCCATTTCCGTTTTTCCGCGGAGAAGTCGGAATGATTCCGCTCCGTTTTCATCCCTATCCCCAAGCATAGACACTTGAGTCTTCCTGAATATATTGGGGAGATCCATGTGAGCTTCCCCAAGCTTAAGCTTTTCACTCTTCTTGATCTTATAATATCATCCTCCTCTCTTAACACTTGAAAACTTTCTTCACACCAAAACTCAACATTTTTCTCATCATCGGGTTAGTGCATCAAAACAAATAATCTCACTTGATTCTGTAAGGACACAAATTCATAAGTAATCATTTTCAAACATTATCTACTGTTACTAGGCTTAAGTGATGCTCTTTCACCTTAAAAGAAACCACTCAACACTTGTAAAAGATAGAATGCAAAACAAAGACAGAATCTGTCAAAACCAGAACAGTCCGTTAGATGATTTTTTTCGGGACACTTACGTTGCTCAGATCGAAAAAATTTAAACTAACGAAAGATGCGTACATACATCAGGATTACCCACACAAATTTGCAGATTAAAATCACATTTCTATGAATTTATAATTTTTGTACAGTGAACAGCAAAAATCTGTTTCTGCGCAGCAATCAAAATCTAGCATCATCTTATCATTAGAGACTCTTCTTGCACAACAAAATGATAAATAAAAGATACAAAGGAATTGTTACAGAAGTAAACAAACTCCTTGACTCAACAAAATAAAATAACAGGAAATAAAAAAACAATGGGTTGCCTCCCATAAGCGCTTCTCTTTAACGCCTTTTAGCTAGGCATAATGATTTTTAAGATGCTCACATAAGGATAAGAGTTGAAACATAAAACAGAGCATCAAGAAGCATATATAAAATATGTTTAAATCTAACACTCTTCTTATGCATATGAGCCTTGTAAGAAAACAAGTCAATGAAGTACAAACTTACTAGCATAGGAAGGCAAAACAAGTGCAACTTCAAAACTTTCAACATAAAGTGAGGAGACTTAATATTATTGAGATATATGAAACCGTGTCTCCCTCTCTCATGCTGACCATTAGGTCTTAAAGCAAACAGAATAGAAAAGCAACACCAGATAAAACTCAAAATTTTCATCATAAAGAGAGGAAATTTAATAACATGAAGATTTCTATAACCATATTTTTCTCTCTCAAAATAATTTTCAGTAGCATCATGAATAGACTCAACAATATAGCGATCACATAAAGCATTCTTATTATGATCCACATGCATAAAAGTATCATTACTCTCCACACAAGCATAATAAATTTCATTAGTAAAAGTGGGAATAAAACTAGCACATCCATCATTATAATCATCATAAATTGGAGGCACAGAATAATCATAATGAATTTTATCCTCAATAGTAGATGGACTGAAAATATCATATTCATCATTGTAAATATTATATATAGGAGGCATATCATAATCAACATAAACTTTCTCCTCAATACCTGGGGGATTAAAAATATTATTTTCATCAAAACCGACCTCCCCAAGCTTAAAGTGTTCCATAGCATTAGCAATAATGGTGTTCAAAGACTTCATGCAAATAAATTTCCAAGGTTTTCCATAGGTTTTTTTTATTTTCTCTTCAAACACTTCATGTCCCAATTCAAGATAAATTTTATAAAGCTCTCTCATGTTGTTTTCAGCCATAGGACTAGTTTCAAAGAAAGTAACCATTGATAGCAAGTAAAGAACTAGACATAATAACAAACCGAAATAAACTAGATGCAGAATTTTTTTTTTTGTGTTTTTTATATTTAGCTGCGAACAAGATAAAATAAAATAAACTAAGCAAGACAGAAAAAACAAAGTAATGAGATTGGAAGTGTGAAACTCCCCTTGCTGTAGCCTCTTGACTCCCCGGCAATGGCGCCAGAAAAATGTCTTGATGGCGTGTTAACGGTAGAGTGTTTTATTACTTCCCAGCAACAACACCAGAAGATCTGCTTGTTGACCGTGACAACACATGTTCGTTGAGAGATCCCAAGAGGAAGGTATGATGTAGTGCAACAGCAGTTTTCCCCTAAAATATGACCAAGGTTTATCGAACCAGGAGGACACAGAGGTTCTTCAGAAGGTTGTCAGCGGCGCAACTGACGTGGAACCTGCACACAACAGAAGCAAACTACTTTGACCCAACGAAACAGAGAGGTTGTCAATCTCTCTGGCTTGCTGAAAACAAAAGATTAAACGTATTGTGTGGAAAACAGTAAGGAGTGCAGAAAGTAACAGAGAACAAATGATTGCAGTTGGTGGTTTTACCAGTATGAGGAAATGGACCGGGGTCCACAGTTCACTAGTGGTGTCTCTCCATAAAAGATAACTAACATGTTGGGTAAACAAATTACAGCTGGGCAATTGACAAATAATGAGCGCATGACAATGCAATATATGACAAGATGATTATTATGAGATTTAATTGGGCATTACAACAAAGTACATAGACTTGCTATCCAACGCATCTATGCCTAAATAATCCACCTTCCGGTTAGCATCAGCACCCCTTCCGGTACTGAGTTGCAAACAACAGATTATTGCATGAAGTAAAGTGTGTAATGTAAACAATGCAAATGACACGTAGACAATGCATCATTGTTTTATCCCTAGTGGCAACAGCACATCCACAAGCTTAGTCGTTTCTGTCATCTCAAGCCTAGATTACTGGAGGCATGAACCCACTATCTAGCATAAATACTCCCTCTTGGAGTTACAAGCATCTACTTGGCCAAAGCATCTACTAGCAACGGAGAGCATGCAAGTTCATAAACAACATAAATAGATAGATTGATAAACAACCTTCTCATAGTATCAATATTCATCGGATCCCAGCAAACACAACATGTAGCATTACAATAAGATGATCTTGATCATGGTAGGCAGCTCACAAGATCTAAACATGGAGGTACAACGTGGAGAGACAACCATCTAGCTACTCCTATGGGCCCGTAGTCCAAGGATGAACTACTCACGCATCACTCCGGAGGCACGCATGGCGGTGTAGAGGCCTCCGGTGAGGATCTCCCCTCTGGCAGGGTGCCGGGAAGAGCTTCAGAACCCTCCCGATCTAGGGTTGACGACGGCGGCGGCGACGGAACTTTTCGTGGAATATGATCGTTGTTTTTAGGGTTTTCAGGACATCGGGAATATATAGGCGAAAGGCGGCGTCGGGAGGCAACCGAGGCGGCCACGCCAGGGCTGGGCACGGGCCCACCCCCTGCCTCACCCTAGGGTGGCGTGGCTGCCTCGTGGCCTCACTCCGTCTCCCCTTCTGGCTTCTGGAGTCTTCCGATGAGATATTTGCACACGTTGATTTTCGTCCAATTCCGAGAATATTTTGCGACTAGCCTTTCTGAAGGAGAAAAACAGCAGAAAACAGGAACTGGCACTTCGGCATCTTGTTAATAGGTTAGTTCCAGAAAATGCATAAAAATGCTATCAATTGTAAATAAAACATGTAGCAATTGGTATAATAACAGCATGGAACATCAAAAATTATAGATACGTTTGAGACGTATCACACGGCGTGTCATGACGTGACATGACGAGACGACCAAGCGGCGGCGGAGGAGGAGGAGTGCGCGGGAGAGAGCCTTCTGTTCTCACAAGCACACCAAGTAGCACAACACTCCACCTTATAAAGTGGTGCAACTCTCTCCCAACTAGCAATGTGGGACTAAACTTTAGTCCCCAAACCAGCCATATAAATGGGCCATGAGATTTTTCGGAATTTAATTGGGCCATGTGCAAAATCTGAGATTTAATTGGGCCATTGACAAAAGCTGGGCAAAAGCCCATAAAATTCCAACAATCCCCCACAAAGTCTCATTGGCACACATCTCATCATTCAGTTCCAAAACATTGTTTTATATACCGGTGCTTAGTGGAGACTGTTAAGTTGAACTTCCACTTAAAAACGTATGCTACACTAGATCACATCTTGGATAGTGGACTATGTCTTGAACTACAAGTTTGTTGCGACCTAGTTTCACACAAATCCTTGACCGATACTAGGCTGCCGCAAGGCTTCCCCGTGGGTGGAGCTTATGTGTCATACTCCAAGACCTTTCATGAGTTTATTAAAGAGCACCCAACTCTCATAGACTACGACGTTTAATAGTCAGACTCATATAGGTGTATTCCTCAAGAGATGCTCTGCAGGACAACATCTCCGCTTATAAAAGTAAGCCACTTGGAATATATTAAGATAAATATCAATCTGCCATGCAGATCAGGAGAGTATTACATCTTCACGGAGTGGGAAAAATAATGTAGGGATACTCTCCTTCCAACTGACCAACAGTTTGTCTCCAACTTCTAATTCACGGGATCTCCGATCACATAGAATGGTTTACCACTGTGGACAATTCATACCGTGGGTCTCAAACACATCTCCCTCGATGCACTATCTATCACATTACGTGATAAACCCTTTGTGAAGGGATCTGCCAAGTTCGTTGATGTTTGGATATAATCCAACGCAATAACTCCGGAGTTTCTCAATTTTCTGACAGATTTCAATCTCCTCTAAACATGCCTTGATGACTTCAAATTAGCCTCAGAACTTTTAATCTTAACTATCACAGTTCATAAGGATAGCGGGTATTGGTTTTTCAACAACAGGTAAGTCCATCAAGAGCTCACGAAGCCACTCTGCTTCAACAGTGGTTGTGTCTAACGTTGTGAGTTCTGCTTCCATAGCTGACCTCGTTAAGATGGTCTGCTTGCAAGACATTCAGGAAACAGCGTCACCACCGAGTATAAACATGTAACCACTCGTGGCCTTAATCTCATCAGCATCAGATATCCAGTTTGAATCACGATAACCCTCTAGTACCCTTGGATACCCGGAGTAGTGAATTCCATAACTCACAGTGCCTTTTAAATAACGCATAACTCTCTAAAGAGCATGCCAATGATCATCTCCCGGATTAGAAACAAACCGGCTCAACTTGCTCACAGTAAAAGAGATGTCAGGCCTCGTGGCACAAGCCAAATATATAAGTGAGCCAATAATCTGAGAATATCTCAGCTAATCTCTAGCACTCTATTGATTCTTTCGAAGCAACACACTAGGATCATATGGTGTCGGAGAAGGCTTACAGTCGTCATACCCAAAATGACTCAAGACCTTTTCCACATAGTGAGACTGAAGCAGTGTAATCCCACCATTACCATCTTTCAGCAGCTTGATGTTCAAGATAACATCAGCCACTCCTAGATCCTTCATCTCAAAATAGCGAGATAAGAAACCCTTAACCTCCTTAATCAATTCAAGGTTGGTTCCAAAGATCAGTATGTCATCGACATACAGACAGAGAATAACTCTCTCGCCCCCATCATGGTGATAGTACACACACTTGTCAGATTCGTTTACAACGAAACCTGCAGCAGTTAAATTTCTTTCAAACTTTTCATGCCATTGCTTAGGAGCTTGCTTCAGGCCATATAAAGACTTCAACAACTTGCACACCTTTGCTTCCTGACTAGGTACTACAAAACCATCGGGCTGATCCATGTAAATTTTCTCGTCTAACTCTCCATTTAGGAAAGCCGTCTTAACGTCCATTTGATGAATGAGAAGACAATGCGAGGCAGCCAACGAAAGTAGCACTCAGATCGTGGTCAGTCTAGCCATAGGTGAATAAGTATAAAAAAAGTCTTCACCTTCTTTCTGGGTATAACCCTTGGCCATAAGCCGCGCCTTGTACTTCTCAATAGTACCATCAGGCCTAAGCTTTTTCTTCAATACCCACTTACATCCTACAGGTTTACACCCATAAGGACAATCAGTGACCTCCCAAATTCCGTTAGCCAAGATGGAATCCATCTCGCTACGGACAGCTTCCTTCAGTAGTCAGCATCAAGAGATGCATAGGCTTCTGAAATGGTACTGGGTGTGTCATCCACAAGGTACACAATGAAATCCTCACCAAAGGACTTTGCATTCCTCTGTCTCTTGCTCCTAACAGGAACTTCATTGTCATCCTCCACAGGATTATCAGTGTGTTCTATCGAAATGGTAGGATCAGGAATATCAACCAATTCTTGACTAGATGTATTAGGTATCTCCTGATTTGATGAGCTAGGCATATCCTTCATCGAAAAGATATCCTCAAAGAAAGTCGCATCCTTCGACTCCAAAATAGTACCAACATGAACGTCGGATACTCCAGATTTTACTATCAAAAATCTATAACCAATGCTATGGAAAGCATAGCCTAGAAAAATACAATCCACGGTTTTTGGTCCAAGCTTGCGCTTCTTGGGAATTGGTATATTGACTTTCGCCAAACAACCCCAAGTACGTAAGTAAGAGAGTCTCGTATTTTTCCTTTCCCATTCCTCAAATGGAGAAATGGTTTTCTTCTTGGTGGGAACTCGGTTTAGGACATGACAACTGATACGTCTCCAACGTATCCATAATTTCTGCTGTTCCATGCTTATATTATACCATTTGCTACATGTTTTATATACACTTCATGCCACTTTTATGCATTTTCTGGGACTAACCTATTAACAAGATGCCACAGTGCCAGTTCCCTGTTTTCTGCTGTTTTTGGTTTCAGAAAGTTACTTCTGGAAATATTCTCGGAATTGCACGAAACAAAAGGCCAAGTTCCTATTTTTCCAACACGTACACGGAGTCCGAAGGAGAGACGAAGGGGAGCCACGAGGTGGCCAAACCACCTGGCGGCGCGGCCCCACCTTCTGCCGCGCCAGCCTGTGGTTTGGGCCCCTCGGGGGTCCGCCGACATCGCCACTTCGCCTATTTATTCCCCGAGACGTGAAAACCCTAAAACACCGAGCCTTTCATCCAGAACATATTCGCTGCCGCCGCTGTCGTCAACCCTAACTCGGGGGGTTCTGAAGCTCTTCCCGGCACCCTGCCGGAGAGGGGAATCATCACCGGAGTGCTCTACATCGCCATGCCCGCCTCCGGAGTGATGCGTGAGTAGTTCATCCTTGGACTATGGGTCCATAGCAGTAGCTAGATGGTTGTCTTCTCCACTTGTGCCATCATGTTTAGATCTTGTGAGCTGCCTATCATGATCAAGATCATCTTATTGTAATGCTACATGTTGTGTTTGCTGGGATCTGACTTATATTGATACCTATGTGGAGCTGAATATTATATTATCATGTCTATGTCATTTGTGATCTTGCATGCTCTCCGTTACTTGTTGAAGCCTTGGCCAAGTGAATACTTGTGACTCCAAGAGGGGGTATTTATGCATGATAGTTGGGTTCAACCTCTATTTAACCTGGGATAGTGACATCAAGTTCTAAGGTTGTAGATGTGTTGTTGCCACTAGGGGTAAAACATCAATGCTTTATTCAAGGATGAATGTATTGTTTACATTATGCACATTACTTAATGAAATTGTCTGTTGCTTGCAACTTAATACTGTAAGGGGTACGGATGTTAACCGGAAAGTGGACTATTTAGGCATAGATGCATGCTGGATAGCGGTCTATGTACTTTGTCGTAATGCCCAAATGAATCTCATAGTAGACACCACAACTCACACATGCATGTTATATGCACTTATCAATTGTCAATTGCCCAGCTGTAATTTGTTTACCCAGCATGTTAGCTATCTTATTGGAGAGACACCACTAGTGAACTGTGGACCCCGGTCCATTCTTTTACATCTGAAATACAATCTACTGCAATCATTATTCTCTACTGTTTTATGCAAACAAACATCATCTTCCATACGATACGTTTAACCCTTTGTTTTCAGCAAGCCGGTGAGATTGACAACCTCACTATTAAGTTGGGGCAAAGTAATTTGATTGTGTTGTGCAGGTTCCACGTTGGTACCGGAATCCCTGGTGTTGCGCCGCACTACACTCCTTCACCAACACCTTCGAAGCAACCTCGTTTTCCTACTGGTTCGATAAACCTTGGTTTCATACTGAGGGAAAACTTGCTGCTGCACTCATCATACCTTCCTCTTGGGCTTCCCAATTGACGTGTGACGTTACAAGCATTGTTTCTGGTGCTGTTGCCGGGGAGATATTCCCTCGTCAACTTAGCGCCAGCAACACGTTTTCTGGCGCCGTTGCCGAGGAAAACCGAATTCCTTCTGCAAGGGGAGTCTCTCACACCCAATCTCTTTACTTTGTTATTTGTCTTGCTTAGTTTATTTTTATTTAGTCTTGTTTGCTCTCTTTGTTTCTTATTTCGAATTTTTATTATGTCTAGTTGTTTATTTGCTACCAATGGCCTATCTCTTTGAAACTAGATCTTGTTGGCAAGGTGGGTGTCGTGGTGGGATCACAACAGATGCCATGGGTATGGCTAAGATGGGGCCGAATGGTCGTTGGGGGAATCCGGGGAGGGTTTATGCACTCAAGAAGTGCACATGCAAGAACACGCAAGAACACGAACTAGAAACCAAGAAAGCAAGAACACAAAGCACACCACGATGTATCCTGCTTCGGGGCCCTCTTGCGGAGGTAACACCCCTACTGCAGCACTATCCTATTCAGTGTATAGCTCAAAGTGACCAGTACAAGCTGCTCCTCGAGCTGTATGATGATACAATGGTGAGAACTTGAGGTAAAAGATGGAGCTACGCGGGAGAAAGAAGGCAGTCCGAGCTAGATCCGAGGTGTTTCCGGGGTATTCCGAGATTCCTTTCTCTTTTTCTCTCTCTGTTTATCCATCTCTCCGTCCGGGGGTCAAGCAGGAGGGGGTGAAGCCCTCTATATAGGCCAGCCGAGTTACCGATGTGCCCCTCGCTGAACACTGTAGCCATGCCTCTACTTTAGTCATCATTGTACTCCTGTCAGGGACAAGACAATGCCTGCCCATCCCCTGCATTACCACAGTAGAGCTAGGATGTCTCCTCTGACAGAGACAGGACATAGCCACGCAGTGCTACCTCGTAGCCTTTTCCCGGATCTCACGCGGTCAGCGGTCAGAGGCGTGCAGCCCCGCCGAACCTAGGGCACGCCTCTGCCATGCTCCGTAACAGACGCTTCCGTGTCAGGCGTGAAGTGACAGGAGCATTGACTCCTGCCCGAGCTACGGCCTCCTGCCGTGGTTAGCTCGGGTCCTGCTTCCGTTCCTTACCTCGGGTCTTGTACTTAAGACCCGACCACCTCGGGTATAACTTCCTTCACACAGCTTCTCCTGTACTCATCATATAAACCATAGCACCGAAGTATTAGGTCGGCTGACCATAGCTCGGACAGTGAACCTCGACCCAGGCTGACGGGATACCTCGGATCCCTCTGGGCCAAGATAGGCCGGCCTTTGTATCCTCCATGTCAAGATTAAGCTCGGACACTCCCAGGCCCAAATAGGTCAGCCCTTTCCGTACCTCGGCATATCTTTAAACTCATCTTTATGCCAAGCCTTGACCCTACCCGGGGGTAGCCCCCCGACATTAGTCCCCGAAGCTGGTGCGGTCCTACGACCTCGGATGGAGGGACGTAGCAGGTTCAAAAATAACCAAGGCACCACCTCTAAACCGACCTCCAACATAGCTCCGCCGAGGTACTTCCGACAGACCTTAATCTCATCCGAGGTTGATCTGCAATCTGAACTTTCCGAGCTATGTGACTCGGCACAATCTTGCCTCAAGATTTTCCGAGGTACGTGTCGAAGAATCTCTGCCCGGACCTCAAAACCCGGACCTCTGAAAGACAGGTCCTGACCACACGCCGCCCTCGTCAGCCGGACCCACCAAACAGCCCCTGCGCACTCAAGTGCGAGACCAACTTGACTGCCCGCGACTCCTCGATTCTCGCGCTGACCGGCACAGGAAATCCGAGGATGGCGGTTGCCACTCTGTGGCCCACGATGTGGCCGATCGTGCGGCCACCAACCGCGCAACCGTGCGCTTATCCGCACACGATCCCGCGCCTTCCCGATAACCGCGCGGTAGTGCGCTGTTAATGCACGCCGTAACCGCACGCGGCGTATAAATAGGGGCCCAGGGGTAACTTCATCGTCTTCCTCTTCCCCACTTCACCGCTTCGTGCCTTCTGCCTCCAGCGCCGCCGTCGAGCGCCTCACCGCACCGGAGTATGCACCGCCGTTCTGCAATACCGTCTAGCGCCTCGCCGCACCGGAGCACGTGCGCTACGCCTGGCGCCATCGACTCGCCGCCGATCCCTCGCGTTCCTCCACGGTGAGTTCCTTACTTCCCCTTCATTGCCGTGGATGAGTTCATCCTCCGATGAACTCGAGGATCCTGATGAACCCTAAGACTTTGATGAACTAAATGATCCCCTCGAGCCCTTTTAGCACGTTTTAGATCTTGCTTAGATTTGCACCAGACGCATCCGTAGCACTATCCTTTTAGTTTTGCCCCTGGATGAACTCGATTTTATTTCCCTTTTAGCTCACCGGTAGATCTTTGGTAGCATCTCGCCACGGTAGAAACATGTTTCCCGCCTAAATCCTTTAGCTCGGCTGTTTTGACTGATCCGAGGTATTTTACCCCGGCATCCTGAACTATCCGAGGTACTTACCCCGGTTGAACCTCCCTCTTCTGCAGGAAAGTGCCAACATGTCGGCAATTGCTACGTCAAACCGAGCCGAGGTTTCCGCCAGTGAGAGAGGTGGATGGGATGGCTCGGACGTCACCGACGATGATATCAAATGGCTCAAAGAAACTCATCGAATCCCAGCCGAACTGCTATGTCGACTTCACACTGGGGACGGCGAACCGATCACCAACCCCGGCGAGAAAGTGGTGTTTGTGTCTCACTTCGAGCGCGGATTCGGACTTCCGGCCAGCAAGTTCTTTCGGGAATTTCTGAAGTTCTTCGGCTTGCAGCCGCACCATCTCCCGCTAACTCCATGCTACAGCTGTCGTGCTATGCAGCTTTCTCTGAAGGATACCTCGGCCTCTGGCCGAGCGTTGAGGGCTGGGCCAAGTACTTCCAGCTGAAGAAACAAAGCATCCCCAACAAGGAGGTTGTGAACAAGGATATGACTGCCTGTGGTGCGGCCTCTATCTCACCCCGGCTGGGCTCCGAGTTCCCACGGATCAAAGGCCTGGAGAGCTGCAAGAAGTGGCAGCGATCCTTTTTCTATGTGAGGAACCCCGGTACTGTCGACCTCATCAACCTCCCGGACTTCCAGCTCGGCCCTCCCACTGCACAACTCAATTGGGATTTCAACCCGGAGGACGCCTACGCCGAGGTTCAAGAGATCCATGAATACATGCTGGATCTCAAGAAAAGAGGGTGGGGTTCCGATGACATCCTCCGGACTTTTGTGGATCGAAGAGTCAGCCCCCTTCAACAACGAGCCCATAAGATCTGCCATATGGAAGGTCTACTCGATCCTACTCGGATCAGCAGCAAGGCGCTCTCCAAGGCCTCAGTTTGGCGCCGGGTCAAAGCCGTTGCCCAGACTGAGATGGACGAGGAGTGGACATGGGGCGTGGAGCCTCACACAGAGAAAATCTTCCGGAGCAAGTGAGTACTTACTAACTTTCCGAGCTTACGCTCCGGTCTTGCACACCTCGGTTGCTTCTTAACTCAATTCTTTTTTGCCACTCCTGCAGCGGTTCGCCCGGCAGCTGATCGAGGACGGCCCGGAGCCGTCGAACTGGGCGCCTGCCCGCCTCGCCCTGGAAGGTCCAGAGACTGAAGACCCGGACAATGAGGATCACCTGCCGATCCCTAAGGCCGTTCCGAGGTCCGCCCCAAAGACTAGCTCCTCCAACCCGGGTAAGAAACAAGTTCCCACTTCCATCAGAGACTGGTCTGACGACGATGATGACGATGACGATTGCCAAATTCTGGAACCTGTCAACGTTATTCCCATTTCATATGCTCCTCCAACATATAAGAACTTTCATCCAGCGTCTGCAGCTTCCCGGAAGCGCTCAGGACCTGGTACCTCGGATGCCGAGGCTTCCAAGACCTCGGAGACTGCGCGCCCAAAGCCAAGCGTGCCAAGAAGACCTCGGCGAGGCGCAAGAAACGAGGCCCGTGGAGGAAGATGCGTAAGTCACCTTGCTCCTCCTTACTTCTCACGCTGCTCGAGGTTAAGTTTTTACACTCTAACTTAATCTTTCTCTTTCGTCTAGCCCGGCTCGGCAGGTCAAACAGAGCCATAGCTCGATACACTCACCACTGCCTCCAGTGGTTGAAGCTCAGACCACCGAGGTCGAGGTTAACCTCGGAAGCCCCGCCAGAGCCTCTCCTCCAGAACGGTCCATTGACCTCACCAGCCCGGAGAAGACCATCTCCTCCCCGGCGCGCGTCTCCTCCGCCGAACTTCCACCGCCGAGCTCTGACTCCGGCCTGGGGCACTCTGCTCCCCGCCGAGATCAGACTCCTCCGCCTCCTCAGAAGGATGCGGAGACAGATCGCGCCAAGACTCCGGTTAAACCGTGCAGGAGCCTCGGCTCTCCCCCAAGTCTCAAGCTGCGCGCAACCAGCAGCAACAGCAGCAAAAGAAGAAACAACAACAACAACAGCAGAAGCAAAAGCTCCAGCAGCAGCAGAAAGATTCAGCTCAAACGTTGAGCCCCCCAAACAGCCACAGCAAACTCCGATGCCGCCACCGCCACCGGACCCAAGGCTGCGAGCACCCAACTGGTGCCGCATGTTCCGGCGCCGAGGTCCACCACCAAGGCGCCCTCGAGCTCTCAGGTCGCCACCTCCCGAGCTCTTTTTGCTGCTACCACCAGCCGGACATCAGCAGCTGGGAGGTCGGGCAACTCCGGACCAAGAGCGGGAACAGCTTAGGCTCGGAGAAGCACTATGACATGGACTGGAACTCGGCTGACACTGCCGAGGTCTCCTCTAACCCGAGCTCTGAGCATCAGTTGGACCTAGCGCCGTGCTCCAATCTATCTACAACATGCAGACTGCGTCCTTGATTGCAGCAAGAAGGCCTCGGTAAGTTTCTTTACGCAACTCTCTTTCTTCCTTTGAAACAAATGACAAACATACACTATTCCCAGTCCCCGAGATTCGGGTTGAGCAATTGACACTCCACCGAGTTAAAATTGCTCGGCTTGAATCTCAAAAACTTGTCATTTCTCCCATGCTGAGTCCCCGAGGCCAATGCCAAGTCCCCGGGACTCAATTGGGCCTCGGGTGCTAGAAATACCTCGGATTTCTCCGAACTGATCTCTCTATTTTTTCAGGAGTGCAACAATGCTCGGACAAGGTCTTCAAGAACCTCCTGCTGGATCACAACAGATTGAAGAAGTCTCACCGGACTCTTCTATCCGCAAGGAGCAGAGCGACAAATTACGCCTCCAAGTTGAAGACAGCCGAGGATGAAATAGCTCGGCTGCAACAAGAGCTGAACCGGGCTAACGAAGCCAAACTGCTGTGGAGGACGCTATGAAGGTCAAGGACCAGGCCGCCGAACAGCAGCAAAGCTTGCCAAGACCCTGGAGAGCCGCGCCACCTCGGCCGAAGCCGAACTTACCGCCCTCCGAGCTATCTCGAAAAGCTGGTTGTCCGAGCTCGCTCGGATTAATCACCAAATGGACAGTAAGTTTCTTTCCCCTTTTCCTTATTTTCTGCCGACCTACACCCGTGCCACCGTATGCCTTATTTCAGCGACAGCCTTTTTGTCTTCTTCAGAGAACTTCGAGCACTCCAAGGACAAGGCTATCCGCGAAGTTCAAGCAGCTCGGGCAAAGAGGGCTGAGACAGAAACTCTCAGCGAAAGCTGGGATATCCAGGACCACCTTGTTGCCCTTAATGCTCGGATCAGGCCGCTCCGAGCCATTGGAACCAAACTTGTTGATGCTGCCATCGAGGTCCACCGTGCCCTCTGGCCCAAGGTCAAGACTCCCACTTGCATCGACGAGCTCGCCACGAAGCTGAAAGGAGCCGAGGCTAGACTTCGGGAGTGGAGATGCTCGTCAGCTCGGGCTGGAGCGGACAAGGCCCTGGTGTTCGTGCTGTCCTGGTATGAAGATGTTGAGATCCACACTGTTACCTCCCTGCGCAGGGGCTCTCCTTGGAACTCCACCCCTGATGGCATTGCGAAACGCCAAGCAGCAGCCGACCGCTTTGCTAGTTACGCAAACACCCGGACCTTTGATGACGGGCGCCTCTACTCTGAGGACGAAGAGAGCTCGGACGAGGAAGCAGAGTCCGGTGAAGAAAGTTCTGAAGGCGAGGACATTGACTTTGACGAGCCTGAGAGCTCCAAGGGCAAGGCCGGCAAAACAACCGAGGTGGCTTGAGCTTCGACGAACCTCCGAACTCCAAGGGCAAGTCCGGCAAAGCTGTAGCCACCGAGGTGATCTCCCCGACGTGACGGACACCCCGGCATCCACTCCAACAACCGAGGTTGCTTCCGCGACCGAGGTTGTTCCTGCGCCCGAGGTTGTTCCTGCGCCCGAGGCTTGTTCTGCGCCGAGGCTCCTCTTCCGAGGCCTGAACTTGTCTCAAGCAAAACATTAAATCCCCGGTATGCCGGGTGCAGATGTAACAGACCTTAAGTAGTTTGCTTTGCTACCAGTACTATTAACTTGCTATCCGAACCATGCTTTTCTAAGAATTTATGCCGAACCCTTTTGGAACGAGTCCCCGAGTTCACTTTCGTGTTTACTATATCTGGCATTCTTTGCTCTTGTCTACCATTTAGGCGTTCGACAGTCGAGTCACAAGATTGTTGTTTATAGCATACAGTACTTAGCAAATCTCGAAGTGTGTTTCAAAACCATCCGACATAAACGAAAGGTAAAGACAGGGGTTAGTAAACGACACATGCCGAACTATATTTTTGGACCGAGTCCCCGAGTCCATTTTCATGTCTCCCACGTTTTTTCATCTTTGCTCTTGACTACCATTTAGGCAGATGCCAGTCGAGTCACAAGATTAGTTACACAGCATACATTACTTGAAGTTTGAGACGAGGTTCAAAATAGTTCGGCATATGAACGAAACTGACAAACAGAAATAAAACACAAGCACAAGAGCGAGGCAGTCCCCGAGCTTCAACCTCGGAGTGCCGACATTTCATTAAGGATTAACCGAGGTACATACATTGCGCCTTTCATGAGTAGAAAGGTCGGAGTAGAGCTACGTTCCATGGTCGCCTGACCTCTGATCCGGGGTTGTCCAGCCCATCTTCCCTTGGTTCCTGCGCATCTATTAGATAGTAGAATCATTGAGCAGAGCTCGGCTCACAATGAACGGTCCCTCCCATGGAGGTGACAACTTGTGCCGACCTTTCTTGCGCTGCACCAGCCTCAGCACCAAATCTCCCTCGTGAAACACACGAGGGTTGACTCCGGCTATGATAACGTCGGAGACCTTGCTGGTATATTGCTGACCGAGATGAGGCCAACTCTCTAGCTTCCTCAAGCAGATCTACTGCATCCTCCCGAGCCTCTTTTGCCTCGGCTTCAGTGTACATTGCCACTCTGGGCGCATCATACTCGATGTCAGTGGGTAGCATAGCTTCTGCCCCATAGACCATAAAAAATGGCGTATAGCCAGTTGATCGATTTGGCGTGGTCCTTAGACCCCACAGTACTGCTGGTATCTCATCTATCCAACACCCCGGCGTTTTCAGCAGTGGTTCAATGAGCCGAGCCTTGATGCCGGCCAACACTAGAGCATTTGATCTTTCCACTTGTCCATTAGACTCCGGGTGTGCCACCGAGGCTATGTCCAGCCGGATTCCCTTGTTCATGCAAAACCGAGCAAATTCTCCAACAGCAAAGTTCGTGCCGTTGTCCGAGATAATGCTATGGGGGTACCATATCGCAGAATGATCTCCTTCAAGAAAGTCACTGCTGAATGACCATCCAACTTCCGGATTGGTTTCACCTCGATCCACTTGGTGAACTTGTCCACCATCACCAGTATGTGCGTCATGTTACCTCGGGCTGGTTTGAACTCTCCCACCATATCCAAACACCATACCGCAAACGGCCAAGTGATAGGAATTGTTTTGAGCGCCGAGGCTGGCATATGCGTTTGCTTGGCAAACCTTTGGCATCCTTCACATCTCCGGACTATGGCCTCTGCATCAGCAAGAGCAGTGGGCCAATAGAACCCATGCCTGAACACCTTGGCCACCAGAGCTCTTGTGCTGCAATGATGACCACACTCTCCTTGGTGGATCTCCAAAAGCATCTCCTTGCCTTCAGCTGGCTCGACACACCGTTGCAACACCTCGGTTACGCTTCTTTTATAGAGCTCCTTGTTGATGATGGTGTACGCCTTGGCCCTCCTTTGATTCTCCTAGCCTCGGTTGTGTCACTTGGCAAGCTTCCCTCCGTTATGAACTTCATGATTTGCTCCGCCCACTCCGGCACTGGGTGCAAAGGAAAAAGTTCTCGTCCACCTCCATTGGTTCGGCCACCATAATCTCCTCCATTATTTCCTCCACCATCCTGCGACCAGTCCCCGAGTCTGATGAGCAGTCCCCGAGGTTCGGTGCGCAGTCCCCGAGCTCTGCCACGCAGTCCCCGGGTCCGACCAAACGCACCCGACGTCTACCTCCATTGGAACAGGTCCGGGCTCTTGCTCCGCCGGGATGAAAATAGATTCGGATTCAGGAGAAGGTTTGATTGAAGGAGTTCTCAAGTGATTCAGGGCTACCCCTGGTGGTACTGCCTCTTTCGATGAACCGAGCTTTGACAACACGTCGGCAGCATCATTTTCTGCCCGAGGTATATGCCTGTACTCACACCCTTCAAAGAACCCGGATATCTTTTGCACATGGAACCGATATAACGCCATGTTGGCATCCAGAGCATCCCAAGTTCCAGAAGATTGTTGCACCACCAGGTCGGAATCGCCGAAGCACTCTACACGCCGGATACCGATCTCCTTTGCCACCTTGAGGCCATGGATTAAGGCCTCATACTCCGCCACATTGTTTGATGCTGAGAAATGAATCTGCAGCACGTACTTCAGCTGATCTCGCTTTGGCGAGGTGAGGACTATTCCAGCCCCCAGCCCGATCTTTGTCTTGGACCCATCAAAATGCATTTTCCAATAATTATAGTCCGGCCTGGGTGGCTCATACTGCATCTCGGCCCAATCACAAAAGAAGTCCGGCAACGCCTGGGATTTAATTGCATCTCTTCTCTCATAATGTGGTGCATATGGAGACACCTCAATCGCCCATTTGGCAACTCGGCCAGTTGCATCTTTGCACCCGATGATCTCCGAGATTGGAGCTTCGCACACCACCGTCATGGGATGCTCCTGGAAATAATGCTTCAACTTCTTGACCGCCAGGTAGACACCATACGTCATCTTCTGGTAGTGAGGGTAGTTCTGCTTCGAGGTAGAGATCACCTCGCTCAAGTAATACACCGGTCTCTGCACCGACCTGCCACCTTCTTCGCGCTCCACCACCACTGCCACACTTACAACTCGGTTTGTGGCCGCAATGTAAAGTAACATCGGCTCATTGTGCAATGGTGACGCCAACACCGGGGCAGTGGACAACATCTTTTTCAGCTCATTGAACGCCACGTCGGCCTGCGGGGTCCATGTAAACCCGGTACTTTTCTTCATGAGCTGGTACAAAGGTAAGGCTTTTTCTCCAGCCGACTACAAATCGGCTCAACGCTGAACTTCTGCACATCTTTCAAACACTTCGGTAACTTCATGTTCTCAATAGCTCGGATCTTGGCCGGGTTAACCTCGATACCTCGGCTAGACACCAGGAATCCGAGCAACTTTCCAGCCGGGACACCAAAGGTGCACTTGTCCGGGTTAAGCTTCAACCGATATTTTCTCAAATTCACAAATGTCTCCTCGAGATCCTCGAGGAGAGTACGTTTCTCCTTAGTTTTGATGACGATATCATCGACATACACTTGCACATTTTTGCCCATTTGAGAGTGCAGGCATTTCTGCATACACCTCTGATAAGTTGCCCCGGCATTTCTCAGACCAAAACACATGACACGATAGCAATACGCCCCATACGGGGTAATAAAAGCAGTCTTTATTTGATCCTTTGGGTTCAGTGGTATCTGGTGAAAACCAGAGTACGCATCGATAAAAGACAACAGTTCACAACCAGCAGTGGAATCGATCACTTGATCAATCCGAGGTAATGGAAATGGATCTTTCGGGCACGCCTTGTTGAGGTTAGTGAAGTCAATGCACATGCGCCACACCTTGACCACGGCTGGCTCGTCTTTCTTCTTTTCCACCAAGACCGGATTGGATATCCAGTCCGGATGCAGCACCTCCATAATGAACCCGGCTGCAAGCAACTTAGCCAGCTCGTCCAGCACCACTTGTCTTCGGTCGTCTGAGAGACGACGGGTCGGTTGCCTCACCGGTTTCACCTCGGCCTGACAAATAAAGAGTGCTCTGCCAACTCCCTCGGAACACCAGGCAGGTCCTTAGCCGACCATGCAAAGATATCCCGATTCTCACGGAGGAAGTGACAGAGCTCGCTTTCCTATTTCTCGCCCAGCCCGGTCCCAATGATGGCCATATGCTCTGGGTGCTCCGGGTCAATGGGGATCTTCTTGGTCTCCTTGGGCACCTCGAATGCTGCAGTTGAGTCCGGGCTCATCAGTCCGGACAGCCGAGCTGTGTTGACTGCGCCATTGCCACCACTTGATGCAGCTTCTTCTTCTCAGCTGCGATCACCAAAGACTCGGCCAGATTAGACCCCGCCGAGGCACACTGAATGGCTCGCTTGTAGTCACCCGAGATGGATATGATCCCATTAGGCCCTGGCATTTTCATCTTCAGGTATGCAACATGGGTGGAAATCATGAACTTGGCCAGAGCCGGCCTTCCAAGCAATGCATGGTATGCACTCTCCAAGTCCACCACCTCGAACTCGATACTCTCAACTCGGCAGTTATCCTTGGTTCCAAATGCTACATCCACCCATATCTTGCCCATGGGTGCACAGGAAACGCCAGGCACAATCCCATGAAAAGTACAACTGCTTGGCATCAACTGATTTGGCGATATGCCCAATTTCACCATTGTGTCTCGGTACATGATGTTGATGGCACTGCCATTGTCCACCAGAACTCGGGTAAACCTCACATTGTTAGTAGGCCCACACAACGTCGGATCTACCACCAGGGCATACTTTCCAGGGCTCGGCATGATCCGAGGTGTGTCTTTCCTGCTCCAAGTGATCTCCTGCTCAGACCAGTTCATATAGGTCGGCACCACCGGCATTACTGCATTCACCTCCATGGCACGCCTCTGCACGCTCTTCTTGTCAGTTGGCTCGGTCACAAAGACCACATAGCTCGCATGAGCCTCTCTATAGTCATTTCCGGGGTATTCATACTGCTGACTTGGTCCGGCACCATTGTTGTTGTTACCTCGGACATTCACAACATTCACGGTCTTGCTGCTGCAGGCCTCGGAGGAGGTGCAGTGGTTATCGGGGTAACATTTGCTCCGGACAGATTTGGGTTACCTCGGCTGAAATCTCTGAGGTGGTCCTCTCTGTTTCCTCCGGCCTTCGCCCCTTCTTCCTGATTCTGCGGTTCCAGCTGCACTGCCGGGTTGAATGGTTGGCTGGCTTGCGCGGGTCGGTCGTATGGTAACAGCAAGGACCATCTATCATTGATTCATAAGTCAAGGGTGGCTCCGGGTTCGGACTAAATGCCGGACCATTGATTTTCGGCCTCTGGACACCTCCAGCTCCGGGCTGATCCGGGTTCACCGCTGCAACTTGGTTCGAGGTGTATGGGTAGTCCGGCTCCCTCCTCTTTGTCCGAACTCTTGGCGGTCATTACACCTTGGTCCGAGCCGGTTGTTTATTGGCTCCCTCCTTCTGTTACGTGCCCTGCCTCTGCTGCTGGCTGCATCGGATCACCCAGAGCATAAGAATCTGCAATCCGGATTGTTTCTGCTAGGGATTTCGGCATATCTCTTTGGAGCCTCTGCCACAGCATGCTGCCATGTCGACAACCATCTGCAAACCAGGAAATGGCCTGTGCCTCTACAACTCCTTCACAGGAATTCCGAACATTGCTCCACCGAGTTAAGAATTCTCGGTCAGTTTCATGATCATCTTGCTTACATGCCGCCAGGAGCTGAGGTCGGTTTGGCCTCTTGTATGTACTAGCAAAGTTGCTGTTAAACGCCAGCTCCAAGTCTATCCAGGAGTTGATACTATACTCCGGCAAATTATTCAGCCAGATCCGAGCTGGACCTTCCAACATGTGCGGGAGATACCGGACCGCCCATCGGCGATTGCCCCCCGCTATGTGCACCGAGGATACATAATCTGTCAGCCAATCTTGCGGCTTGGTGCTCCCGTTGTATGGCTTGGTGTTCCGACCTAACTGGAACTGAGATACTGGGGTGGTGGCTCCTTCATGATCCGAGGTCCAAAACACGCCGGACCAGGAGGGCCTTCCTCCTCCAGTTGCTCAGACAAGTAGATTCTATCCAGCTTGTTACGAACATCGCCTGGAGCTAACATCCGACCTCCTATCCGAGGTCCCAACGCCCCATCCACTCTGTGGTATCCAGCTCGCGCCATGGCCGAGTCTCCATCATCATATCGGTCATCGCCTTGACCGACATTCTGAGGTTGCTGAACATACTCCGGCTCTCGCTGATATTGCCCCTGCGGCCGGGGTTGTTGCTGATACCTCGGGGGCGGAGGTGGTTTACCTCGGCCAGCCGACGCTGCTTGCCCGCCATTCTGATTTCCCTGACCGGAGTTACCCTTAGCTCGGCTTGCATTACCTGGGCCGGGGTTTCCCTTAGCTCGGCTAGCATTGCCCTGGCCCACCTTCTGCTTTGCTGCTAACACCGGATCATACATCTGCAGCTGCTTGTTCTGACCCGAGGTGACACTCCGGGCTCGATCGGCTCCTCCGACGAGTGGAGACGAGGCTTGCCCCTTGGACACCTGACTAACTGGCCTAGCTGAATAAACCATCTCTGAATCACCAGCCCCGGCATATGCTCTGCGGAGAGCCTCATTCTGCTGGTTAGCTACATACACTAACTCATTGACTCGCTTCTGCTGCGCACGCCATGCATCTCCAGTCAACCCGGATAGCTCGGCCCTGCCTGCCTCGGCAGCTCTGAGGTTCTTAGCAGGGGAACTATATACCGGCCTTCCAGTCGACACGCGACTCTCACTCCTAGCCGAGGTGGTAGGTCGAGCCTCCCTGTCCATCTCATCATTGAGCCCCTTGCCTCTCTGCCGCACCTCGGCTCCCCTATGTGTATCAACTGCTACCGGGGTGAAGCCATTCGCTGCATTGTACTCACGCAGATCTCTATTGAACTCATCTCTAGCTGTTATCATTGCTACAGCCTCCTTTTGCAACAGGACACGCTTTGCCTCTAGGTCGGCCACAGTCACCACTACATCCACTCCTGGATTTACTGGGTCTGCCAGTGTATCCACTATCTCTACCAGGGTCGCACCTCGGCCCTGCACCTCGGGGGTACCAGGCAACTCTTTCTCTAGCCTGGGCTTTGCAGATCTCACCTTAGCAACCTCGGCCGGCTTGGATTGCTGGCATCTACTTTGCCAGCGGCGTCAACCGGACCGGTCATCATCACCTCCACGCAGCTCTCGGGGCGAGTGATACGCCGACCTAAAGCCGCGAGGAGAGGAGTTTCGTCGTCCACGAGCACCTGCTCCGGGTACCCGCGAACAACCTCGACAGCAACATAGGTGACGAAGCTGCCGAGCATCATGGTGAAGCCATGCTCGGGGAAGGGCTTGCCGGCGAAACACCCCGCGTTGTCGCTGATGAAGGTGAACTCACCGATCTTGGCGAAAGCCCGGAAAGAACACGCTCGCCTGAGCCCGTCCGGATGTAAACTCCCTCCAACGCCTCAATCTGCCCCACGGTGGGCGCCAACTGTCGTGGTGGGATCACGGCAGATGCCATAGGTATGGCTAAGATGGGGCCGAATGGTCGTTGGGGGAATCCGGGGAGGGTTTATGCACTCAAGAAGTGCACACGCAAGAACACGCAAGAACACGAACAGAAACCAAGAAAGCAAGAACACAAAGCACACCACGATGTACCCTGCTTCGGGGCCCTCTTGCGGAGGTAACACCCCTACTGCAGCACTATCCTACTCAGTGTATAGCTCAAAGTGACAAGTACAAGCTGCTCCTCGAGCTGTATGATGATACAATGGTGAGAACTTGAGGTAAAAGATGGAGCTACGCGGGAGGAAGAAGGCACTCCGAGCTAGATCCGAGGTGTTTCCGGGGTATTCCGAGGTTCTTTCTCTTTTTCTCTCTCTTATCGATCTCTCCGTCCGAGGGTCAAGCAGGAGGGGGGTGAAGCCCTCTATATAGGCCAGCCGAGTTACCGATGTGCCCCTCACTGAACACTGTAGCCATGCCTCTGCTTTAGTCATCATTGTACTCCTGTCAGGGACAAGACAAGGCCTGCCCATCCCCCGCATTACCACAGTAGAGCTAGGATGTCTCCTCTAACAGAGACAGGACATAGCCACGCAGTGCTACCTCGTAGCCTTTTCCCGGATCTCACGCGGTCAGCGGTCAGAGGCGTGCAGCCCCGCCGAACCTGGGGCACGCCTCTGCCATGCTCCGTGACAGACGCTTCCGTGTCAGGCCTGAAGTGACAGGAGCATTGACTCCTGCCCGAGCTACGGCCTCCTGCCGTGGTTAGATCGGGTCCTGCTTCCGTTCCTTACCTCGGGTCTTGTACTTAAGACCCGACCACCTCGGGTATAACTTCCTTCACACAGCTTCTCCTGTACTCATCATATAAACCATAGCACCGAGGTATTAGGTCGACTGACCATAGCTCGGACAGTGAACCTCGGCCTAGGCTGACGGGATACCTCGGATCCCTCTGGGCCAAGATAGGTCGGCCTTTGTATCCTCCATGTCAAGATTAAGCTCGGACACTCCCAGGCCCAAACTGGTCGGCCCTTTCCGTACCTCGGCATATCTTTAAACTCATCTTTATGCCAAGCCTTGACCCTACCCGGGGTAGCCCCCCGACAGTGGGTCCTCTGAGGATGAACAAAGATGTTATAGGAATTACCGCTTATCACAAAAAGGGATGTACTTATGGAAAATCCTAAATCAATTAGAGGAATATGCTAGAAATTTATGCTATATATTTGGCAAATCTTTTTGCTTTAATAAATCTGATTGTTATAGGAAGTCTAAACATTTTCCTTTCCAATGTGCTTGTAATGATAATGAAACCTTAGCTTCTTATGTTAAAGGATACTGTAATGGGTATGAGGTGGAAAGGATTGAAGAGTTTATTGTTTTTAAGGGTGCCCTTGAAATTAGTTCTTACCTTGAGCATAAAACTGATGCTCCTCATAAATCTGAATGTTTTACCATACCCAAAAATTGTTATGATACTTACAAGGATAATAATTCTTATATTACTGAACATCTTGAAAGGATGTTTCCTCCAAAAGATGAAACTTGTGCCTTGCAGGAACCAGGGAAAGAAGAAATTGCTAAAGCTGAAAGCTCATTAGATGAACAAAAGGAGGATGAATGCTATGTTCCTGTGAATTCTCTTGAAATATTTCCTAAGAGTAAAGCTTATCATGAAAAGCATGCTTTATGTGATGGTTATATTGTTGAGTTTATTCATGATGCTACTGAAAATTATTATGAGAGAGGAGAATATGGTTGTAGAAATTTTCATGGTATTAAAACACCTCTCTATATGCTGAAATTTTTGAAGTTACATTTGTTTTGTCTTCCTATGCTAGTCACTTTGTTCTTCATTGACTTGTTTTCTTACAAGGCTCCTATGCATAGGAAGAGTGTTAGATTGAAACATGTTTTAAATATGCTTCTTGATGCTCTCTTTTATGATTCAACTCTTATACATATGAGAGCATCATCGAACTTTCTGCGCCTAGCTGAAAGGCGTTAAAGAAAAGCGCTTATGGGAGACAACCCATCGTTTTTATTTGCTGTTATTTTTGTTTTCTTTGAGTCAAGGAGTTTTGTTACTTCTGTAGCAACTCCTTTGTATCTTTATTTTATCGCAATGTTGTGCCAAGTAAAGTTCTATATTGAAAGTTGATGCAAGATTTGGATTTCTGCGCAGTGACAGATTTTTAGCTGTCACGGATTTGAGCTTATCTCCCTGTAGAAAATTCAAAACATTCTGAAAAAAATTACGCATATTCCTGAGATATGTACGCAACTTTCATTATTTTAGGCCAGATCCATCTGAGCAACTTAAGTGCCTCGAAAAAATTCGTCATTCCAGACTGTTCTATTTTTGACAGATTCTGCCTTTTGTTTTGCATTCGCTCTTTTACTGTGTTTGTGTGGATTTCTTTGCTCCACCAAGCATTGGTGGCTGTAGCTAATGTCCAGAAGCTTTGGGATTGATTGTATCATTACAGAATATGAGAATTTTTTTATTATGCACTAACCCTCTAATGAGAACTGTCTTGAGTTTGGTGTGAAGGAAGTTTTCAAGGATGAAGCGAGAAGGGTGATATTATTGTGATCAAGAAGAGTGAAAAGCCTAAACTTGGGGATGCCCCCTTGTTCATCCCAACCATATTCAGAGAGACAAACTTATCAGGTCATCTCTAGTGAAACTATATTTTAATTCTTTCACATCTTATGCGCTTTACTTGGAGCGTCTGTGTGCTTTTATTTTGTTTTTGTTTGAATAAATTCGGATCCTAGCAATCCTTGTGTGGGAGAGAGACATGCTCCGCTTTTTCATGTGAATACTAATGTTCTTCACTTATATTTGTTGAGTATTCTTAACTAGCTACTGCAGTGCTTTTAGCTCCTGTTTTTCATGCATCTCTTCGAGCTGTTAGCATTTGTTTATAAATACTCTCTTGCTGCATTATATTATCATTTGGAGAGTTTATGTTTAAATAAATTGATTGGTGTTTGTTTGGAAGAAAGAAATGCTACATGTAGTAGTTGGTATTGGAAAAGACATATGCATTCTTGTAGATCATTGTCTTGTTTTGATTTGATACTTTGCAATTGTTTTGAGCTCTCAAGTAGATCATGTTTAAGCTCTTGCATCATGTAGTTAAAGCCTAGTAGTGGAGAACTACCGTAGAGCTTGTTGAGACTTGGGATGCATATTTGTTCTCTCTAAGGTCTAGATATTTTCTGGTAAAATGTTTGAGCAACAAGGAAGACAGTGTAGAGTCTTATAATACTTGCAATATGTTTTTATGTGATTTTTGCTGTACCGGTTTATACTTGTGTTTGCTTCAAACAACCTTGCTAGCCTAAACTCTGTACTGAGAGGGAATGCTTCTCGTGCATCCAAACCTTGAGCCAAAACCCATGCCATTTGTGTCCACCATACCTACCTACTATGTGGTATTTACTGCCATTCCAAGTAAATATTTCATGTGCTACCTTTAAACTATTCAAAACTTTATTACTCCTTATTTGTGTCAATGTTTTATAGCTCATGAGGAAGTATGTGGTGTTTTATCTTTCAATCTTGTCATTTACTTCTGACAGACTTTCAACCAATGGACTAGTGGCATATACATCCGCTTATCCAATAATTTGCAAAAAGAGCTGGCAACGGGGTGCCCAGCCCCAATTAATTACAACTTTCATTAATAATTCTCTTCACATGTTTTGCCCTGATTTATCAGTAAGCAACTTAATTTGCAAATAGACACTCCTCCATGGTATGTGAATGTTGGAAGGCACCCGAGGATTCGGTTAGCCATGGCTTGTGTAAGCAAAAGGTTGGGAGGAGTGTCATCTATAAAGAAACTAAAATACATGTGTAAACAAAAGAGAAGAGGGATGATCTACCTTGCTGGTAGAGATAATGTCCTTCATGGGAGCCGCTCTTGAAAGTCTGGTTGACAAGGGGGTTAGAGTGCCCACTACCATTTGTTGACAACAACAAACACCTCTCAAATAATTATTTTGTGCTCTCTATATGCTTTCGAAAACTTAAAAAGCTCTAGCGCATGATTTAATACCTGCTTCCCTCTGCGAAGGGCCTATCTTTTACTTTATGTTGAGTCAGTTTACCTACTCCTTTCTATCTTAGAAGCAAACACTTGTGTCAACTTTGTGTGCATTGATTCTTACATGTTTACTTATTGCACTTGTTTTATTGCTTTATGTTGACAACTATCCATGAGATATACATGTTACAAGTTGAAAGCAATTGCTGAAACTTAATCATCCTTTGCGTTGCTTCAATGCCTTTTACTTTGAATCTATTGCTTTATGAGTTACCTCTTATGCAAAACTTTTTGATGCTTGTCTTGAAAGTACTATTCATGAAAAGTTTTTGCTTATATGATTCATTGTTTACTCTTTATCTATCTGTTAGTAAACTATAGACCATTGCTTTGAGTCACTTCATTCATGACATGAGCCTTGCAATATATTGATCAAGATTGTGTGAAAGCATGTCTCCTCAGAAATTATTTGTTGTTATTGTTTTACCTACTCGAGGACGAGTAGAACTAAGCTTGGGGATGCTTGATACGTCTCCAACGTATCCATAATTTCTGCTGTTCCATGCTTATATTATACCATTTGCTACATGTTTTATATACACTTCATGCCACTTTTATGCATTTTCTGGGACTAACCTATTAACAAGATGCCACAGTGCCAGTTCCCTGTTTTCTGCTGTTTTTGGTTTCAGAAAGTTACTTCTGGAAATATTCTCGGAATTGCACGAAACAAAAGGCCAAGTCCCTATTTTTCCAACACGTACACGGAGTCCGAAAGCCACGAGGTGGCCAAACCACCTGGCGGCGCGGCCCCACCTTCTGCCGCGCCAGCCTGTGGTTTGGGCCCCTCGGGGGTCCGCCGACATCGCCCCTTCGCCTATTTATTCCCCGAGACGTAAAAACCCTAAAACACTGAGCCTTTCATCCAGAACATATTCGCTGCCGCCGCCGTCGTCAACCCTAACTTGGGTGGTTCTGAAGCTCTTCCCGGCACCCTGCCGGAGAGGGGAATCATCACCGGAGGGCTCTACATCGCCATGCCCGCCTCCGGAGTGATGCGTGAGTAGTTCATCCTTGGACTATGGGTCCATAGCAGTAGCTAGATGGTTGTCTTATCCACTTGTGCCATCATGTTTAGATCTTGTGAGCTGCCTATCATGATCAAGATCATCTTATTGTAATGCTACATGTTGTGTTTGCTGGGATCTGACTTATATTGATACCTATGTGGAGCTGAATATTATATTATCATGTCTATGTCATTTGTGATCTTGCATGCTCTCCGTTACTTGTTGAAACCTTGGCCAAGTGAATACTTGTGACTCCAAGAGGGGGTATTTATGCATGATAGTTGGGTTCAACCTCTATTTAACCTGGGATAGTGACAGCAAGTTCTAAGGTTGTAGATGTGTTCTTGCCACTAGGGGTAAAACAGCAATGCTTTATTCAAGGATGAATGTATTGTTTACATTACGCACATTACTTAATGCAATTGTCTGTTGCTTGCAACTTAATACTGGAAGGGGTACGGATGTTAACCGGAAAGTGGACTATTTAGGCATAGATGCATGCTGGATAGCGGTCTATGTACTTTGTCGTAATGCCCAAATGAATCTCATAGTAGACACCACAACTCACACATGCATGTTATATGCACTTATCAATTGTCAATTGCCCAGCTGTAATTTGTTACCCAGCATGTTAGTTATCTTATTGGAGAGACACCACTAGTGAACTGTGGACCCCGGTCCATTCTTTTACATCTGAAATACAATCTACTGCAATCATTGTTCTCTACTGTTTTATGCAAACAAACATCATCTTCCATACGATACGTTTAACCCTTTGTTTTCAGGAAGCCGGTGAGATTGACAACCTCACTGTTAAGTTGGGGCAAAGTAATTTAATTGTGTTGTGCAGGTTCCACATTGGCACCGGAATCCCTGGTGTTGCGCTGCACTACACTCCTTCACCAACACCTTCGAAGCAACCTCGTTTTCCTACTGGTTCGATAAACCTTGGTTTCATACTGAGGGAAAACTTGCTGCTGCACTCATCATACCTTCCTCTTGGGGTTCCCAACTGACGTGTGACGTTACAAGCATTGTTTCTGGTGCTGTTGCCGGGGAGATATTCCCTCGTCAACTTAGCGCTAGCAACAACCTGTCAATAGAGCTTCCCCCCACCATGCCTTGGAGAGACCCGAAGTGTCTAACATGGCGTTAACCAAATCAGTTAGAGTTCAGTTCTTTCTTTCAGCCACACCATTTGACTGAGGTGAGTAGGGAGGCGTCCTCTCATGGATTATACCATGTTTCGCACAAAAAGAATCAAACTCATTGGAAAAATACTCTCCACCATGATCAGACCTTAGCCGTTTAATTTTCCGATCAAGTTGGTTCTCTGTTTCAGCTTTATAGATTTTAAAAAAGTTTAAAGCCTCATCTTTTGATTTCCGAAGGTACACATAACAATATCTAGTGGAGTCATGAATAAGCGTCATGAAATATTTCTTTCCGCCTTTTGTCAACACGCCATTCATCTCGCAGAGATCCGAATGTATAAGTTCCAGTGGTGCCAAGTTTCTTGCCTCAGCAGTCTTATGGGACTTGCGAGGTTGTTTAGCTTGCACACACACTTGACACTTGGAACCTTTGACAGTAGTGAATTTCGGAATTAAATCCAAACTAGCTAGCCACGTCATGCAACCAACATTAATATGACAAAGTCGTGAATGCCAAATATTGGACTCAACCTCATGACAAATATGATTAATAACTTTAGTGCAAAAATCTGACAAAGATAGGCGGAACAAGCCTTCGCACTCATAGCCTTTACCAACAAATTGTCCATACTTAGATATTACAACTTTATTGGACTCGAAAACCAACTTATAACCATCTCGACACAGAAGAGATCCGCTGACGAGATTTTTATTTAGGGAGGGCACATGATGCACGTTCTTCAGCCGCACGATCTTTCCCGAAGTAACTTCAGATCGACCGTGCCAACACCACGAACAGAAACATGTGACCCGTTCCCCATCAGCACGGGTGAAGTCCCTGTGACCTGGTAAGAAGAAAACATGGAGGCATCAGCACAAACATGTACATTGGCACCAGTGTCAAACAATTATTCAGGAGAATGACAAACTGAAAGGATGGTAGGAAATATACCGTACCCAGAATCCTTCATCTCGGTGTCGCCAATGACAACATTGGCAGTCTTGCCGTTGTTTGTCCAGTCCGCGCAGCTCATGGCGGTTGGGACAGCGAGGTGCCTAGTGAGTTGGATCACCGCAAACATGGCATGATCCCTTCCTTGGCTTATTGTTGTTCTTCTTAAAGTTGGTAGGTTGTTTTGGCTTGTGCCTATCATCAGACTTGCATTTGCCCTTGTTATATTTGGGCTTGTGGGACTGCTGGAAATTCTTCTTCTGTACCACGTGGGCACTAGAACCAGCCTCAGCAAATCGAGCACGAGTGTCCTTTGCTCTCGCCTTCTCTTCCACGTCAAGAGACCCTGAGATCCGAAACGGAAAACTCTTGTCTCTTGTGTTTCAGAGCAGTAGCAAAGTTGCTCCATGAAGATGGAAACTTAGCGATAATGTCACCGGCAACAAACTTGTCCGGCAGGTTACACTTAAAATGCTCAAGTTCTTTTGCGAGTGACTGTATCTCATGAGCCTGTTGTACAACAGAACGCTCATCATCATTTTGTAGTCATAGAATTGTTCCATGACGTACAACTCGCTGTCAGCGTCCGAGGCCCCAAACTTGGCCTCGAGCGCATCCCACATATCCTTGCCGTTATCAAACATGTACGAGTCCACAATGGAGTCGTCAAGAATACTAAGGAGGGCACTCTTAAAAAGAGTATCGAGCCTCTCATATGCCTCCAATTGTTCAGCATTAAGCTCGCCCTCAGGCTTGCCTTTGGTGACGGCATAGCAGTTACTGTTTTGGAACCAGTAAACTGCTCTCATGCGCCACCGTTTGTAAAGCACCCCTTTAAAGGGAAACGGCTTCGTTGACGCGAGAAAGCCAGGCGATGCAAAATTCCTATAATCAGGTTTTTGGATTGTTGAATATATAAGCAATTTAGCAATTGATTTAATCCGCGAAAACAGTAAACAATTTGAGACTAGAATAATCAAAATTAAACTAATCATGCGATCTGCTAAAACAGTAGATAAACAGAAGAAATCTACAGCAAATACTACTAGCAGAAATTGTAGTAGTAACTCGAACAGGAAGATCGGGAGATCATACAGTGTGGCAGCAGCGGCAACGGACTGCAAAAATATAACTCGGCTCGGCGAGATTCCGGCAACCCGCGGCGCGGCACGACGAGCGAGCGGCGGCGGAGGAGGAGGAGGAGGAGTGCGCGGGAGAGAGCATTCTGTTCTCACAAGCAAACCAAGTAGCACAACACTCCACCTTATAAAGTGGTGCAACTCTCTCCTAACTAGCAATGTGGGACTAAAGTTTAGTCCCCAAACCAGCCATATAAATGGGCCATGAGATTTTTCGTAATTTAATTGAGCCATGTGCAAAATCTGGGATTTAATTGGGACATGGACAAAAGCTGGGCAAAAGCCCATAAAATTCCAACAAATATGTATAGATACATCTAGATCTGGAAAAGTTTAAAACATCTTATATTTAAAAACGGAGGGAGTAGCTAGTAATTCCACCTATTGATACTGATATGTGGATAATCCAACGTCCGCTTCACAAGCGTTCATTTGGAACGCAGCCTCTTGAATTCTTAAGTCGTGCCAACGGCGAGGCATCCGTCTAGCTGCGACCACATGCAGTCTTCCTCCTTGATCTCTCTAATCGATTGGTTGGATCTCTGCCTCTCTGGATCAGTTGACATAAATTCCTGTTTTGTATATACTCCCTTGTGTTAAAAATGAAACGAAAATTGGCGTGATCGAGGAATCTTTTTAAGTTACTCTCGGCTCTTCCAATGACGACGATTAAACTCCATTAGGAAATAGATCATGCGATGCACAACGTGTGGTTCTTATCTTCTTTTTTTGGGCGGAGCTTCCTGCCATATTGATCACACGATTACGTCGGCCACAAGGTTTTAAAACACGGGTTTCTTGGCTTCATGACGAGGTCCTAACTATAGTTATGACAACTGCGACATGAATTAGATACCACTAAGTGACCTCTCTCAATCAACGGCTAGATTTTAATTTATACTACTCATGTCTAGCGGTAAAACATGCCAAATGTTTATTTTAAACGGGTGATCTAAATTGTTTCAAACTTCCTCAGATTAATAGCTTACTGTTTCATTTACTGAACTTTGTTCTTATTTTCTGAAAATTTTACAAAAAAGGCTAGTTGATAGGCAGCATTAGATTTGGTGTTAAGAGGTTAATCTCAGATTTGGACCTAGGTACAATGCATTACACATTTACACGTATAGTGGTTTGTGCAAACAACGGGTAAAACGAGTAACCTATGCGACAGAGACATCAATAGTGTAGCAACACGCTCGTAACTCGCTCCGACCCAAGATGACGTACGTCAGCACCCAATTAACAGTTGCTGCTAATGAGTGGAGTACGTGATGAAAAGGGTTATGAATGTATAGTGGCGGAGCTACAACAAAATAGCTGGGCGGGCCACACTAAGAGAGAGCGGAATTTTTTTATTGACTAACTAAGAATTTTAGAAAAAAATTAGTGAAAAATCATGCTATTATCCGGATTTACTGAGAATTTAGGGGAAGAGAATTTTACATGTGCTAGACTAGCTAAGTTACACGATCTGTTTTTTTGTAGCTTAGATACACGCTCTTCTGAACTAGTATCTAGCTAGCTTGCTACGGAGACAGCTTTGTTTTAGAAAAAAGAAAAATCTACGAAGCAATCAAAACAGCGCTGTGTCTTCCTGGGCTATTTTTTCATTGGGCTTTCTCGCCATCCAGCAGATTGGGCCAACAATATAAGTAGTATAGATGTTTTTTACCAAAATCCTGGGCGGGCCACGGCCCAGGTCGTCCCCTATGTAGCTCCGCCAGTGTGAAAGTAGTGGCTCAACCGACGAGCGGCGACCGTGCACAACCGTAGTAGTCTTATGTGACTGGCGTCTATGCTCGTCCGAGTCATGCCGTGCCAACGCGCAACGCAACTTGACCGATGGGATCCGCGTGAATCGTTTCCTATGAAACGGGGTAAGGGCATCTCCAACCGCACCCCGCATACGGATCAGCCATATCCGATTCTATCCGAACGGACAGGGAGGCGTTCTAATGGCCCACCGCAAACGGAACGTTGTCCGCGCGGACACCATTTCGCTCCAAACCTGGCCCAAGTTTGGTCCACGTTTGGGGAGGCGTGGACGCGGCGCGTGTCCGCTGGTGTCGGCCCGTGGCCCACCTGGCAACTAGCGTGGCCGCTTCGGCTACCTCGTCTGGGTCGTTTTAAATGGGACGACGACCAAATCCAGTCCCCACTTCCCCCACCTACGCCCCAACTACGCGTCAACTCACGGCTCTGGGACCGGTGGTTCGAGCATAATGCGCGACGGAGTTCCTACTTCACCGCGGTGGCGCCGGAGGGCTACGTGGCGCCAAAGGAGGACGAGGACCCCGCCCTCATGGGTCTGGAGTCTGACGAGGACTCCGACCTCGACTGGGGCGACGGGGCAATGGAGGACGGCTGCGCAACCGTCAATATGGAGGAGGATGTGCCGCCCAACAGGACGACGACGAGGCCACGCTACATGAAGCCCTCGACGCCTCCCAGTAGGAGGAGCTGGCGCATTGGCCCGACATCGCTCCGGCACTGCGCGCGTCAGCGCAGGAGGCGGCGCAGTAGCGTGCAAGGAGGAGGAGGCGGCCGGGCATGCAGTCAGGTGCCATGGTCGCCATGGCCGGAGGCCGGCGCCATGTCGCCCTACGCGTCGCCCCAGGCATGACTGCAAGACCCCGAGGCGCCGTCAACGCCTCCACCGGCCGCTCCTTCGGCGAACCTGTACGCGCCACCGCCGTACATCGTGATGTCCTCCGACGACGAGGACTAGGAGGACGCCACGCCTGTGCCGTCGCGCCCTGCCGCCGCGCCTGTGCCATTCCCCACCGATGGGGACCCAGTAGCAATAGGGTTTCCTTTTTTATTATATTTTGTAAAATGGTGGAGTTGTCTCTCTGGGCCCGGGGGCCATATTAGTAAGTATTTTCTGTTATTTTGTTTTGTGTTTTACTTTTTTTTGTCTAATTTATGTGGTGGGCCGTTGGGGCACCCCATCCCAAACGGACACAGGCCAAAAACTTGTCCGTGGACCGCCCCAAACGGACCGAATCGGACACTTTTGGGTATTTGTTTGCGGGGTGCGGTTGGAGGTGCCCTAATTGGTGCACCCGTCTCTAGTTTAGCTCCTGTTTACCACCTAAAAAGTTGTTCGAAATCTAAGAAAAATTGAGTATTGCCATAACATAAATATACATCTTCAAAAATAATTATTTCTGAATTTGAAACATAACATCAACAGTGAAAATGATTTTAGAAATTATATAATGAGAATTAGCCAAATTAAAGCCTAACTTGCATTTCGACATTATTCATTGTCGCATTTATCTATTTTATGTTTTGATGTTTATTATGAATTTTGGTTTAAATTTTTGAATGTTCGATATGAGTATTATCAATGTTGAAATATTTTTCGGACTTTTTGAAAATATCTTAGGTGGTCCACGAAAAACCAGTGCACCGGGTGTACCAATTCAATGCTTTGTTATCTGTGATCAGGAAGTACCCGGCAAGGCGACTATACGAAATCAATACGGCGTACCGTTGTGGCAGTATTTTCACGGTGGTAGTGCGGGCGGTTGCGGCGCACGATGGCGATTTCGAATTGAATTTGACTTCCCTATTTTTGAGTGGGGTTTAAGCTGGCCACCCATCCTTCCTTAGTCCCTTCCATCCTCCCTTGTAAGTTGTAATGCACAACTTTCGGAGCAGCCCACGGATGGCCGATGGGCTACTGCATAAATGTACCGTAACTGAAGTAATGGAAGCCCATCTTGTCCCTTCGTTCTGGGCCTTTCGGCCAGCAGTTGGGATTACACTGTTTGAGGACCTTGATTCGGGCAAATCCTAGTCTACGCCTGTTGCAAAGGATATCGCGATTTCGCCTACAATGTGCGCTTCATCTGACGCATCGTGGGCTGGCCCACACAACGGGAGTGACCTCGCCGGAGACCATGAGGATGACCGGAGCGACCTCGCCGGAGACCAAGAGGATGACGCGTAGAAGGCTGGGGCGACCTCGCCGGAGACGAAAACAAGCGTGAAAGACCTCACCGCCGACGGGGATGGCGCGGCTGGCGGCGACATCGCCGGCCAGGTGAGGAATGGACCTCACCGTAGCCGCAGGTGGAGGTGAGGTAATAACTTAACTCGGGGGGGGGGGGGGTGTGGGGGGCTTTAGAGGGAGGCGGTGGACCAGCGGTGGGAGGCGGATGGAGGAGGGCGGAGCGGCAAGGCGCCGCGGGAGCGGGGCTGGCCGCGGGTGGCGGCAGCTGGCGGCCTGGCTGGCGGCGGCGGCGGAGGGGGATCGAGCTACTGATGCGGTGTGCGCGAGGAAGAGAACGACGATGGGGAAGGCGCTCTGCTGGACCAGCCCACCTTCATCTCTTTGCGTGCGTCGGTCGCATAACTGGTGCTAAAGGCACTGAATAGGACCTCCCCTTGATTCGTGGCCGTGCTGTGAAGCCCCGGAGAGCAAGTAAAGCTATGGTACGATCTCAAAAAAAAAGTTATGGGGTTTAGTAAATTTTTCTATCTTGGCACTATTCATCCTCTTGGTTCAAAGTAATTTAGCAAAGGAAACACGCAGGCCAATTTCCTTTTATCTTAGTTTTAACGTAAAAATCTAGGAATTTTAAAATCCACTTGGACCTTTGTTTAAATTGCTACGCATGAAGAACGAGACTGAGGTCTCTAGTGGCATAATAACATACTAATTATACTTCCTCAAGTGGTTCTTAATACTATAACTTTTCTATAGGGTGGTTTCCATGAAACAACATAATACCTATTGTTCAGCATTTTATCTTTAAAAAGTAGAAGTTAAATTTCAAGATTTAAACTGAATAATGGTATGGTCCTGTAACACCCCTGTCTTCCGATGATCCATTTCCGATAAAACATGGGTTTGGACTCTCTATATTCATATTTAATTTGGATTATCGAATCATGAATCCGCCTCCGTAGTTGTGTCGGGCTCGTCGAGACAATCAAAATGGCCTACTCATTTGCCCAGAATGGACTCCGAATGCATCTTCCATGGCTTCATAAATTCAAAGGCTAAGATTATTTGGCAATTTTGAAATATATTTTGATTAAAAGAGTGATGCTGATCCTCATCTCTATCCTCTGTACACGAGAGCTTCTTATTATAGGCGTACTCCATCTCTCTTCTATTCTCCAAGCCGAAGCCTCCCTTGCATGCATCCCTCTTCCTCCCAAGGCGCCTCACCTTCTCCTTCACCTAGAGCCCAAACGCCTTCCTCCCTGTCATGTCCAGCTCCTCCATGACCCGTCCCAGGCGTCCCTGACTGGGTGCTGAAGGAAGAAGAAGAGGTTGCAAGAGGAGAACAAGGGGAGAAGGAAACCCAAGGGAAGAGGAGGCCTTCCCAACACCCTCTTCATCAATCCCCTCCAATCCCACCACCAAGGTGAGGTTCTCCCTCTTATTACCTGTACCAAGGTGCTGTACGTGAGAGATTCATGGTGGTTAGGGCAGGGGACTAGCAGGTCCATGGGGAATTAGGGCATAAATCGTTTCCTGCTGCTGTCTCTATGTATGCAGTAGCATAAATGCCCATTTTCGAATACCCAGATGGAAAAATCAGAGGAGGATCATGTGTAAGGTTTTGTAGGCCTTGTTCCCACGATCGTTTTGAGCGGTTAAACGTATCAATCGGAGTTGTAAAGCTCCTGCTATGCCTATTTCTTTCCAGCTGTACCAGATTTCAGAAACAGCGCAGAATAGGTTTTCTCCATGGGTTTTAGGAGCATTTATAATTCATCTAAATTCATGTTTTGTTCTTTCCTAGATGGTGTGTGATGCCTAGGTTCTAATACAGAAGGATTTACTCAATTTTGATGAGTATTCTTAACGTTATGAATTTCCAAAGGTGGCTACTTGTTATTTCAGAATTCTGGAAACAGCAGAAGTATTTGCTGGTTATGACCAAGTTAAAGTCATATTCTGAGTTTGAATAGTAGGAGTTATTTGTAGCCAAGTTCCATATGAATCCATAGCCATCTTGTTTGCTTGTTTTCGAGCTTCCTACTTCGAGATATGAATTCTTTCATGGAGGGACAGCAAAGGGGTTGCTCCCTTGGGAATACGATTAGGCGCGTTTTTGTGTATGCTTTCCATATCATGTTTTGGTGCAATGCTTGAAACTTGTGTATGTTTTCCTACAGCAGGTTGCAGCACCAATCCATCAGAGGTAGCCTCGCAACGGTTGAGGCGAGTACACCGAGCAACAACGGCTAGATTGCTCCCGTTATTATTATGTTCATGTTCACATTATTTCCTTTACATTCATGAAATGGTGAACATGTCATTCCCTTGTGTACATTTCAATACACCATACTACTAGTACGCCATAGGGAATCATTCTGATTTTCTGATAAATTCCATCATGAGTGAACCTCCTTGTTTCCAAGGAATGTTCCTCGCTCTGCGAGTGTATGAACCTTCGGGTCTGTCCTCATATGGTCCTCTCACGGCGTGAGGGATGGAAAGGAGTTGAGGTGAGACGTCGCCCCTCCTCAGCTTGCCGGCAGAAGCTCAGAGCCTAGTCCTCGGTCTTATTCGGTTGCATTATTCCTTCATGCATCCTCATGCCATTTCAAGCATGGTTCATGTTCATGATACTAATTTCCAATGCTTTTGTTGTGTACTTGCTGAGTCTTTGGACTCACCCCTCGTGGGCTTTCTTTCAGGTACCCAGTGTGACGCTTTGCAAGTAAATGGAAGACATAGCTCCCATGGATATTCACTCACGAATTTTCACCACACCCTTCATTCACCTAGCTTGATCATGATAACTTTTATAATTCAGTTCATGATTCTTGATAGCTAGGTTGTGCTTGTTGTGTATACACCATGTTATGGTGGGTTTCCTTGTTCATATCTAAGTGAGGTTGGAACCTATGGTTCTTGTCATCGTGTAGCCTAAAGGTTCGTGGCTTCACCACCTAGCTCTACATGTGGAGTGTGAGCTTCTTATGTGCTTCCGTTTGTGTTACATAAGGTTATACTCTGATATATCAATTACATGTCGTGGATGTCCGCCAGTACAAGGTAGGTGCTACCGGATTTTCCCACCAGCACGTTAAGTGTGGGTTGTTGTTTTGGGGGCTAACATTCCTTCTTACAAGGAGGGGTGTTATAGGTCCTACTTTATTTTTGTCTATTAGATGTAAACTAGCCCTTGAAAGATTATTTGGAATGGTGAAACCTGTTCATACACACCCCCTAAACAGCAAAACGTCTCTATTGGAACATAAGTAGTATGCCATTTTTACCAAATAAGAATCATGTTAACCAAGTTGTGACTGTTTTGATGGCATCTCATGTCCTACTAAGTAGTGGTTGTTCTCTGTATATCACTTTTACGTTATACGGTTGATGGTCACCTAGCTATATAACTGTTTTGATACTCCCTGCACATTTTAGTCTCAGACTTTCAACTCATCCCTCCGTTGCCAATACCACTAGCAATCCCTTGGTTGTCTAACTTCCCACAATCATATCACCTCTAGAACAACGATAAAATGAAGAGGAAATGGGCGATTTAACTCCAAAATCGGAGTGACACTATTTCGGAGGTGCCCCTCGGCAATTCCCATGGTTGCTATACCTAGGGTTGATTGTGTGGTAGAGAACGCGTAGTATTGGTGGAATCGACGGCTGACAAGCTGGATTTACCCATGTTCAGGGCCCTCAAGTGAGGTAAAACCCCTACTTCCTGCTTGTCTGTGTTTATGGTATGAATATCAGGGTTACAAGGGTTCGACGAGCTGCTGATCTCGTCGAGGTTTTGGTGGCTATGGATTCCTTACCCTGATCGATCACCCTCCCAGCCTTTATATAGGAGGCTGGGTCTCGGGAAACACTACCGACCAAGGTTACATGTATGGAAAGTCTTAACCGACCATAACTTAATCTAACTTGGGAAGCACTCCTCGTCTCGGGCCTTCCTTCGTGGGCTTCGATTAATCTTTGGGCTTCTTTGATCATAACGTGCACCAGGTACCTCTAAGCTGGGGTACCCGCAGAGTATAACCTCGTCATTAGCCCCCGAGTACTTGCTTGACTCGAAGAATCGAGCATGTGTTCCCTTCATCGTGCACGTCATAATCTTCTGAACTTGTTCTTCTGACCCGATGTAGTTCTTCGAGCTCTAATTTTTTTCAATTGTATGTGTATGCTAATCGAGGATATTGACATAGTAGGTCTGATTTACTCTAGTATCGAGCTCAGTTAACTGCTTCTTTGAGCAAAAAACCTTACTAGTCTTTAGTCAGACTCGAGTCCCTGGGCTCGAGCCTGGAACGCAATCGAAAAATTATGCCTAGGGATATTGACATAGCAAGCCTGATTCACTCGAATATCGAGCTCAGTTAACCGCACATTTGGGCGAAACCATACTAGTCTTCAATCAGGTTCAAGTCCCCGGACTCGAAGCTGGAACACTTTTGCAATTTTTGCCTAGGGATATTGACATAGTAGGCCTGATTCACTCGAAAATCGAGCTCAGTTAACCGCACATTTGGGCGAAACCATACTAGCCTTCAATCAGCTTCGAGTCCCCGGACTCGAAGCTGGAACACTTTTGCAATTTTTGCCTAGGGATATTGACATAGTAGGCCTGATCACTCGAAAATCGAGCACAGTTAACCGCACATTTGGGCGAAACCATACTAGCCTTCAATCAGGTTCGAGTCCCCGGACTCGAAGCTGGAACATACTGGACAGACTCGACTCAAGCCGTTGTAGGTCTTACTGATTCGTTCTGCAGTTTAACTTTTGATACCTAACGCGTCCGTCAGAATTTTCATCATGTCTGTTGACACGGGAAATTTCAAGGGAAAACACCATTGGAGCGTCCCTCGGCCCATCTCGATTGCTTGGCGGGTCTTACCTTTGCATTTGCGTATGCAGCATCTGAAACATCTGCGATTGGCATAGTCCGGGAATTTATGAAGTTTGGTTCTTTGATTTGTGAGGTACTTAATGCATTTTAATCGAATCTGTAGTCGAGTGAATTTTCTTACCTTGTTTTGAAATCTATGGGAGCGCGACAGCGCTCCCATGGGAGTAGCCCCCGAGATTGTGGTTTATTGTCTTGCAATAGAGGACAATCTCAAATCATCCTTCTATACTGCTTTTTGTCAATCAAAATAATTTTGCTCCTTTTTGATCAATCGCAAGAAATTTTTGATATGCTCCCATGGGAGTACATTTGTCAGTCGAATCCTTTTGTCGATTGTAGTCTCGATCCCACCACTCGAACGTTGTCTTCAGACCAGACGTCAACCATGATGTCTTAGGCGCGCGCTTGCTGCTTTAACATGACATGTCTGTGTGGGTCCAATGTTCAGATTTTTGACCGCAGAAGACGCCTTTTATTTTGGACCCGACTTATCATGGTGTAATCGGGGCAGTCCTCGGGTAATCATATCTGTGTTTTTTGATTTGTGCCAAGCCCCGAGTTTATCGAGTGGGTTTGTGTTTCCTTTTTGAACCAGCCCCCGAGCGTGTCGAGTGGGTTTTGAGCATTCCGTTTGACCCAGCCCCCGAGGATGTCTAGTGGGGTTTGGGTTTTCTGTTTGACCCAGCCCCCGAGTATGTCGATGGGCTGTAAGTCATTGTGTTTATTATTTTTGAGCTAGAATTTTGATGCTTTATGTTTTTACGATCGAGCCCCCGAGTGCTTGAGTGGGGTAAAGGCATATATGAGAAATATGGAGGAACATGTATCTTTACTCGAAATATGTGTATGATCAGCAAGCCACCTCATTAAAACCTTCCAGTCCTTTTAGGTACCCTGGTAAGGAAAAGAGTGCGTCTGAAACTTGCTGATTCTTTGACATTATGCTCTATTACAATGATGTTAAGAGATCTATGCATAGAACCGACGCAGGTGCCCTACGTTCCATGGATTTGATGCTACTTCGCCTGTCTTTGCATTTTTCAATCGATAGGCTCCTCCTTCGATGACTTCTGTGACGATGTAAGGTCCTTCCCATGGTGTGACGATGTAAGGTCCTTCCCATGGTGATGCAAGTTTATGACTTTCTTCTGTTTCTCCCGCAGCACCAAGTCTCCCACCATGAAGGACCGTGTGCGTAATCGACGACTATGGTAGTTGCGGAGGTCTTGTTGATAAACGGTTGTCGTGCCAAAGCCGTATTGCGTGCTTCTTCCAGCAAATCGGTGCGTCTTCGAGTGCCTTGTTTGCGTCGTTTTCTTCATATGCTTCTACCCGTGGTGCATTAAACTTGACGTCGGATGGTAACACTGCTTCCGCACCATAGACCATGAAGAACGGTGTATACTGTGTGGAGGCGTTTGGGGTGGTCCGTAAGCTCCATAGTACTGATGGAAGTTCATCTACCCATGCACCCGCGGCCCTTTTGAGTGGTACTAAGAGTCTCTTTTTGATGCCACTGCATACGAGTCCATTGGCCTTTTCGACCTGCCCATTGGATTGTGGATGTGCCACAGAAGCGTAGTTTAGTTTGATGTTTTGTTCCTTGCAAAAGGATTTGAACTCTTCCGCCGTGAAGTTTGTACCATTATCAGTTATGATGCTATCCATTACTCCAAATCGATACATGATCGATTGTATGAAACGAACTGTGTAGAAGCTGTTGAGCTTGTGATGGGGATAGCTTCGATCCATTTGGTGAACTTGTCGACTGCCACTATAAGTGAGTATGACCTCCTTTTGATGATTTCTTCAGTGGTCCCACCATGTCAAGTCCCCATTGGGCAAAAGGCCATGCTAATGGTATGGTTTTTAGCGTGATGCGGGTGCATGTGGCTTGGAAGCGAACTTCTGGCAACCAATGCACCTTTTGACTATGTCCTCTGCGTCCCTTAGCGCTGTAGGCCAGTAAAACCCTGCTCGGAAGGCTTTGGCTACGAGTGATCGACTGCCCGCGTGGTGCCCGCAAGTACCGGCATGAATGTCCGAAGGAGATCCTTGCCATCTTCGAGTGCAATGCATCTTTGGAACATACCTGAGGTGCTGCGTTTGTACAACTCACCGTTTATGATGGTGTATGCTTTTGCTCGTCGAGTGACGCGTCTGGCCTCGTTTGTATCTTCTGGTAGTTCATTGCGAAGTATGTATGCGAGAAAAGGTTGAGTCCATATTGGCTCAATGAGAAGTACCTCAATCGGAGGATCCTCTGTGCTTGGCGCTTTGCTCTTGTCTGTAGCTGCTGTCGTAGTCGATGGTCGTTTGTCGATTGACCTACGCTCTATTCGTTCAAAGAAAACACCCGGGGGACTGGTGCTTTTGTGGAAGCAATGTTGGCTAATTTGTCAGCCTCTTCATTGCTTTCTCTCCCTACGTGTCGTAGTTCGCAGCCATCGAAGCTGCCCTCCATTATGTTGTACAAATCCCGATAAGCGATCATGTTGTCTGCGATTGCATCACAGGCCTTCATTGTTTGCTGCACAACTAAGTTAGAGTCGCCATAAATCATTAGTCGAGTGCATCCCATGGCTTTTGCCATGCGCATGCCATGGATTAGACCTTCGTATTCGGCCTCGTTATTTGATGGGAACTCGAAACCCATTTGCAAGATATAGCGCAGTTTGTCGCCTTTTGGTGATATGAGTATGACGCCCGCTCCTGCTCCTTCATTCTTTTTGGACCCATCGAAATACATGGTCCAGGAATTTGATACGTCAGGTACCCCTGGCAATTGAGCTTCTACCCACTCGGTGTGAAAATCGGGTAGGACTTGTGATTTGATGGCTTTCGGGTGTTCGTACTTGATTCCTAGTGGTCCCAGCTCGATGAGCCATTTTGCTACTCGCCCCGTTGCGTTGGGGTTTGTGAGGACGTCTCCAATCGCTGATTTATTGACCACCGTTATCGGGTGTTCTGTGAAGTAGTGCGCCAGCTTTCTTGATGTCATAAATACGGCGTACGCCAATTTCTGATATTGCGGGTACCGCTGTTTGGACGGGGAAAGAACTTCACTTACGTAATATACTGGCCTCTGTATGCTTTGACTATGTCCTTCTTCCATGCGGTCAACCACCAGCACGGTGCTGACCACTCGATTGGTGGCTGAGATGTATAGGTAGAGTGGCTCATTTTCCTTAGGTGCTACGAGGATTGGCGGACTTGTGAGCATCTTTTTGAGTTCGAGGAAAGCGCTTCAGCTTCATCCGTCCACTCGAACTTGTCTGCTTTCTTCATCAATTTGTAAAATGGAAGTGCTTTTTCGCCTAGTTTGCTGATGAATCGACTGAGTGCTGCTACTCGACCAGCTAGCTGCTGTACCTCATGGAGTTTGGTAGGTCTCTTCATTGTGAGTATAGCTTGTATCTTTTCTGGGTCTGCTTCGATTCCACGTGCAGATATCAAATAACCCAAGAGTTGTCCAGCTGGGACACCGAAGGTGCATTTTTTGGGTTAAGCTTGATGTTGTATCGATTGAGATTCTTGAATGTCTCCTGTAGATCACTGATTAATGTGTCCTCCTTTTCAGTCTTGATGACGATGTCGTCGACGTAGACCTGAACATTGCGTCCTATCTGTTCTTGTAGACAGTTTTGCATCATGCGCTGGTAAGTTGCGCCTGCGTTTTTGAGCCCGAAAGGCATGGTTGTGTAGCAGTAGACCCCGAGTGGGGTTATGAATGTTGTTTTGTCTTCGTCTTCTTCTTTCATCCGAATTTGATGGTATCCTGAATATGCATCCAAAATGATAACCGAGCGCATCCTGCTGTTGAGTCGATGATCTGATCGATTCGTGGTAATGGAAAGTGATCTTTTGGACAGCATTTGTTTAGGGCTGTAAAATCTACACACATCGCAGGGTGTCTGAGTGCTTCTTTTCGACCAGTACAGGGTTAGCAACCCAGTCTGCCTTTTTGATTTCTCGAATGAACTTTGCAGCAAGTAACCTATCAACTTCTGCCTCGATTGCACCTCTTTTGGGATCGGAGACACGGCGCATAGTTTGCTTGACTGGTCTAGATCCTGGCTTGAGTTGTAGAGAATGCTCGGCGAACTCCTGGGGACACCTGGCATATCAGCTGGGCACCATGCGAATATTTCCCAGTTTTTACGGAGAAATTCGACGAGCGCATTTTCCTGTTCGCTGGTAAGACTCGATGATATGTTGACCGTTTTTGAGGGATCAGTTGGGTGCACTTGATGCTTTCTTGTGTCTGGTTGCATTGAATTGTCTGTCGGATGCTAACCTCTTGTGTTCCGGCAGAAGTGTGCGGTCGTTAGAAACCTCGAGTTTGGCGAATGATTGCTCCATCCCATACATCTCTGAGATTTTGCTGAAGTCACGGTCACATGAATCTGACCTTTGAAAGTTCCCGTTGATCGTGATGACTCCTTTTGGTCCTGGCATTTTGAGCTGAGGTAGGCGTAGTGTGGGACGGCCATGAATCGAGCGAAAGTGGGGCGCCCAAGTATTGCATGGTATTGTGACTTCCAATCGACCACTTCGAACTCAATCGACTCGGTTCTGAAGTGAGTAGGATCTCCAAACGTAACATCGAGTTGTATGGTGCCTTCTGGGAGCACTGCTTTGCCTGGGACGATACCGTGGAAGGTACTTGTGGATTTTGGCAGATTTTCGACTGATTTGTTCATTCTGCGTAGCGTATCTGCAAAGATTATGTTGAGGCCACTACCTCCGTCCATGAAGACCTTGGTCATGGCGTAGCCTCCGATTTGGGCGTCGAGTACCAAGGCTGCATGCCCTGGTCGATATACTGCGGGTGGATGGTCCTCTCGATTGAAGACAATCGGAGTTTCTGATCCTTTCAAAAAATCTGTATAGCTGGGGGTGCCATGACCGCCATATTGACGTGTCGAGTGTGTAATTTTTGCTCTCTATTGGAGGGACGTCCTCGCTGGATCATGTTCATCTGCCCGCGAGTTACGGGATATTTTTGTTCATTCCTTGCTGCATCTGGTGCACGGCTGCTGCCATTTGTGTTCCCGTAACGGGTTGTGCTGGCACCATGTACACTGGCGTCGGTTGCGCTGGTGTTGGTGCAGTATACACCTGAGTAGGCTGTGTTTGCGGTGGTATGGAATATACTGTGCTTGTTGTACTTGTTGCGGTGCTGGATATGCCTGAACAGGCTGTGCTTGTGATGTAGTCGATAGTGTGTGAGCCAGTTGAGGAGGTGCACGTCCATCTTGCAGTCGTAATATATGTTCAATCGCGAGTTGATCGAATTCCCTGCAATTTCTCAGCGAGTGGCTAGAGCGAAGCTTACCATCATCCCCTCTGTAAAGATGGAATCTGCAATAATCGTCCATCCTTTCTTCGATTGAGCGCTCAGGTCTTTGTCTGCTCGCCTGCGCCACTCTGGCCTTCTGTAGCTATCGCGGTCGTCGCGTATGTGGTCTCGACTGTCACGTCGATCGTCTGTGCGATGGTCTCGATTATCACGATGATCGTCGGGTCGTCTGTCAGTTTGGTCGCGGTTGTCCCTTGACTGGACAAAGCCTGCTGCGATGAAGTTTGGATGGTCATCATCGTGATAACGATGCTTGCGTTTGCGCCTTCGATCATCTCTGTAGCTATCTCTGCGGTCTCGACTGCCACCCTCGTGATTTTCATGTGAGGGTGCGGTCGAGTGCTCGTACGGAGTCTTCTCCATCTGCCCATTTTGTTGCGAGTACCATGAGTGCCGCCATTGTCTTGGATCTTCTCGACCAAGTGTTTCTTTGAAGTCTTCTCTCCAGAGTCCGTTTTTGAAGGCGTCGATTGCCCTATCTTCTGATACGTTGCCTACTGATTACGGATGGTGGTCCACCGCCGTATGTACGATCTCAGAGATTCATCTGACTTTTGCTTGCAGGTCCGGAGCTCCTCGAAAGTTTTGGGGCGCTCACATAAGGTTCGAAGTATTTGATGAAATCCCTTTGAAGTGCTCCCACGAATCGTAGTATGATTCGGGTAGCGATTTGAGCCAATCGCGAGCTGTTCCTTCCATCATGAGTTGTATGTACTGCATAGCGTAGTTGTGGTGCCGCGCTGACATCCGACTGCCAGCCTGTAATCTTCTAGCCAGCCTGATGGCTCTTGTTTGCATTGAACTTTGGCGTGGTAGCTAGCGAAATTTCTTGGGCATACGAGCCTCCCGGATCGTCGAGTGAAGCATAGCGCTCCACATGGTCCGATTTCTGAGTCTGAGCTATTGCTGTATGACCTCCTCGAGTGGCTCCTGCTGGACGATGACGGTGTGAGCTTTTTCGACTGCTCCTTCCCCGAGGACTTCGACTGCGACGGTCCCGATCTGTATCTCTCCTTGGAGTTGCTTGTGGATGCTGTATGGCTTGTGCTGCTATTGCCAGTTGTTTGTACAGTTGGAGGTGCTGATCCCTCTTTGGGTCTCCTGCAGGAGGTTCGATTGTTCTGAGATAGGTGCCGAGCGTCATCAGCGCCCGGCTGGCTCAGTAGGTATGGGGACTCCTTCCGCGTCGACTGCCATAAAGGCTGGGTTTAGGTTTCGAGTGACCGCTGCACGATCTGCGTCTCCGAGGTTTATGAATCGTGACCTATTCGCGGGGTCGTTTCTGCCTGTTGAACTTGTAGACATGCTCTTCACCGAGCACTCGATATGCTGGCTGCTTTTTGCGTTCTTCGAGTACCGCTGGTAGTTCTTCAACCGTATCGATTCTTGCCACTGGAAGTATTGTAAGGTCAATACCTCCTCCGGAGTTGCGTTTGCTGGTAGCATCGTGCAGCTTTCGATTACTTTGCTCACTTTTTCTGCCATCTCTGCTGTGATGGTCAGCGTGGTTGTTCCGTCAGGCATGGTGACTGTGCAAGGGTATTCAGTAGGTCGACGGCATGTTGCAGCTGCTGACGTTTCTGCTGTACTCGCGGTGTATACCTGATATGGAAACACTCGATCTTCCGCCCATGTGTTGCTAATGCGCATTATGGATTCGGCGTCGTCATCCAGGCTGGGGTTGCTTTGCTTGCCGGGGTTTCTGCCGCAATCGAGTTGATATTCGAGTGCTTGTCCTGGCTATTTGCATCGCAGGTGAATATCTCGTGGCTGGCACGGATTTCTGGGCCGTTGAGATCGGCGAGGTATATGCTGTCATCTATGTTCTCCTTGTTCCCCGCGACGTCGTAGCAGTCGACGACGTTGTCGAGTGACTTGATTGAGTTGTTTGGGCGGTACGCAGATTCGATCTCGCTTCTTCCAAATCTTTTTGCCATCTCGTCACGGAATTCTTGCGAGGTCATGGATGTTGCAGAGTCGCTTGGCGATTGGTTGGGACGATCTGTGATGATGTCGCGCCCAAGATGGATGGTGTTGCAGTCGACACATTGTCGATTTCTCTGTGTCGAGAGTCTCCATGTCGAGTGGATCTAACAGGTCCTGCACACCATCTTTATCAACAAAGAGGTTAAATTTTCCAACTATAATATCCAAACCTGATTCGAGTGCGGCAAAGGCTTGTTGAGCTTCCATCGAGTGCGGCGTGAGCCTCCTTGAAGATTTTGGCGAGTGATCGCTTTTTGAATTGATGCTGGTCGATCTTGCCGGCGAGTTGCCGTTTGTAGCGGTGGTCGGTGATTGCTTTTTGATGATGTAGTAGGCGAGTTACCTTGTGCAGATGCGATCAGCGGGTGGCTGCTTGATGATAAAACCGGCGAAACCGTGAGCCCAACACTACATGTTCCCACAGACGGCGCCAATTGTCGAGGTGCGCCCTCGGCAATTCCCATGGTTGCTATACCTAGGGTTGATTGTGTGGTAGAGAACGCGTAGTATTGGTGGAATCGACGGCTGACAAGCTGGATTTACCCAGGTTCAGGGCCCTCGAGTGAGGTAAAACCCCTACTTCCTGCTTGTCTGTGTTTATGGTATGAATATCAGGATTACAAGGGTTCGACGAGCTGCTGATCTCGTCGAGATTTTGGTGGCTATGGATTCCTTACCCTGATCGATCACCCTCCCAGCCTTTATATAGAAGGCTGGGTCTCGGGAAACACAACCGATCAAGGTTACATGTATGGAAAGTCTTAACCAACCATAACTTGATCTAACTTGGGAAGCACTCCTCGTCTCGGGCCTTCCTTCGTGGGCTTCGATTAATCTTTGGGCTTCTTTGATCATCACGTGCACCAGGTACCTCTAAGCTGGGGTACCCGCAGTGTATAACCTCATCAACTTTCAACTCATCCCTCCATTGCCAATACCACTAGCAATCCCTTGGTTGTCTAACTTCCCACAATCATATAACCTCTAGAACAACGATAAAATGAAGAGGAAATGGGCGATTTAACTCCAAAATCGGAGTGACACTATTTCGTAGTGCACCCTAGGGCTCCAAATCACCCCTTGCCATCATCGTTCCAACCATTATGGTAAAAACAAGAGTTGAGATAATAAATATAAAGAGGTTGAGATATAGTTTATTCAAAAAAAGGAAGCAATGTACATGTGAGAGTAGTTATGCAAAGGCCAGATGCAAACTTTTTTACTTGTATCGTCTTGATGCGACATTTGAGTTAATAAATGCAATTTCTCTTTATCGAAAAAACGAGACGAACATAAACAGGTTTTTCGACGATTTTGATGGGGATTCGGGAGAGTTGTACTTGTTCATGCTAAACCATGTGAAAGTATGCGGTTCTATTAAATTCAACCGTTTAATGTACAAAAATACTCCCTCCGTGAACCTTGCACTAAGAGGGTGTTTGGTTAGGCTTTTTAGTTGGCATTTGGCTTTGGCTTATAAGCCAAAAAAGCACCTAACTAGGTGCTTTTGGCTTTTGCCTTATAAGGCAAAAACTAAAAGCCAAAAGCATCTATTTAGGTGCTTCTATGGCTTATAAGCCAAAAGCAAAAGTCAAGAAAAAAGTCTAACCAAACACCCTCTAAAACATGTCTACGTGCATGCGTGCAGAAACTAACTAGAAAGTATTATATTTTGATACGGAGAGAGTATTTTAATACGGAGAGAGTATATGTGTTGCATTTGCATGCATGGAGCCATGGAGGCGTCCACGCTAGCTAAGAGGCTACGTATATTAATTAGTTCTATCACAATTTGTTCAGCGGGTCTTGAAGGGAAAATGAGGAAAATAACCTGTTTAGTTAGCCTCCAAGACCTGTGAAAGGGAGCAGTTCGCGGGCTGTGGCCCCACCCTTTCTTCCCCGCCCCCAACGTGGTAACGGTCTCAACGGCTTTGTCGCTTCCCGCCACTCTCTCTTCGCCTCTCACTCCCCTCCCCTCCACACATACACATTCCCTCCCTTCCCCTCCATTCGCAATTCTCTCCACCACGGTCTCGCCGCGCCGCCACAGCCTCAGCCAAGATCCTATGAGAGATAGCGACGGGGAAGGTGCCGGCGGCGGACTCCCGCGCTCGCACCCCTCCAACATCCCGCTGCCGATGCATCACTCCGACCCCAACTACTCGGGCACGGACGATGAGTGCTCTAACAGGCAGAGCAGCTCGTCGGCGACGGGGGGTGCCAGCCCTGGCTTCTATAATGACTACCCGTCCAGCTTCAGCGGCGAGTGCTCGCCGTACAACATGTCTCCCTGGAACCAGACCATGGCGTCCCCCTGGTCCCACCACAGCGAGGCGTCCATGGCCGGCCATGGCGGGGCGCCCACGATGGCGCCCGGCACGAGCCTCATCAGCTCGCTGGTCAGGGAGGAAGGCCACATCTACTCTCTCGCCGCCAAGGGCGACGCGCTGTACACCGGCTCCGACAGCAAGAACATCCGCGTCTGGCGCAAGCAGAAGGACTCGGGCGGCTTCAAGTCTTCGAGCGGCCTCGTGAAGGCCATCGTCATCTCCGGCGAGCGCATCTTCACGGGCCACCAGGACGGGAAGATCCGGGTGTGGAAGGTGTCGCCCAAAAACGGCTTGCACAAGCGTGTCGGCAGCCTGCCGCGGCTGCGCGACTTCCTGCGCGGCTCGCTGAACCCGTCCAACTACGTGGAGGTGCGCAAGAACCGGTCGGCGCTGTGGATCCGGCACAGCGACGCCGTGTCGTGCCTGAGCCCGACGGACGCGTCGACGGGCCTGCTCTACTCCGGCTCCTGGGACCGCACCTTCAAGGTGTGGCGCATCAGCGACTCCAAGTGCCTCGAGTCCGTGGTGGCGCACGACGACAACGTGAACGCCATCGTCGCCGCGTTCGACGGGCTGGTGTTCACGGGCTCGGCCGACGGGACCGTCAAGGTGTGGAAGCGGGAGGTGCAGGGGAAGGGGACCAAGCACTCGCCCGTGCAGACGCTTCTGAAGCAGGAGCACGCGGTGAACGCGCTCGCCGTCAGCACCGTCGCGCCGGTGCTCTACTGCGGCTCCTCAGACGGGCTCGTCAACTGCTGGGAGGGCGACCGCCAGCTCGTCCATGGAGGCGTGCTGCGCGGCCACAAGAAGGCCGTGTTCTGCCTCGCCGCGGCGGGGGCGCTTCTCTTCAGCGGCTCCGCCGACAACACCATCATGGTCTGGAGGCGTGATGCCGGCTTGCACTCCTGCCTCTCCGTGCTCACCGGCCACACCGAGCCGATCCGGTGCCTCGCCGTCGTCGAGTACAACAAGGAAAACGTCGCCGCCGCCGCTGCCGAGAGCGTGGACAACAGCGGCGTGTCGCGGTGGATCGTGTACAGCGGAAGCCTCGACAAGTCGATCAAGGTGTGGCGCGTCACAGACGAGGCGGGGGACCCGCTGCTCCAGGGCCCCGGCGGCGAGAGTATGTTCGACCGGTACCCCGGCGACCCGTTCGGGGCCAGCAGCTCGTCGTCGTTCCGCTAAGTACAATGCAATGCACCAGTTGGCCTGATCACTTGCAAGACGAACTGTCCATTCTCCGTGGGCGATCCTAATCTTGACGAATTAACCAAAGGAATTTCTTGATTCTGTTCATAATATATACTGTTGAAGACGACCGGTGAGAATTGAATGGCATGGACATCAAGCCGGCCCGGGCAAACATCTGGAGGTGAGATCCGTAGTGATGAAAAATCTAGGTAATAAGCTTGCCTTCAGAGCGTCACAGCTAATGGAAATTTTGATACAAGCTTATATATTTGTTGTGTAATAGTTTTTTTTTTAAAGGAGTTGTGTAATAGTTGGGCTTAACTTGATTTTGTGTTATGGAAAAATATCAATAAAGGACCAATGAAGTTCTAACTTTTATATGGATTTCTTCATTTAGCTGATTGTATTTGGTCTGTAATTATATGTATATATATTTTGTGTTCATTCGTACTATTCCGTTCACTTCTTTATTTGAACCTCATAGGGTTAACAATCAGTCAAACTGAATTAAACCTTATTCGTGACGAATGAAACAGCCAAACTGGTTAATAGAAAAACTGAGTGGACTTGAAACTGTTTTTTTTTTTTTTTGAATTTTTTAAAATCTGAACTATTTTAAAAAATAAACATTTTAAATCTAAATATTTTTAAAATTTTGAAAACTTAAAAATGAAACATTTTTCAAAGATGAACCATTTAAAACTGGAACATTTTTTAAAATCAGAACCAATTTTGGAAAAAAACATTTTTCAAAACTGAACCATTTCAAAAAATAAACAATTTCTAATTTCTAAATCATTATAAAAATAAAAACTTTTCAAAATCTGAACCATTTTTGAAAATGATCAATTTAAAAATGTACCATTTCCAAAAATAATTTTGTTTCAAATGTGAACCATTTTAAAAAATAATAATTTTTAAGATAAGAGAAAAGAAAACTAAAAACAAAAAGGGAAGTAAGTGAAACGAAAAAAAACAAAACAGGCCGAAATGGGCTAGGCCTTGTCGGAGGTTTGTGAGAGCGAGGCGGTGGCTCGACTCGCGACGGCCGAGAAATAGTGGATGCGGAAATTTTCATTGAAATAGCGATGCGGCACTAAACATTCTCGGGCGTCGGCCCTTGGGGGTGAAGGTGAAAAGCCCAACAAATAATTGTACTGCCCGAAAGAGGGTCAAATCGCCTGCGCACGTTGGCACAGGCGACCAATGGCGGGTTGTTACTCCCACGCTCCAAAAACAAAGTCAAAGCGTTATCCCCAGGTCTTCGCTCGTCTCGTTGCCGCACCCCCGCGCTCCTCCATGAGCACTGACCGTCGTCGGAGAAAATGACCCCGCCTCTCCTCCGTGAGCACCGCCCGTCTCCGGAGAAGACGACCCCGCACCCCCGCCCGTTGCCGGCCGCTCGTAGCATCGGCGGTGGCTGATGGTAGCACCACCGACAACCTTCGGTAGCATCGCTGTTGTACCATTGCAGCAACGGCGTTCGCCGCTGAGAGCACCGCCGTATTTCGCCGGTAGCAACGTTGGCTGCTGTCGGCAGCCCCTAGTAGCAGCAGCAGCCCTGATATGGCAGCAACGCCGCCTGCCGCTGAGAGCACCGTCGGCTGCCGTCGATAGCGTCATCCCGTCATTGACAGCAACGCCGGCTGCCGTCGGTAGCATCACCGATAGCCCCTTGCAGCAACGGCGACCGCCGCTAGTAGCACTGTTGGCTGCCGTCGGTAGCAACAGCGGCTGCCGTCGGTAGCATCGGGCAGCCCCTTGCATCAACGGCGCCCCTGCTAGTAGCACTCTCGGCTGCCGTCGGTAGCATCGGGCGGCCCCTTGCATCAGCGGCGCCCCCGCTAGTAGCACTCTCGGCAGCCGACGGCAGCAACACCGGCTGCCGTCGGTAGCAACGCCGGGTGCCGATAGTAGCAGCACTGTCATCTCCCTGTAGCAGCACCGCCGGCGTAGCAGTACCTCCGTCGTTGAGGTGCCACAACGACGTTGAGGCGGAGACCAACTTCGCCCTTGTAGCATCAGCTTCCCCCTTGAAGCATCTACCACTGGAACGATTCCGGCCGGGTAGGAAGGGGCGCCCGTAGCGGCGAGCTCCACACGGTAGTCATGTCGAGGAACGGAGCCGGCGGGGAGCTTTGCCTGATGCGACGGATGCATAGGGAGGAGCAAGACGGTCGAGATGGGGCAAGGCAGTGCTTGCGTGGCACGGGGATGGTGTGGTGGTGCGGCTGAGGCGAGGAGGCCGGTGGCTGGAGGCGGCGGGGAAGGAGCGGCACTGGGGCGGAAAGAGAAAAAGGACGGAGAGAGAACGAGTGGAGGGCAGAGCAGTAGAAGAGATAAGGTAGAAGGAGGTCGTGCGACTCGCGCCGTTCTGTTTCGCCACGATATGGGGCACGTGGCGTGCGCTCGACCCGGAGGACAGACTCGCGTGATCCCCCAGGGGTTTTCAAGCGTTTTCCCAATTAATTCACAGTTTAAGGAGAAAATCGTTTATTATTGCAACTACTGCAGGGGAAGCTTCTAGAAACAAAACATATAGCATGTGGGGTGGAACAAAAAATTGGCTGGTTAAGTAGCAAACTCTCCCAAATTTAATTCTTAGAAATCACTTTTATTACACAGCGTGTATTATTTATTTTGAAAAAAAAGGGCAATTGGCCTTGTTTTTTTTTTTTTGAAAAGAAGTGAACGGTTCATTAGTGAGGAACTATTCGAAAACCGCTACACCAGGGGCGTCAACTTTAAGGACCCAACTTCCGCCGAAGGCATAATTACAAAACCAAACTAAACATTTACCAAACTGTATTTTAGTCAACGAAGTACTTTTTTCCTAAACAATGACAATCTATACATAACTTACTAAAATTCTATACTTTTTCCTATAGTTTGCACGAAATACGTGCAGTCTTATAAAAGTTACCCTTGAATTTTATTTATAATTTTGTGTGGAAGTAAAAATCGTAGTGTCGGGTACGTATGGATAAGTGCACATGGTTTTGAAAGGGTCAGACACATGCGTTTCAGCAAACATTCCCTACTAGCTCAAAGTCAAACTAATTTGATGCACAACTTGGTATTAGTTTAGGCTACATTTGAAAGCTTCTAAATGTACATGTGGAGTTGAATAGAGATGGCTTAAGCTGAAGGTCATTCCACATCTCCCTCCCACCTTCCTGCCAAGTGTCTCCATCACTATCTATGAATTGCATCTTGTCAGCATTATATAGTTCAAACAGATAAAAAAAGAGACCTCTCTGGATCAGTACGCTATTTAATCAGCCCACGCTATATACTAATCAAATGGACGAATCGCACAATTGGATCTCAAGCCGCCAACGCTTGCTCGCACCCTTTCCCCTTCGTCCATCTATATAACTAGCCTCTTTGCTCTTCATGCTCCCACACAGCATCCACGACAAGCCACGTACAAAGTAGTGCTCATCTTTCTCCATATTCTTACACGGAAGTCCTTCTTACACTACAAGGATATACGAGGATGTCTACCACCGGTAGCGGTACCATTGGCAGCCTCAAGAGTTCCCGGCTCAAGGGCTCGGTTGTACTGATGCGCAAGGACGCGCTGGGCTTCAACGACTTCGTCGCCACCGTCTTCGACAACATCACCGACTTCCTCGGCAATGGCGTCACCTGCCAGCTCATCAGCTCCACCGTCGTCGATCCCAGTGAGAAACTAGCTCTCATTCATGCATTCTCTCTCGACGCATGCAGCTCTGACGTGGTACGTGCATAGGCACCCTAGCTAACACTACAGGAATGGGGATCTATGCCGACGGCCAAACCCTGTGCCGACGGTTTTCTATTGGGGCCGTCGGCATAGGTCCCGATGAGGCTAGCCTGTCGACAAAGCCGTCGGCATAGGATATGCCGTCGGCATAGATTTGACAAAGGGGCTGTGCCGACGGCTTTGCCCTCGGCATAGGTAAGCCGTAGGCATAGCTCTTTTCCCCAATTTTTCAGCTAATATGAAATAATTCATATCTTTAAATTCATAAATTGAAATTTAACAAATAAAATGTCTAAATCAATTAGAAAAATTAGAGGAATCCAAATATGACATCCATTTCATTTTTTATTCATGTATATGACTTTTTGCAACATATTTGTGGTACTTTCTTGTTAAAAAAAGTTATTTTTGGCACTTAAAAATTGGAAAATGATATTTATAATAATATTTTAAAGATTGTTTTTGGCAACAATGTTTGCCATACCAAGACACACCTAGGTGTCAAATGTGGACACTTTATCACAAATCATGGCACTACGGCCATTTTGACCATTTTTTTCAAAAAAAATAAAAGAAAGTGAAAAATGCTCAAAGAATGAAACCCTTTGGCACGTACTCCTTTTATGTGTACTAGTTGATAGGAAAAATGATAAACATGATTTTTGACAATGTTTTCAAAAAACTTCTTCACAAAAAGGTCTATCATCTATAAACATGTATAAGTTTCGAGTCAAATGACCTAGATATGAGCATCCCCGTGCCATAGTTTGTGATAATGTGGCCATATTTGACATATAGGTGTGTCTTGTTATGACAAACAATGTTGCAGAACTAAGTTTTTTCAAATTATGTTTAGAAATATCATTTTTCATTTTTTTTATTGTCAGAAATGACATTTTTTTGTGAAGCAAGTACAACAAATATAGTGCAAAATTGCACCTATCCAAATTTCACACAAAGTAGGCCAGATTTTATTGATAATCTAGCAATATTAGGAATTTTCTCGGTTTCTACCTAATTTCGCCTATTTAAATGACTTTATGCCTATTTTTCGAAAGTAAGTCAATTTTGAACTACAAGTGTGTGATCGTTTGCTCTGAAAATTTTACAAAAATAATTTTAAGATACACCAGTAGTGGTTATGTCTCAGAACCATCGATAGTTTTGAAAGATGAGACCCCTTTGAATGAATAGGCACGACGACCATTTTGACCGTTTTTTCAACAAAATAAAAGAAAGTGAAAAAATACTCAAAAAATGAAATCCTTTGGCATGGAGTCCTTTTATGTGTTCTAGTTGATAGGGAAAATGATAAACTTGAGTTTTGACAATGTTTCCAAAATAATCTTCACAAAAAGGTCAATCATCTATAAACCTGTATAAGTTTCGAGCCAAATGACCTAGATATGATTATTCCGTGCCATAGTTTGTGATAATGTGGCCATATTTGACACATAGGTGTGTCTTGTTATGACAAACAATGTTGTAGAACTAGTTTTTCTAAATTATGTCTATAAATATCATTTTTATTTTTTTATTGTCAAAAATGACATTTTTTGTGAAACATGTACAAAAAACATGGTACAAAATGGCACCCATCCAATTTAAGTGACTTTATGCCTATTTTTTCTCGGTTTCTACCTCATTCGCCTATTTAAATGACTTTATGCCTATTTTGCAAAAATAATACAATTTTGAACTACAAGCGGACCTAGGGTTTCGCCGAAGCGGGGCTACGAAGCGTCGGAAACCCACCAAAACCTAGGTGGTTCCATACCATATGTATACAAGTGTGTTGGGTGTTTAAAATGTCTAAGAATCTACTCCGGTGTGTGACCGGCTTCACCGGCTTCACTTTCTCTCTACTAAGTGTGTGGACTTATATGTGAAAACTCCCACTTCGGACGAAACGGGGGTAATCTTGTGACAAATTGTGATAAAAGTTGGTTTTACATGTACCTATGTCCTAACCTAACACAACCAAGAGAAAAATTTCACTGGGTTACCCCCTTTCGACTCCGTTCAAAGGGGGTAGACGGGAACTTTGACTTTTTTCCAGCGGGTCTAGGGTTTAGCCGAAGCGAGGCTCTGGAGCGTCGGAAACCCACAAATATGGTTTTTCAAATTAGTTTTATAACCTAGGTGGTTCCATACCATATGTATACAAGTTTTGACAAAGTTTACACAAAACGTTTTCATCAAAAGGTCAATCATCTATAAACATGTTTAAGTTTCAAGTTAAATGACCTAGATATGGTCATTCCCGTGTTATAGTTTGTGATAATGTGCCCATATTTGACACATAGGTGTGACTTGGTATGACAAACACTGTTGTAGAACTGAGGTTTTTCAAATTAGTTTTATAAATATCATTTTTCATTTTTTAAGTGTAAAAAATGACATTTTTTGTGAAGTAAGTACAACAAATATGGTGAAAAATGGCACCCATATATTTTCCACACAAACTAGATCATATTAGATGGATAATCTGGAAATATTAGGAATTTTCTCGGTTTCTACCTAATTTCGCCTATTTAAATGACTTTATGCCTATTTTCCGAAAGTTATTCAATTTTGAACTACAAGTGTGTGATAGTTTGCTCTGAAATTTTTACGAAAATTATTTTAAGGTACACAAGAAGTGACTATATCACAGAACCGTCGATAGTTATAAAAAATTCGACCCGCTCCATTGAATAGACACAACGTCTATTTTGACCTTTTTTTGAAAAAAATACAATAAAGTGAAAAAATACTTAAAAAAGAAATCATTTGGCATGTAGTCCATCTATGCGTAGTAGTTGATATTTTTTATATAAATTGTATGAATTAGTCACTACTACATAATCAGTGAAAATAAGAAAAGAAAAAGAGAAATCCAAATATTGTTTGGCGTGTGCATACGACAAAGAGACCACGGCAAAGAGCCTTTGATGCTGATTGGTCAAGAGAGTTCAACGCGGATTACACTCCCGAGCTGTTGGATGATGGATTTACACGATCCAACGACTCACAGCAGATTCAAACTAACACACGATCCGTGGCACATGGGCGGTGGGCCACAGTTTTCTCTCTCCCATTTTCTTTCCTTTTTCTTTTCCATTCACGGGAGGGATCGATCCGTGCTCTTTCCTCTTTCCTGCAGCTCGTGCTTATCTTCCCAGAGCAGAGCGGACGGCGAGGTTGGCACCTCCTCCCGGGCTCCGCCGCGGGGCCGCCTCCGCCAAGCTCGTCAGCTTCCCCGTCGACGCCTTCATGCCGCTCCTCGTCGGCCTGCTCTGTCCAGCCCCAACGCCAACCCTTGCTCCGTCGGCCCGGAGCTCGCCGCGGCTCTCCCCTCCATCAACCGCGGTGACGACGACTCCCCTCGACCGTCCCTGCTTCGTCCATGTCAGGATGGTGGCGGCTTCGTGCCGTCGCGGCCGCCCCGGCCCTCGTCTTCCCCGTCCCCAGCCGTCGCCGCGCCCGGCCTCGGCCTCGGCCGTCCTCGCCTCGCCCGGACTCGGTCGACGTCGTCCTCGCCGCGCTCCACAGCAGCGGCGCCCCAGCCCCTGCTCCATCGACCCGGAGCTCGCCGCGCCTCTCCCCTGCATCAACCGCGGTGTCGGCGGCTCCCTCGACCGCCCCTGCTTCGTCCGCGTCAGGATGGCGGCGGCTTCGTGCCGGCGCGCCCGCCCCAGCCCTCGTCTTCCCCGTCCCAGCCGTCGCCGCGCCCGTCCTCGCCACGCCTGGACTCGGTGGACGCTGTCCTCGCCGCGCTCCTATGCGGGGGCGCCCAGCCCGTGCTCCGTCGGCGTCAACAGCACCCCGTCGCAGCCTGTCCCCAGCCTGTCCCCAGCGAGGGACGGCGGGGACATTTTTTGCAACACGTGTCCAACCTGTGCCGACGGCAATGCCGTCGGCACAGGTGCTGTCCGTGTGGTCGGCCGTTGTGGGCCCCACCTCCCTGTGCCGACGAACTGTGTGCCGACGGTCTCTTTTTGGCCGTCGGCACGGCCTATGCCGACGGCTTTCGCCTATGCCGACGGCCACGTGGCCTATGCCTACGGGCACCTATGCCGACCACTCTGTGCCGACGGTGGCCGTCGGCATAGGGGTGTGCCGACGGCAACTTGGCCTATGCCGACGGGAGAAGGCCGTCGGCACAGCCCGCGGTTCCTGTAGTGTAACTTTGGTCGTACGTACGTGTGCAGAGAACGGGAACCGCGGGAAGGTCGGCGGGGAGGCGAAGCTGCAGCACTGGAATAGCACGAGCCCGCCGTCGATCTCGGAGGGCGAGTCCAAGTTCTTCGTCACGTTCGACTGGGATGTAGAGAAGATGGGCGTGCCAGGCGCGGTCATTGTCAAGAACAGCCACTCCTCCGAGTTCTTGCTCAAGACCATCACCCTCGACAACGTCCCTGGCCGCGGCACCGTCGTCTTCGTCGCCGACTCCTGGGTGTATCCACAGGCCAAGTACCACTACAAGCGCGTCTTCTTCGCCAACGATGTGAGAAATCGATCGCCATCGCCTTGTGGTATTACAGTATGCGCAGAAACATATTGTTGGTAAGGCTAATCTCTGATCTCGTACAATGCATGCAGACGTATCTGCCCAGCGACATGCCGGCGGCGCTGAAGCCCTACCGCGAGGACGAGCTAAGGAACCTGAGGGGCGACGACCAGCCCGGCCCGTACCAGGCGCACGACCGCGTCTACCGCTACGACGTGTACCATGACCTCGGCGATGGCCGCCAAGTCCTCGGCGGCTCCAAGGATTTCCCCTACCCTCGCCGCTGCCGCACCGGCCGCAAGCTTTCACAGACCAGTGCGTCCCCGGCCGTTTCTCTCTCTCTCTCTCCTCCACGTACGAAATTATATTAACACTCTACATCGAATCTAACAATTCGTCCTTGCATGAACGACGCAGATACAGGTCTCGTTCGCGAGAGCCGGCCGCTGCCGCTGGTCGGGACGAGCATCTACGTGCCGCGGGACGAGCTGTTGGGGCATCTGAAGATGCAGGATTTCCTCGGCTACACGATCAAGGCGGTCGTCGACGGCCTCGTGCCGGCCATCCGCACCTACGTCGACATCTCCCCGAAAGAGTTCGACTCCTTCGAGGACATCCTCAAGCTCTACGAAGGCGGCCTCAAGCTGCCCAGCATCCCGGCCCTCGATCGAGGAGGTGCGCCAGCACTTCCCGGTCCAGCTGATCAAGGACCTCATCCCCATGGGCGGCGACTACCTCTTCAAGCTCCCCAAGCCGCACGTCATCAGGGGTACCTAGTCATATTTAAATTATTAATCTTCTTGGCTAGCTCGACCTCTCAAGTATATAAGCACTTTCAAAAAAATTAACTTGAGCATGCTAATTATTTTGAGTAGCGGACGAGAAAGCATGGATGACCGACGACGAGTTCGCCAGGGAGATTCTCGCTGGCGTGAACCCGGTGATGATCAGACGTGTCACGGTGTGTATACCATCCATGCAATGAGATTACCTATGTCGAAACCGCGGCCCAGCGGCTTCTCCTAATGCTTTACTATAGTCATCTCTTACCACTAGCTCTTGTGTCAAAACAGTTAGTGAATTACCTATGTGGGAGTGGCCTAATAGTAAAAATTATCCATTTCAGGAGTTCCCTCCAAAGAGTGCCCTTGATCCAAGCGAGTACGGCGACCACACCAGCACCATCACGGAGGGGCAGATCAAGAAAAGCCTCGAGGGCCTCACCGCTCACGAGGCAGTCGCAAACAATAGGCTCTATATCCTGGACCACCATGATAACCTAATGCCATATATAACTAAGATCAACAAGCTTGAGGACACCTTCGTCTATGCGACGAGGACTCTCTTCTTCAAGCGAGGCGATGGTACGCTTGCCCCGGTTGCCATCGAGCTCAGCACACCTGTGAGCGATGGTGGCCTGAAAACCCCGAAGAGCATTGTCTACACGCCAGCATCAACAGGCATCGAGGCATGGATATGGCAGCTCGCCAAGGCCTACGTCTCAGTGAACGATTACGGTTGGCACCAGCTTATCAGTCACTGGCTCAACACCCACGCAGTCATGGAGCCCTTCATCATCGCAACAAACAGACAGCTGAGCGTGACTCACCCGGTCCACAAGCTACTGCAGCCGCACTACCGTAACACGATGAACATCAACTCACAGGCACGACAGGCACTCATCAACGCTGGCGGGCGATCATCGAGTTGACGGTATTCCCGCGCAAGTTCGCCATGGAGTTGTCTTCCGTCGCCTACAAGCACTGGAACTTCATAGAGCAGGCTCTCCCGGACGATTTAATCAAGAGGTATGTTGGGTGTTGCACATCTTGTTTATTGAAAAATTAAGTCTTTTAAATATCGGTATCTAAGATAATATTTTGACAATCAACTTATATACAATTATTATGTCTCGCATAGATATAATTATACATTATAAAATATATCTCATAACAAATATAGTAATAGTAATTTGATATGAATTCTTATTTAGTAAGTGATCAAACCTTAAAATGTCTGACTAATACAGATGCCAAAATGACCTACATTTTGAATTCTTACTAACGGTATTAGAATACTACTTTTAATAAATAATAAGTGGCCAGACAAACGATTCAACTCACTGAAAAAACATTCACACTAAATGTTAGTGTGGTAATAATTGTGAAATGCATGTGATCTCCATGCAGAGGCATGGCGGTGCAGGACCCATCAAGCCCGTACAAGGTGCGGCTGCTACTCGAGGACTACCCATATGCGATAGACGGGCTGGCAATCTGGCACGCGATTGAGCAGTGGGTGGAGGAGTATCTGGCCATCTACTACCCCAACGACGATGTACTTCAAGGCGACGTGGAGCTCCAGGCATGGTGGAAGGAGGTCCGTGAGGTTGGGCATGGCGACCTCAAGGATGCGACATGGTGGCCCAAGATGGAGGCAGTGGCAGAACTGGTCAAGGCTTGCACCACCATCATCTGGATAGGATCTGCACTACATGCTGCTGTAAACTTTGGGCAGTACCCGTACGCAGGTTACCACCCCAACAAGCCGTCAGCGAGCAGGCGCCCGATGCCTGAGCCAAACACGAAGGACTACGCGTTGCTATCGCAAAATCCAGAAAAGGTCTTCATCCGCACCATCACCAACCAGCTGCAGGCCATTATTGGTATATCACTACTCGAAATCCTATCTAAGCACTCTTCCGACGAGATTTATCTCGGCCAACGTGAGACGCTAGAGTGGACGTCGGACGCCAAGGCGCTAGAGGCATTCAAAAGGTTCGGAACAAGGCTGGAGGGCATCGAGAGCCAAGTGGTGGCTCTGAACGGGAACCCCCAACTCAAAAACCGCAACGGCCCCGCCAAGTTCCCATACATGTTGCTCTACCCAAACACCTCTGACCACGAGGGCAATGCCACCGGTCTCACGGCGAGGGGCATCCCTAACAGCATCTCCATCTGATAAGATATTTGGAGCACAATCGTCCTGCCACGGTGTGAAATATTGGAGTGGGTAGTGGTCTATGTACCGTGGTGCTTATTACATTGTAGAGTTATGTAAGTGGATGGCCTATAGTGTATTTTCAACTCGAATTTCTTTCCAATTATCAATAATAAAGTGAGCTTTATGGTGTTCTACATGTTTTCAAGCTTAAACTCTCTCTATGGCATGCAAGAACATGCTTTTCCATTTCGTATATTCCTTGCTGAAAAGCACTAATAGGATTTTTTTTTTTCAACTAATATTCTGCCCATTCCATCATTAATTTTCTTACGGCGGTATATTAACCCATCAATGAACGCATGATTCTAATTCTAAGTCCATTATGGTCCATTACAATGTAACCCCGTTCTATCTTTTTCATATATTTAGACCAGCAGAAACCTTATTGTCTCACTCCACTCGACAGTCGCCTCCCATTATAGGACCATGTTATGTTCACCATGTCAAAGATGGGAAAGTCATATCTCATACGCTAGACCGAGTATAAAATGCTGTTTTCACGTGCATATCGAAAGCTGGAGATGTTGTCGGTGTTTCTGATATCGCACTTTCACGTGCTCATCCTCCCTCGTGAGAAGGCAAACGTCGTACTTTGAGGTTGAAGACCAGATCGTTCTCGTCGCGTTCATCCCTGCCTCTTCTGACATGGAAGGTACACATGACATGGTTTACACTTACACGGAGGTCTACTTAATTGATACTGATAGCGGTGTTTGCTTGATACTACCGCCGGCCGTGTCTAGTGAGCGCCGGTGGATGGAGATGCTATTACGAGCGCGTTGCTACATGACAAACCTTGTGGAGCAACTCAAGACAGACATTTTTTTTGCCAAATACGCCTACACAAACTGACGCTGCTGACATGGACGCGCCACCAAACATTGCTTTCTCGAATTATGAAGGCACGATCAGGGCCGGCCTGCTTGGTCTGAACCGGACGTGTGCTACTCTCTCCCTGGCCACACTACACGCAGATCATGATCGTGCGAGAAATAAAAGGCCGAAAGGAAGGCATCATGCACGCCACAGTCCGGGGAAAGAAATCGAGAGACGATCAGACGAAGATTCTAGGCAAACAACTGCAGGGGAAATCTTATTTCTGCCTTTTTTTCCCCCTTGCTGTCCATGGTCGCGCGGCCAAATCGCACCAACTCCTGTCCCTACGCCAGCCACATGCGTCGTCTTGGCATGGCTAGGGCGGCCGGGCCAACTAGCTCGTTATCGAAGGCAGTTTCTCTCCGCGACGCTGAGAGCCTGAGAGGCGATTTTGCCGTATGCGCTGCTCGGCTCGGCTCGCCTGGGCAGTTGGCTGGTTCTCTTCTCGCTGACCGTCTGCCTGCCGGCGAGAGGCAATTTCCGTATGAACAAACACCAAAATCGACGCCATTAATTAGCCATGCACTGCACCGTGGGACCAACGTGCAAGAATAGAAAACAGGCGACCGTCAGAGAAAGTACAATAGTACAGCAAACAGCTGGTTATAAGAGATTGACATGTCATCTATAGATAACCATATAGCCAACATATACAATAGTTAGATATAAAAATGTGTTATTTTATTAAGATGTGGCATATCTCCCACTCTCACAAAGTGCCTAGCTAGGAGCACGTGCTAGAACTGGCTCTCAAGAGCCCACTCCCCTTCTCTCACTTCTTCTCTCTCCTCCATGTCATCCAACAAATATTATTTTAATCCTTATAACCTGCTTACATAAGCTTATTGTATTTGCTCTCAGTGTCCGCCCGCCCCGCCCCGCCCTCTACGGGTCTCCAGAATCTAACTCCGGTGGGGAAAGCAATAATAAATAATGGTGCGTGTGACCGGGCGAGCCAACTGAGAAGGTTTGTCCGAGGGCCTGCATGCGGAGGCCATGCAACGTGGTAGAGTTGAGTGCTGGAACTCTTCATCGGTGCATCGGTCCGCCACACGTACGGTAACAAATGGAAGTCATTTAATTTGAAACGGAGGGAGTATGTGCGCGCTTGGCTTCAATGCGCTATGTCGGCATGGACGCATGGTTTCGCTCGTGCTCGTCCTGCCGCCGCTCTTGTCGCATGGACCGGAATGTCCCACGCACGCGGCCATGCATATTGGTAGGAGGATTGGCAGGAAAGAAAATTTTAAAGAAATAATGGTGAACAGGGTGATGAAGTTGCAAGACGATGTGAACGTTTCCCATTTCCTATCTAGCTGCCTCACAAAGCAAAGAAGAAGAAAAGGCCAACATATTTTTCGTCAAAAGACTAAGGTACGTGCGCGGATGATAACTCAATCATGAGTAGTACATGATTAACCTACAAGTTAATCTCAACATGTGACGCAAAATTGCGCCGCATGTGCACATACCTGGCGACCGGCTGATGCTATTATTCGACCGGGCCAGCGCTCGGTCAATCTCCGACAAGGAAAACCATATAATACTCCCTCCGTTTTTTAATATAACACATGTTTTACCATATATCCACATACACATATATCTACATGTATGTAGACAAATTTTAATGTGTATGTTCATCTAGACACCATGTGATATATCTAAAACGTCTTATAATTATGAACGGAGGGAGTATGAGTTAGGAAGACCTTCACCATTCCGTTGCCGACCATTTCTCTAACCAAATACAATCTGACAAAGCGCATAGTACAAAGTGTTACATATGTCGTCGTGATAGAAACATTAAATGCTTATTTTCCGATGCAAGTTTGTGTTTTCACTATGGACTATTATTCAATTGGTTTCAAACTTGTATCCACATCGTATTATTGAAAATATCTTTGACTAGTTGCAAGGCATTGCAAAAATATAATCCTCCGAGACGAGTGGGAGCGATAACCTTAATGTTTAGTGCTATACCCTATCTTTGTTGCAGATTATTTTTACATCACGCACACTTGATCCGGTTATGGTCTATTTTACAGAGTGCGGCTATTTTTTACGCATATGAATGACAACATAATATTCGGATCTATCAATCACACTGCATTTTCATAGTAATGCATGACTTTGTAACTTGCATTTTACCTTCCTCTGCTCGTTATTACCACCTGTCCGTTATCTATCTATCGAAAGGCTGGGTGTGCACTTGATGTCATGGCATGAGAAATTTTGCCTACCATAGCAAAAGATTCAGTTGACATTTTTTTATGTTATTCAGGTTCACCTCTAAATGAGTAACAGATACCTTCTTATTCTCCGGACCACCACCACTACAGTCTATTCTCGTCGACCTCCCTCATCCAAATCATTGGTAGGTGTTGAATCATATACTCCCTCCGATCCGTTCTAACACTAGTAGGAATATGCCTATAGCCATCACGCTACCGCTGGCGGACGGTCATGGGCGTCCGCCAGCGCTATTACCGCTGGCGCACGGATGACAGTGCCCGCCACTGGTACCTGGTCTACCGTTGGCGGGCGGCAAATTGTGTACGCCAGCGGTAGTGTAACGCAGGCGCCAGCAGGCGGGGCTAACTAGCGCTAGCGGATGGCTGCCGTGCTCGCCAGCGGTACTTGACTTACCGCTGGCGGATGGTGAGGCGTGCCCGCCAGCGGTATTTGGCTCAGCTGGGCCCCGAAACGAGCAAATTACCGCTGGCGGAAAGGTAACGTCCGCCAGCGGTACATGACTTACCGCTGGCGGGCGCGGCATGTCGTCCGCCAGGGGTAACTTGGCATGTAAATACTTGCTAATGTTTTTGTCTATATTTCTCGTAGATGCCTATGCATATCCACACGAGATGATGTAATGGACTATTATGTGTGTATTTGTTTGTGATTTGAAATTTGACAATGCCCCGTCGATGCAGCGCCTCTCCCGCCTCTATCGATACACAGTACTCGATCGCTTGCGTCGACGACAACACTCTCGTCCTTCGACGACGCTTTCACTCTTGCCCTTCGACGATGGAACCATTGCTTCTATACCAAGATACATCTATTTGTCGAATATGAGAACTTTATCACAAACTATGCCGTGGGAATTGCCATAACTTGGTCATTTGGCTTGAAACTTATAGATGTTTATACATGATAGACCTTTTTGTGAAAACTGTTTTTGAACGATTTGTAAAAAATCAAGTTTATCATTTTTCATAGCAACTAGTACATATAAAAGGACTCCATGCAAGAGGATATCTTTTTTTGAGGGTTTTTTCACTTTATTTGATTTTTTTTTAGAACGGTCGAAATGGCCACCACGACTACTCATCGAAAGAGGTCAAATTCTCTAAAACTATCGATGTTTCTGTGATATAACCACCAGTTGTGTACCTTAAAATGATTTTTTTAAATATCAGACCAAACTATCAAAAACTTGTAGTTCAAATTTGGATTAATTTTGGAAAATCAACATAAACTCATTTAACTTGGCGAAATTAGATAGAAATTAAGAAAATCTCTAATACTTGGGGATTATACATCAAATGTGGACTAATATTTTTGAGAATTAGATGAGTGCCATTTTGCAACATATTTTATGTACTTGGTTCACAAAAAAGTTATTTTTGCCATTTAGAAAAAGAAAATGATATTTATAAAAATAATTTGAAAACGCACTTCGGAAGTATTGTTTCCTATACCAAGATACACCTATTTGTCGAATATGAGAACTTTATCATAAACTATACCGTGGAATTACCATAACTTGGTCATTTGGATGAAACTTATAGATGTTTATACATGATAGATCTTTTTGTGATGACTGTTTTTGAACGATTTGTCAAAAATCAAGTTTATCATTTTTCATAGCAATTAGTACACATAAAAAGATTCCATGCAAGAGGATATCTTTTTTTGAAGGTTTTTCACTTTATTTGATTTTTTCGAAGAACGGTCGAAATGGCTACCACGACTATTCATCGAAAGAGGTCAAATTCTCTAAAATTATCGATATTTCTGTGATATAACCACTAGTTGTGTACCTTAAAATGATTTTTTTTTAAATATCAGACCAAACTATTAAACACTTGTAGTTCAAATTTGGATTAATTTCGGAAAATCAACATAAACTCATTTAACTAGGCGAAATTAGATAGAAATTAAGAAAATTCCTAATACTTGGGGATTATACATCAAATGTGGACTAATCTTTTTGAGAATTAGATGAGTGCCATTTTGCGCCATATTTTATGTACTTGGTTCATAAAAAAGTCATTTTTGCCACTTAGAAAAAGAAAAATGATATTTATAAAAATAATTTGAAAACTCCCTTCGGAACTATTGCTTACTATACCAAGATACACCTATTTGTCGAATATTAGAACTTTATCACAAATTATGCCATGTGAATTGCATAACTTGGTCATTTGGCTTGAAACTTATATATGTTTATACATGATAGACTTTTTGTGAAAACTGTTTTTGAACGATTTGTCAAAAATCAAGTTTATCATTTTTCATAGCAACTAGTACACATAAAAGGACTCCATGCAAGAGGATATCTTTTTTGAGGGTTTTTTTCACTTTATTTGATTTTTTTCGAAGAACGGTCGAAATGGTCACCACGACTATTCATCGAAAGAGGTGAAATTCTTAAAACTATCGATGTTTCTGTGATATAACCACTAGTTATGTACCCTAAAATGATTTTTTTTAATATCAGACCAAACTATCAAACACTTGTAGTTCAAATTTGGATTAATTTGGAAAATCAACATAAACTCATTTAACTAGGAAATTAGATAGAAATTAAGAAAATTCTTAATACTTGGGGATTATACATCAAATGTGGACTAATATTTTGAGAAATAGATGAGTGCCATTTTGCACCATATTTTATGTACTTGGTTCAAAAAAAAGTCATTTTTGCCACTTAGAAAAAGAAAAATGATATTTATAAAAATAATTTGAAAACTCCCTTCGGAACCATTGCTTCTTATACCAAGATACACCTATTTGTTGAATATGAGCACTTTATCACAAACTATGCGTGGAAATTGCCATAACTTGGTCATTTGGCTTGAAACTTATAGATATTTATACATGATAGACCTTTTTGTGAAGACGGTTTTGAACGATTTGTCAAAAATCAAGTTTATCATTTTTCATAGCAACTAGTACACATAAAAGGACTCCATGCAAGAGGATATCTTTTTTTGAGAGTTTTTTCACTTTATTTGATTTTTTTGAAAAAGGTCAAAATGTGTTTGAAATACACACATTGATTTTTTTAATGCACACATGTGTTTGAAATGTGTTTTGAAATGCAAAAAAGTATTTGAAAAGATAAAGGAAAACAAAAACACAAAACAAAACGGTGGTGGAATGTGATGAAAGTCACACGCCAGAGCAGAGCCAATCAGGAGCAAGTCCCACCATTCCCACGGATCGTGTGTTTTCTTGGAGAGGCTGTGAGCCATTGGATCGAGCCAATCAGAGCAAGTCCCTTATCCTCTCCTCTCTCTCTCCCTTATTCTCACGAGTCAACGCTCCACGCACGCACACCAGGCACGTACGCACCACACCACGCACGCACCACACACCACGCACGCACGCACCATCATGGAGCCTCCGCACCTCCCGGACGCACCTCTACCTCGCTCGATCCCCTTTCTCCGCTACCTGCGCACCAGATCCACCGCCGCACGCCGGATCCACCGCCGCCGTCCATCTGCAGCCGTCGACCTCCTGGTGTGCTCCCTCTCTCACCGCCTCATCTCTCCACCACCACCAAATCTTGGTCGACCACCTCCCCTTCTTCCTCATGCTCCTGCCCCTGCCGCCTGCAGATAAGCAAGGGAGAAGACCAAGGAGACGCGTCCGTCCTACGGACCTGCTGCATCTGGACGCCGGCCACGCACCACAAGGGGAGGCACGAGGAGGAGCACCGGCGAACCCACGCCTCCGTGCTACACCTCGATCTAGCTCGGAGGCCAGCGGATGACGTTCATGCGTGCGTGGCCATAGGCCATCTCCGAGCCCGTTCACCGGCGAGCCCACGCCGCCATGCTCCACCTCGATTTAGGCCGGAGACCAGTGGAGGACGTTCATGCGTGCGTGGTCGGAGGCCATCTCCGAGCGCCTCCCTGCAATCTCGATCCAGGCGGAGGTCGAGGACGACGGGCGGATGCGGCGGGTTGCTGCGGAGCGTGGCCGGAGGAGGCGAGGTCGACGACGGCGTGAGGAAGCAGAAAGTGGAGGGCGCCGGAGGGGCCGAACCCGGTCGCGGCGAGCTGGGCGACGGCGGCGCCGCCAGTGAGGGACCTGATTGTATTTGTGTGGGCTCCTTAGGGAACCGATTGTAATTAATATGTTTTCTAGGGTGTGTTGTAACTTCAGCTGTTGCTAATAGATCTGGGTTCCTTTTTGCAAAAAACAAATGTATTAATTAATTCGGATTCTTATTTTTTTATTCATAATAAGTTACTACTGGCAGACATCCAGTTAGTACGCCACTAACTAGATCCAACACACTACTGGCGGACTCCAGGAATGCACGCCAGCGTAAGTGCGTTACCGCTGACGGACGGCGGCGTTCGCCAGCGGTAGCAATTACCACTCGTATGCATCGCTGGCGGGCGCATGTTCGCCAGCGGTAGCATTATTCCGTCCGCCAGCGGTAGGCATATTTCTACTAGTGTAAGTGACGGGAAATGTACGTACGACGCACAATGTTTTGGCTGAGCAAGTGACAATTTTTTTGGGATCGGAGGGAGTATGTGAATTGACTCACTCTTTCGATCAGTTCGGACTATTGTTTGTGTTGAGTAGTGTGCGAAACATGACTCAGACACACAAAAAACACCATTTCTATTATTTTTTATAGAATGATCTACTGTATATCCATGAGAATTATCCTGCTGGCAGTTTCCCATTTCACGAATCTTTTGTTGGTGTTGACACATGAAAGAGCATGATTTTCTTTTTCACCTCTACCTTTTCTCCCTAGTCCAAAATACAAAGCCAGCATAGACCGGGACCCCCAAGAACTTTCCAACAATTCCAACCCGAAGACATCCTCCTCCCGTGGAACACCAAGGTAGATGGTGACGACTCGGCTCGACGGCGACGTGATCTCGTCTCATTCCCATTGCCCCGTGGTGGAGCGGTTAGTTAGCTCACACACCTCATCAACATTCTCTAAACAAAAGTTTACTTAGCACGAGCAGCGAAATGGCGAGGGGATTTGTAAACTCGGAGCCGGCCGTAGCTTTCCATCCACGTCAGCAGCAATAACTTCCTGCTGCTGCCACTGACACCGCCACCGGAAGTGGGATCCTGTTGGAGTCCGCCGATTTATTTGTTTGGCCGGGGTAGATGACGCCGCCCTTAATACGCCTACCCACCCTCAACCCCAATTATACGAGGCGAGGAGGAATGTAAATGCCGTCGTCGTCGTCTTCCAAATCACAGCTCGACACAGCGAGGAGGAGGAGGAGGAGGAGGAGCAGGGGCGGCCTGCCATGGCGTCTTCGTCCGTGGCGCGGCGCGGCGGCGAGGCCTGGTGAGTGTGTGTATCTTGGAATTTTGATCTATGGTGGTGGATTTGCAATTTTGGTGCGATGGTGGATGGGGAATGCTTTGGTTTGATGAATTGTTCTGCTCGGTTGTGTTGTGCGCCGCCAGGTTCTGCACCACCGGGCTGCCGAGCGACATCGTGTTCGAGGTGCAGGACATGAGCTTCCACCTCCACAAGGTGGGTTCTTCTTCCTGCTTTGGGCCCTGTGATGATTTTTGTTTTCTTGTGGGTGCTCCTCCCCCTGACTCGTGCTCGATGAAATTCCACTGAGAATTTAACTTTTGCGCGCGCAGTTCCCGCTCATGTCCAAGAGCCGGAAAATCACCGCATGCTCACAGACAGGAGGAGGAGCGTCCGGTACGCCAGAGGAGGCGGAGAAGGAGTGTCGAGGGAAATGCCGGCGACGATGCTGCTGCTCCTGCGGAAACAGAGATTGAGGAAGCAGAGGAGGAAGAAGATGAGGAGGAGGAGGGAACGGGCAGCAGCAGCAGGATGAGGATGAGGTTAGGATGGAGGACGGGAAGTCGTATCGTGTCACTTCCCTGACTTCCCCGGCGGGCCGGGCACTTTCGAGGCGGCGGCCAAATTCTGCTACGGCGTCCGCGTCGAGCTCACCCCTGGAACGTCGCGCCACTGCGGTGCGCGGCGGAGTACCTGGAGATGACGGAGGAGCACGCCGAGGACAACCTGGCCGCGCGCGCGGAGGCCTACCTTACGGAGTCCGTGCTCCGGCACCCGGCGAGGCCACCAAGGCGCTCAAGTCCTGCGAGGAGCTGCTGCCGCACGCCGAGGAGCTCGGCATTGTCGGCCGCTGCGTGGAGGCCATCGCCGCGCGCTCGTCTGCCGCGTCGCGCTCCTGGTTCGACGACCTGGCCCTGCTCGGCCTGCACATGTACAAGAGGGTGATGGCGGCCATGGCCGCGCGCGAGGACGTGAGGGCGGAGGCCATGGAGAGCTGCCTCGTGTCGTACGCCAGAGCCACCCTCCCGGGGCTGTCGAGGTCCATGCGGTGGCGCCTCGCGTCGGCGCCGGTGTCGTCGGAGGTGGAGCAGAGGGACCTCCTGGAGGCGGTGGTCGCCAGCCTCCCCGTGGACAAGTGCTCGGGGCGCGTGGTTACCGCCAAGTTCCTGTTCGCGCTGCTGCGGACGGCGCACATCCTGCGCGCGTCGGGCGAGGCGCGCGCGGCGCTCCAGCGGAAGGCCGCAACGCAGCTGGAACAGGCCACGGTGGAGGACGTGCTTATCCCGAGCTACTCCGGCGCCACGGAGACGCTCTACGACGTGGACTGCGTCGAGCGGATCGTCAGGCATTTTCTCGTCGACGAGGAGCTCCGCGAGGACGAGGCGACGTCGCCGGCTGCAATCACCGAAGAGGAAGCAGCGACGACGACGGCGTCGCGGCCGTCGGCCGTGACCATGGTGCGGGTGGGCAAGCTGGTGGACAATTACCTGGCCGAGGTCGCGTCCGACGCCAACCTGAAGCCCGCCAAATTCTGCGAGCTCGCGCTGGCATTGCCGGACCACGCCCGCATCTACGACGATGGCGTCTACCGCGCCGTTGACATCTACCTCAGGGTACATACATTCCCCAATTTTGCCAAATTGAAACCGGCAGCTTGTTTCTGACTAAGTCCAATGTAGAATGTCGCCGTTTGTGGAGTAGCAGTTGCTGACCGCGTGACTGTTGCATTGCAGGCGCATCCGCGGCTGGCGGCGGAGGAGCGGGACAGGGTGTGCGGCGTGGTGGACTGCAGGAAGCTGACAGTGGAGGCGTGCACGCACGCGGCGCAGAACGAGCGGCTCCCGCTGCGCGCGGTGCTGCAGGTGCTCTTCTTCGAGCAGCTGCAGCTCCGGCGCGCCATCACGGGCGCCCCGGGTGCGCGTCCACAGCAGCGGGCGGCGGCGCTGCGGCACACGGTTGGCCCCAGCGAGACGTGGCGGACGTCGGCGGTGCAGGAGAGCCAGGTGCTGCGGGTGGACATGGACGGCATGAGGAGCCGGGTGCATGGCCTGGAGAGGGAGTGCTCGAGCATGAGGAGGGCCATCAAGAAGATCGATGACCGCGACGCCGACGGTTCCCCCGGCAGCGTTGACGCCGCCCCGGCGAGCTGGAGGTCCCGGTACGGGTGCAAGTTCAGCACGCAGGCGCGCGACGCCGTCGTGTCCAGGGCGTCCAGGATGGGGATGAGTCCATGAAAAACGATGATCTGCGACACGTACAGTTCCCGTTGTGCCATTCAGGTCCACATGTTTCACGACCAGAAATCAACACTCGCGATGAAAATGGTTGAGAGAATCCAAGACAGAGCGATCCTTCCGAGGTCGGTCGAGCGCGGCAAAATCTCACACATTCTCATATTCGTCTGTATACATGGTTCACCTGGTTCGTGTGACCTGAACCAGAAGGGCGCGTGAACCACTGAACATCGTTTGGGCAAGAACAGAGACCTGTGTGCTGTCTGTACCATATGCTCAGCTTAATGTGAGTTGTGATAACGGTCTTTGCTGCTTGTAATGCTGTTGCAGTTTATACGGAATTGGTGTTAGTGTGCTCATCTGCTGTGCGTGAAGCGTGCTTTGTCTGGAATTGTTTTGTTTCCCCTATATGCCATCATTAGCTTGTTGCAGTACTGTACTGTATTTGTGGTACATAGAGAGTGGTCAGACATGAGCTGTGATGATCGCACGGTGTAGAGTACACATGCTGATGTCTCCACACTCCACACTCCACACTCCACAGCCTCGCAAATCATGGACTACAGCATGGATTTGTTGTTCTAGTACAGATCTCGCACACTGAATGTAGCTGTCATGTTGATCTTATTTTAGAGACATGTCAGCTCAGTTTGTTTTCAATTCAAAAAGTCTGAATGTTGCGTAGAAAGTAGGCACTCAAATATGCCTGTAATAGTACGTACAAAACCATTTCCTATGCTCTATTGTAATCTTGCCTATCTGACACTCGTGTCTACTTTGTTCCTAAACTATAAACACGACCACTGATCATGCACCACGTGCACTACTTTTCTCACCTCTCGAGTGCTCTTACTTAGCTGTAGTTCTTTTGGAAAAGAAGAACTAGCTTTTCTTCACCTCTCGAGTGCCCTTCAGATATGTTTATCATGTTAGTGCTATGTGCCATAGTACTCCTAATATAGTTTTGCACCGAATAGGACACTGCATTGGATCGGCAATGCTTGTTTGCATCATTGTTGTGAACACTGTTATCTGGCTTTTAAATTGACCTAATTTCACTAAGAAACAAACAACCTGCCAAAAAAACTCAAATATACAGTTCTCTGATTCAGTTAATATTGTTTGTGTCCTAGTTAGCTTGTTATAGAACGTTCTTTGATTCAGCAAGTTGATGAATGTTTTTTCTTTCAAAATAAATATAATTGAACATTCTACGCACATTTGAAATGTAAATCTCAGTTATAGTTACAAAATCTCAAATATACAGTTCAATGATAAGCTCACTTATACCTGTCTCTAGTGAAAAAGGCAGCACCCGACAGTGGCGGGCCCAGGATTTCAGGAATGTGTATTCAAAATTTTAGGGATAGATTTTTGACGGTCTAAAGCCTATTTTGTACCCTATATAATTGATTATATCATCATATATTTGAAAGATATGACAGAATTTGACCGTAATATCTTGAGTAATAGAAAGGGACTATAATTTGAAAAAAAATCATCTCAAATGAGTACCAATTGTTCAATATATGAAAGAAACAACATCTGAAGTATATAAATCAAAAACTAGAAAATGATAGTAACGCTTACAAATTACATGATAACTCTCTGGCTCTTCAGGGCTTGAAAACCTCACCCTTAACTTGCAAGAAAAAAATCCCTTTCAATGAAGGTAACCAAGCAATCATTTAAATACGTTTGACCCATCTTGTTTCTCAGTTTGGTTTTTATGTAGTTTTGGGATCAGGAAATTTAGAGGAGCTGACCGATTGATTGAACAAACACAATCAATCGCTACGCGTACCCGTACTACTGTGCGAGAGATCGAGCAGAGCAATCCCCTGACTGCCATGTGCTATTTGGGCCCAATAGCTATATGGGCCTCATAGAGAGCAGTCTTGTAGAGAAGGGAGGTGGGCTTGTTGCCCGAATATCTGTGATTTTCGTATCTACTCATATATATGTGTGTATTATAGACTGTGTAAACCTATTTTTTTGTCAAAAAGTTTGGATATTCAACTGAATACCCTTGAATTGAAGTGGCCCACCCCCGGCACCCGATGCTTGTTCAAGTGTTTGGGAAATTTCGAAAGATGGCCATCATTTTGTAACAACATTTAACAGACACATACATATATACATAGAGGTTTCTTAAAACGTTAACAATCACATACACACGTGTAGAGATTTTGTAACAACGTTTAACAAGCACATACATACGTAGAGGGTATAACTTAATTGCACCTCATACTCAAACTCAGCATCAACAAGGTGTAGCCTCACACGTGCATGGACGAAAACTTCACGTAGGCGAGGCTAGACCTGTAATTCGAGCCGAGCTAGCTCGACTCGCTTAAACTCACTCAACTGACGAGTTAGCCCGACTCGAATCGTTCAGCAAAAGAGTCCAGAAATGAAACTCGGCTCGACTCAGTAAACTCGTGAGTGACTCACGAGTAGCTCGTTTAACTCGTTCAAACACAAATGTGGATTTTTCATATATTAGTACCAAACTATTATTTTTTTGCACCGATAATGGTGTAGAGATTCCATCTTTCAGCATTGATCAACCCTTTGACTAGAGATGTTAAATTGTAGAAGGACCAGCATTGTCGTAGTTTGGAATTAGTAGGAAAATTACTATTTTTTCACACGTGTGTATGTTCGAACACTTAGAATGTGCAAAACGAGTTAAACGAGAGCTACTCATGAGCTACTGACAAGTAGCTTGGTCAACAAACGAGTTCATATCCAAAAGTCGGCTCAGCTCGTGAGACACAGAGTTCGAGTCAAGCTGAGTCAAGAGTTACTCGTTTAGCTTGCGAGTTTCGAGTTTAATTTCCTTCCCTAGGCAGCACGCACACTGCGATCATTTGCCTCCTTCTTCGCCCGCCAAAGCTCCATATGTAGATGAGGAAGACATCGGCGACTAGGGTGATCGCCGCCGCTTGCAGGCTGGCATGGCGCAGTGACCGAGTGTCATGTCACTCCATTTGTCACACGGCACACGCCGCCATAGCGAGGACGAGAACCGCAAAGGTCGACGGCGACATGACTCTGGTTCGGTGAAGCTCTCTGACATGTTTTTCTTGAACTTCTTCTCCTCTAGTGGTGGAGCTTAGTACAAGTGAGTGGGGGACCATCCCCCCTCCCCCCCCCCCCCCCCACACACACACCCACACACAAACTCTGGATTAGTTTGTGAAGAAATATTTTTTGGGACGGGTTTGGATAAAAACAACTTCTGCCCTCTTTTCCCCACAACTTTGGGCTACTATGTGAAGAAATTGTTTTTGTGAAGGGTTTAGATGAGAAAAAACTTTTGGCCCCTTCTCTCCACCCCCCCCCCCCCCCCCCCCCCCCCACATACATTCGCATATTTACTTTCGCCCATGTAAGGAGTTTTGGTCAAGCTCCGCCACCTGGGAAGCGGACAGTGAAACTGAGAATACCAACTTGCTACACGTGAGGGGATATATGGGATAAGTAAGAAATGGCTCAGGCCAAGTTAAGGTGTGATTATCTGTTTTCTTTCTTGTTTTTATTAGTTTCTATGGTTGTAAGTTTTTTCATTTTATTTTCTCTAATTTTCTGTTATATCATTACTCACTTTTTTGTCTACATTTTTTTAGCTCTCTTGACTATCTTTTTCTAAGATTATTTTCCGTGCACCACAAAAAGACACCATTTTTTATGTTCTTACATTTCTAAATTTATGTAGATAATGCGACATATAAAGAAGTACCATGTATAAATCAAATATAAAAATATTATAACTAAAATAAAAAATTGTTTATATAGCAGGATAATCGCCCGGAAAACACTTTATTGCCTATGATGTATATTGCCTATGATGTATTTATAAGTTTATTGCCTATGATGTATATTGCCTATGATGTATCTTGTTAAAAAAAATTCAAAATTCATATTTATAAGTTTAAAAAAATCTGGAAAAAAACTCATGCATATTGCCTATGATGTATTCCACGATCGTGCAAAATCTTGATTTGAAATACTTTATATTCCGGGCTACACGGAAATGATAAATGTTTTCAAAAATTGGAGATTTGAAAGCGTGTAGATCCACACATTTGTCATTTTTGTGTAGATCCGAATATAAAGTAGTTCAAATCGGGATTTCGCATGACTATGGGATATATCATTGAAAACATGGCGGATTTTTTCAATTTTCTTTGAAACTTATAATATGATTTTTTTTAGTATAGAGAGCATTGGAGCCCGGTAGGAAGAAATCTCTACTCGAAAATCTTGTTCATGCATATTTAGAACAACTGTTCATGTAAGGAAAAGGAAAAAGTCATTCATATAAGAGGCAAAAGAAATTAAAACAAGAATTATGAAAGTAGAGAAAAATAAATCCAAACAAATGAGAAAAAAAGTAAAAATAAAACTTTTCAAGAAAAACGAACTCATGTGGAGACTAGAAAACGAACGCAAACATACAAAACAACTGAACCCAATCGGTAATTTTCTCTTCTCTCATATCTAAAAGAAGAGTTTTGTTCCTTAGTCTGCCACCAAAAAAACCTTTCGTCCACTCTCCCGTACGCATCCATCGCATTTTTTTCCCGCACACACCGCATGCTGAAATTTAATCAGAGATTTAATTACCGGATCCAATTTGTCGGAAACGAATCCAATCTTTCCCGTGTTCAATGCAGCTACGAAATCAATTCTCAATCAGCATTAAATCTCACTAATCTCCCTCTTCCCCATCGTCTCTACACGTCGAGCTCGATGTCATGGACAATCCGTCCGCCGCCCTTTGCATCAGTCACGCCCACAAGCAGGAGCTCCACCTCAGCCGCCTCTTCGGCAGCCAGTCCGGCATCATCACCGTATAGTTTGCCCGCCGCTCTTTCCACCACCCCACCTCTGCTTGACCGCCTAGAAACTCGACAGTCGGCTCCTCCCCGTCCTCCTCCGCGCCGTCAGTCCTCTACCCGGACTCGGCGCGGTCAAGTAAGACCACATGGTGGGGCGGTAGAGGAAGAGGTCGTGCGGCTCGGAGCGTGCAGTGGCCTATGGAGCGACGGCGCGAACACAGCGGCCGGGTCGAGGTAAGGATTCCCGTAACCTGCTCCTATTCCTGTTAGCTACCAGGTTCAGAATTTTGGTGTGTCCGGATGGGAATCTCCGAATCTAGGATGGTCCTCATCACCTCATGTGCGCATATTATTTCCCCCGTTCTAATTATTCAAAAAGATCCACTGTGCTCTAACTTGTAGATCCAGTATGGAATGTATTTTATTTCGGCTTCCACTACTATCAAGTATGACTGCTCAAATACTTTATAGTGAGTTTGAAAGATATTTTAGGAGCTTGCTGCGGTACCAGTGTAAGGAAATCTTCATTAGACAATATCTTTTCTGGCAGCTAAATATATATTAGTATGTAAAGAATATAATGGAAGTACCTGATTAGGTTGCATAAGCTCCTAATACAGTACATATATCTAGCACTTCCTGATCCAGTTACATAAGATCCTAAATGTTCTAGAGTCTTTAACTTGATATTGCAGTGAAGACAATGAAGCGATCTGCCATTTGCCATCCATCATCCATGTGTTCAGTAGGCAGACTGGTCTCAAAGACAAGTTCTTTTTTGCTTTGCCTGTTAAATTAGAGCTACACATCGAAACGACAACCATTTGTAGCGCTGAAGAAGATGGCAGATGTAGAGCTCTTCCTATCACGTAAGATAACTGCCTTCCTGTTCCGTTCGGTGCTTGAATTTGTATAATATCCTGTGAACTAGAAACTTTTGGTCGCTGTTTCCATGGCTAGATTTTATCGGGAAATTATGATATGTGCTGAGCCTGAATTGGTTGTGTTTCTGAAAATGCAGGATCTTATGTCCGAGCTGCAGGAAATGATTCCCAAACAAAAGGTTTGTACCGTACTCGTGCATTTTCTCTTGTAAAGAGAAACGTATTCGCGGTATGTGATTCCCTATTCTCTTTATATCATCCTAGTAATGTTAATTCTTTTCAATTCGTGTGATACTATTTGACAGCATGCTTAGTTCGTGCGAATTGTGGGAAACACCTTTTATTCACAAATGACATGGTGGAACATGCTACCAAATAATACCTTAGCACATTTAAGAAACAAATTTACCATGTTTCGAATAATAATGTTTCCCGTTGCATTAGATTCCGTTCTGTTGGCTGATAGCAAATAATTTAGATGATTAGAAGATTGCCTTATTAGACTGGTAATATTATGATTTTCAGAAAGTCAGGTTGCACTCAGCTTTAGAGAATCAGAATATTCTGAGCATGTATTGGAGAACAGGAGAAGTGCCTACTTGGAAGCTTGTTCACTCCTAATTTATTCAAGTCAGTTTAAAATCATTTTGTATGCTACTTGTTACAGGATTGCTTGAAGAAACTAAAGTCCGAGCATGGAAACGGCCAGCTTGGAAACAGAACTGTGAACATGATATATGCATATTATCTTTGAAAAACGAGGTGTTGTTTAGTGCGCAAGTTGCCAAGTTCTGAACAATATTCTTACCTTCGCCAGGTCCTTGGTAGGATGAGACGGATGACTGGGATGCTCTGCGAAACATCTTAAATTGACCCGGAGGAGGTATGCTTGTTGTTCTCTTGAGGTTAGCTTGTTTATGTTGAGATGTTCAGCAGACTAGAAAATGGATTATATCGCTGGTTGATGTCTGGTCTAACAACAACATATTCTTCCACTATTCTTGTTTCTCATAATATAACATCAGTCTTGTTTATTTGAGAAAAGCACGATGTGTAGCTCCAGTAGAACACTGGGTAATTTTATTGATTTGTTGTATCGCTGAAGAATTTTAGAGAAGTGATTTGCTTTAATTTATGTAATTCTTTCCTGATACAAATATTTTTACTCTCATATTGTTGGTTGTAGACTTATCCATTAACAGATCAATTGGTCAATGAAATCATTGTCTGTTGTCCACAAGGTTTCGCAGCCAATTATTGGATGATGCAAGTGTGCAGAACTAGGAGATCCATGACAAATTACAGCTATGTAGTCTGCAAACTTCCTGTTATGTAACCATTGATAGAACCAAAAGTGAGAACGTGTGAAAGAAATATAGTTGCTGCATTGTGCCATTTCAAAATTTATTATGTTTGTTTTGACCCATATTGGGGGTTCTGTCTTCCTTTTGTGTTCTTCTGTACATAGACCACTTTGTACTCAACGTATTGTGTGTATGTGTGTAATACAAGGATTGTCACTACACAATTTTTTTTAATTTTAGTGTCTGTTAAGTTGTACCTTGCTCGCAGCCAGTTGGTAAAACCGGTTTCACCTTTCTCAACATTGTTTAATGGGGTGGAGGGTAAGGACTGAAATTGTACCTCTCTGGCATATTTCTGAAATACAAATCATTCAAAGATTTTAACCCGTAGCAACGCACGGTCATTTAGCTAGTCAAAGAAAAAAAATGAACCCCCATCGGTCGCCCCAAATCCAGCGACATGGCCTCCAGTCCCGGCGAATCAGCGATCCCTGCCTCCTCGCACCAGGCTGCCCCTTCCCTCTCCTAAGCGGCAGCACGACGGCGGCGGTCGGAGCAGAAGCCGCGCGCGTACCCGAGTCGCGAAGAGCCGACGCCGCGGCGCCACAGGTACGGTTTGCTTCGCCGTCGAAAGCAATCGGCCGTCCATACAGTTTCGTTGCACGGACGTGGCCTCTGGAATTTCCGGTGGCGAGGTGAAACCACACCACGATTTTTTACATGGCCAGTCATAGAGAGCACAGAGAATATGCTCCGAAGTGGGTTCATGTATTTCTTCTCCGAGAAGCTTAATTTACATGGTGTACAAGCTACACACCAGTATGTTAATACTACACGCAGTGGATGAAAAGAGGAAAAATACATAAGATTTTGGGTGTTTGTCTCTGCTATTCCTAGTCTTGCTGACATGAAAGAACGAATGAAACAGAGCTAACTATCTAGTAGTAAAACCTATAAACAAACAGTTGTAAGATCGTATGAATTCTGAATCTTCCAGATAAACCCATTTCCCTTACTGTAGAGACTTTCATCTGTTAGTCTCTTGTTATGTTGGCAGTTGTTGCATAGTCACTCGGAGACATGTCCGTTCACGCGAAGGAGGTGCGCTTGCATCGTCGCTGCGGACGCACGGAGAGCTTGGACAGGAGGAAGACGCCGGCGGAGGAGGCGAGCACCGCCCCGGCGAAGCAGGCCATGTCGAGGCCGGTGACGAGCGGCACGCTCTTGAACTTCTCCAGGACGCCCGCCTGGAGCAGGAGCAGGATGGCGTGCCCGAACCTCGACTTGGCCTGCACGATGGACTGCAGCCTCGCCCCTTCCTTGAGCTTCTGGTACACGGGCTCCTGGATGTTCCGGGAGGAGCCGTAGAACATGCCGTACATCCCCATGCCGAAACGTCAGCAGGGCGGTGCCGATCAGGAACATGTCTGAAGAATGAGGAATTCATTACTGTGTTTCCGAGTTAGTGATACCACTAAATATCATCTTTGATGGGAATTAGTCCAAATGCTGAACAGAACACGGTACCTAATGCTTCGATGAGCAGCTTGATGATCTCGGCGTGGTCTACCACCTGTGACATGGCACGGAACTGCAACAAGAACGACTCCACAACAAAGCCACAGCCCTGCAGTCAGTCAGACACGAAATGTTAGATCAGTCTTGGATGGCCTGACTTGGAAGAATGCTTTCACCCTAGCTAGTGATGGAGAATTAACTGAAGCAGCTAGCCTAAATTACCTCGAGGAAACATGGGACTGAACCGACGAGGGATCCGGCGACGCCGATGAGCGTGAAGGACTGGCATCTGACGACGCCCTGATCAGTTTGCACGTCCACATGAACTTTGTTACTACTAAAGATTCAGACTTCACTTCGACGAGATCTGTAAGTAAGATATCAGCAGGTTGTAATTTACCTGATGGATGACGCCCTCGACGATCTTGGTCCAGCATCGCCGCGTCAGCGCCCCGAACTTCCTGAGCACAAGCCTCCTCGCGACCTCGTACGCCAGGGGCAGCAGGAGCCCTACGCTGTCCGCCTCTCCCGGCAGGCGCAGCAGCCCTCGCCGCTTCTCCTGCGCGGCCGTGCTTGCGGTGGGTGCTCCCAAGGTGATCAGGGCCGCCCTCTGGTCGGCGGCGCGGCTCGTCTTGTGCTTAGTGTTTGTCTCCCGGAGGAACGGGAACTTGAGAGACGGGATGCGGCACGGACGGCCGGAGGACGAAGACGACGACGGAAGACGGCTATCAGGGTGGAAGGCCTTGGAGCTGGCGGTGGTCGCTCTCAGCAGCCTGCCGCTGCTTGCTCCGGCTGCCATTGCTGAACCCGATGATGAGCAGGCAGTCAGCGCCCCCTTGTTTACTGGAACACCGTTGCGGCGTTGCTCGTGTTGTGTTTGTTGACCGCTGCACCTGTTGCAGAGGACCTCTGAACCTGTGGAATGAGACCGTATAAATAGTGGTAGAACGGGAAGTGTGAAGAAGGTGAAATTAGGAATGACATGGAACATGTGGGGAAGAAGGTTCCAAGAATAGACGGAGAGAGTTGAACCGCGCCGGTGCAGCTAGCAGGGCGTGTGGAAGAGCGGACGATTCCAACAGCGTTTCCTGTGGCTGGCGAAGGTTTGTCACGGTGCTGAACCGCACCAACGGTGTGCATACAGTCGCCGTGGTTCCTTTGACGTGTTAGTACCCGCGCACTTTTTTGATTTGCACTGATTGTTACTACTGTACTTGTATTTTGCGGGGATACAGTGATGGTGTCTTGTTACTCCTTCCGTTCCAAATTATAACATGTTTTGGCTATTTTCATGTGGACTAAATACGGGTTGAAATGAATGAAAACATTACATTACGTCTATATATGTGTGAATAAGAAAATAGGTAAAACATTTTATATTTAGAAGCGGAAAACTCTGAAGCCTACATAAGAGCATCTCCACCGGCGGCCCCCAAAGCACCCTCCCTCAAAGGCCCATTGGGGTGCCGGACAACAAATTTCGCCCACCAGCACCCCCATTTGATCGGCCCGACCCAAATTCTATCCGGCACCCCCGAGCAGGCCCCAAACTTTGGAGGCCCTCTCGGGGGTGCCGGACAGTGCCGGTCAAGCGCCCCGACAGGCGGAGCCCGTCTGCTAGTGACACATACCGGGCGGCCAAATTTCTTCCCTTCCATCTACATTGGCGCCGCCCGCCAAAACTCTCGAACTTGTTCCCTCCATTTCTCCTGCGTCGGCTCGTCCGTCCCAAACCTCCCATTCGTCGCCGTAGACGCAATCCTCCTCCATCGCCGCGTCCAAGGGGCATGGATTCAAGCCACCGGCCAGGAAGAAGACGGCCAGGGCGCTCGGTGTCCAGGAGAGGCCGATGAAGACGGAGGAGGAGGAGGTTGTGGTGGTAGGATCCTTCTCGGCGGAGCAGATACGTGCGGCGAACGCTTTGAGCAGGGCCGACCGGCGGCAACGTGCGAAGACGAGGAAAGAGGCGGAGCAAGGTGTTCTTTCGGCTGCCCAAATTCTTGGCGACATGAGCCAAGGGAGCTCGATGGCCGGCCCCGCCTTCAACGGTAGTACGTCGCCGTCTTCCCCTACTTACTTCGTGGAGCAAACTGCTCTGCCTTTTCCACAGTCGCGGCTCTCCGGCGGCTCGTCCGAGAACGACAGCTACGTCGACGGAGGCAACCCGAGTGTCCCCCTCAATGGTGGCCACAACATCAACCTCAATCAGGACACCAACTTCACCGACTCGCCGGCAATGCATCGATCGGGAGCCCCGTCCGCCGTCCCCGCTGCCAGGCAACAACTTTTCAGCGACGGCGCCACATACATGTTCGGCGGAATGCCCGGGCTTGATGAGGTATGATCTTCTAACTTGGGTTGAGATGTGCACTTTAAGTAATGCTGGCTGTGTGAATTTCGTGCATTAACTGATGCCGGCCGGCGAAATTGTGTGGCAATAACTGATGTCGGCTGTGTGAACTGCTTGCAATAACTGGTGTCGACCGGCTTGGTGAACTGTGTGCAATAACTGATGCCGGCTATGTGAATTGTGCGCATGTATTGTCATAGAATGAAGCCGCCGCCGCAATAGAAGACTTGATTGGAGGTTTTTTTTAGATAAGGGGGTGCGGATCCCCGGCCTCTGCATCAAAGAGATGCACACAGCCATTCGCAAGTATTAAAAGTCAAATATCATCAAAGTTTACAATTCATGGATCACTTAAGGTGGCTACAAAGATCAGCCACTCGAAAAGAAGTTTACTAAGCATCAATCCTTCTAGTGTGAAGCCACCCATGTCGATTGAAAATAGCCCGTACCACCGTCATCATACGGGTACAGCCAGCGTCCATAAGGCCACGCTGGTCCACAGGAAGCAGGAAGGACCACGAACTGATCCAATACAACGCCTTGTGTATAACCTGCAAATAATGAATGCATGAAGTTTTGTTAAAAATAATATCGTTTCGGCAATTCCAAATAGCCCAAAGAATGGCCGCTACACCAATCCGAATGCGAGCTTTTCAATACATGAAGACTTGATTGGAGGTGACGGCACCTAAGTCCAGGTGGACGATGTCGATGGCGGCGAGGATGCCGATGACGCCGAGGACGATCAGACATAGTTGCACGACGTCGAGACCGGCACCGTTTTGAAGAAGCCGAAGGCGGACTCTAGAGGGAATTCATGGTTAGTGGAGGAGGACAAATTGTTGTGCGACGCTTGGATGGCAATAAGCCAAGACGCCACTACCGGCACACAACAAACCCGGGACTCTTATTGGAATAGGATTCACAAGGATTTCAAAGAAAAAAAGGAGTACCCGCCACACAACCACACAGCGCCTTATACATCGAGTGCAATGCTTGCTCAATCGAGAAGAGGTGGACGTCCATACGAGACTCTTGCATCAAGTACCACGGTTGTGTGGACAAAATCAAGACAATAAACGAGAGTGGCAAGAATTTCGATAACAAGTTAGATGTGTTGCTCTTATATCAACATGCACACTCATATTTCTATGTCATCTCATGTCAACGTGTGACCATATGTGTAGATCTTGTATGCCGGCATCATGTACAAGGAGATGTTCAAGAAGACCTTCACCATGTCGCATTGTTGGACACGGCTCCAAAATTGTCCAAAGTGGAAGACACTCCGGCTCTCAATGCGCCGTGGAGGAGGCAAGGCCGGCCTTCTTGATGAATCCCAGCTGCCGGGCCAAGGCGTCCTCGACCGGCCGGATGGCACCAAGAAAGCGAAGGCGGCCAAGAAGGCGTCGGCAACATCTGCCGCCTCTCTCCAAGACTCGATCGACTCCTACATCGAAGAGATCACGTCGAACGAGACTCTCAAGGCGAAGATGTACGAAGAGAGCAAAGAGAGGTGGGGCACCTACTTCGACGTCCAAGACCAGAAGCTCAACAAGGCGCAACTCGATAGGGAGGACGAAGATCAAGGACGCTCAACTCGATAGGGAGCTCAAGATCGTCTCCACCGACACCACACACATGAGCGCAGCTCAACAAGCTTTCTTCGCCGACGAGGTGGAGCACATCATTAAGGATAGGAGGGCAAGGGCCAAGAATGCCGAGGCCCAAGAATCATCGCCATGCTCTTGACTCATTTTGGGTACTTTTTGGTGGCCGGCGTTGCTGTTCGCCGAGACATTTGCTTGTCGGCCTTGATGATCATCGAAACATTTACTGGCCGGCCTTGATGATGGCCGAGCTATTTGGTTGATGCTGTTTGGGGGTGCCGTTGGGGGAGGCGCCCTGATAATGGCCGGACATGTGACCGGCACCACCCAAATGATGTCCGGTTTATATGGTGCCGAACCACTTTTAGAAGCCGCTGGTGGAGATTCTCTAAGCTAAGCTAATGATAATTTTGCGCGGTAAACGACAGGAGCGAAGAGTCGTTGCATTCTTGCATTGCACCTACTGCTGTCTACTCGTAACAGTAGTCATCACGTGGAGAAAGGTAAGAGGTTGCCTGAACCTGTAACTTCGTATGCGAACTTTTCTTCCCGCGGTCTTCGGACAAGTAGCTCGTCCGTCTAAACATAGCCGTCAGTTAGAATCGGCAGGACGAACACGCACGCGTGGACTCGCGTAATGCTGCCACAGTATGTAGTACGACGAGAACGACATGGCACCAGAAGGAGGTACGCGTGTGCGGCGGCAGAGCGTTCCTTTTTTTTTATATGGATAGAGTTTTTATTAACTGGTACACACAGCGAAATCGCTGGCCACAAATTCTTTTACAAAGTTTGGTGCGCCTTCAGGCCAAATTACAGGAGAATCCGACATCGACTTGGCACCAAAGCTAGCAAGAGCATCCGCTACACTATTACATGCCCGTGGGCAATACTTGATAGAGAAAGAACTGAAATTTAGGCTAGCAAAATATTTAATCTCTCTAAAAATCTGGCCGTTAAACGCCAGGTCTTGCGCTTGATTAGAAATACCCTGGAGGAGCTTTTCGGAGTCTGTTTCCACTTGAATTCTAGCCATTCCCCAGCTGCTTGCCCACTGCAGTCCTGAGAGACAAGCCAGAGCTTCTGCTTGTAGCGCGTCATGTGCTTGAGGGATATAGCCTGCACCTGCACCAACCGGTTCACCATTAGAATTTCTAATAATAAAGCCCCATCCCCTCGATTGGCTGTCAGTATTAAAGCTTTCATCAATGTTAATTTTTAGCTCATCCCCAGCTGGAGGTACCCAGGATTGTGCCTGCTGCTGCTTAGGTTGTTTTTTCTTGGCGAAAAACTGTTCAAAATCACATGCTGATCTTCTGGCAAGGCGGACCACGGAGCCCTGTGATTTTTGCCTCTCCCCTGCAGCAGTCTTGTTTCTATTCTGCCACCATCTCCATAGCAAGGCAATAGTTTGGAGTTTTTGATCTAACGTTAGCTGGGCTATGCCTTTTATGAAGTCCATGGGTCCTTTGCACTGGAGAAGTTTCTCTCGGATGTTCTCCAAATTTAGATCTCTCCACACTGCTCTAACCAGTTTGCATTTTAGGAATAGATGAGCTCCATCTTCATTTTGCCTATTACACATGGGGCAGATTGAATCCACATCCACACCTCTCCTCTTCAAGTTTATGCGGTGGGGGAGACTATTGTGGGCAATTCTCCAGAGAAAATGCTTTATCTTTGTTGGGCACTCCATCTTCCAAATGGTATTCCACTCAAAGTTTTGTCCAGCTGAATGGGATGCCTCATGTCCATGCTTCATTGCATCCTCTAATTGGCGCTGAAGTCTATAGGCAGACTTTACTGTGAACATCCCCTTCTCCTCAAAGTGCCAAGCCCATTCATCCTCCATGTCATCAAAGATACGGAGTGACAGGATCAAATGAACATCTTGTGGCCAGAAGGTCTGCCTGACTAGCTCAGCGTCCCAGTTTCTGGTTGACGGATCAATCAGTTCACTGACTTTTGTAATTATATTGTGGCCCTTTGGAGTAACCGGTAGTCGAGACCAGAGCCTAGGGAGCCAAGGATCACTCCATACATTCACCGTAGTCCCATTTCCCACTCTTTTTATTATTCCCTTTCGCAAGAGGTCGATTCCTTTGAGAATGCTGCGCCATGCATAGGAGATACCATCCTTGGCTTCAGCTTCCAGGACAGAGCATTGGGGAAAGTACTTCGCCTTTAAGACACGAGCACAGAGTGAGTTTGGGTTGGTAAGTAATCTCCACCCCTGCTTTGCTAACATTGCCAGGTTAAAAGCATACAGGTCTTTGTATCCCAAACCCCCTTCCTTCTTGGTCCGAGTCAGTTTTTCCCAGCTGATCCAATGGATTTTGTTGTCCTTGTCTTGATGTGCCCAGAAATAGCGGCTGATCATACTATTAATTTCCTCACATAGGCCTTTTGTAAGGTCAAAGCAACTCATAGCAAAAGTGGGAATAGCCTGGGCACAGGCTTTGATTAATATTTATTTTCCTGCTTTTGACAACATCTTCTCCTTCCAGCCTTGGATTTTGTTCCAGATCCTTGCCTTGATGTATGTGAAGGTCTTCACCTTCGATCTTCCCACATAAATTGGTAGTCCTAGGTACTTGCCATTCCTTCCTTCACAATTGACACCCAGGGTGTCCATCATCTTCCTTTTATCTTCTCTTCTGGTATTTTTGCTGAAGACAATTGAAGATTTGTCCACGTTGATTGTTTGCCCCGAGCAAACCTCATACAGGTTCAGAATATGTTGCAGATGATGTGCACTTTCCTCTGAAACTTTCAGAAGAATTAAGGAGTCATCAGCAAACAATAAATGGTTGAAACTCGGAGCACCATTGCACACTTTTATCCCTTCCAGTTTCCCATTTCGATCGCGGCAGAGCGTTCCTTGGGCCTCCGGCTTCCTTCCCGCTCGTCGGTTGCCTGATTGCCTCGCCGCCGGCTGACGACGGCGCCTTCGATTTCTCCTAGGACAAGAGACACACTTGGAGGCCCAAAGGTACAGGTGTAGACTTTGGACTTTTGAACTTTTCAGGAAAGTGCATGGTGGTTCGTACATTTGTCATTCTCCGGCGGTGTGGCATTTGGCGTCAGTACGTACGTCGGGTGCTTTTGTTCGTCCAAATCGCTAGCTGTAGTAGAAACTGCTACCAGCTGTCCTCGGAAGTATCCCGGCTAGTCACGAGAGTGTGTGTGGAGTATGTATGCAGACTCACATAAGAGGAGCCAGGATTCGGAAAAGAATAAATATCACTCTATATTAAGTCTCACAAAAATTCATCAAAGAAAGTCTTAAAAAGCATTAATAGCAAATCCATATCAACATCCGAATAAATGTTCAACAATACGAAAGGAAATTGCGTGTCTATTAACTTCACGTGTGCCGTATGACCACCGGTCTCGAAAAAGTCTATAATCACAACAGAACTAATCTTTGCGGCTATTTCCTTTCGACCGTAGAACATCCAATGCCGAAGAAAACCATGTCCCATTCTATTTCAAAGACGTGTCTTGATTAGTTTCGTTGCCGAGAAAGCTCGCTCGGTTGTTGTAGTTGACGCTGGAAAGATTTATGCATGTCTAACCGCGGTAATCTATCAACTATTGAGGGCTCCTTTGATTCATATGAATTCCATAAGTTTTTTGTAGGATAGGAATCCTTAAGATTTTTTCTTGCGTTGACCATTTTATTTATAAGATTGAATCTTATAAGAAATAATCCCATTGGAATCTTATAGTGTAAACTTCATAGGAAAATTACATGAGGTCTAACCTCATGGAAAATTTCTTCACCACAATCAAAGAGAATTGTTGTTTTCATAGCATTCAATTAGACATGTCATCTCAATCTTATAGCTAGATTTCCTACTCCAACACTTTTCTTATCTATCATATGAATCAAAGGAGTGTTGAGTATGTGGCGCCACGGCTCATCTTGTGATTAGTGCTCGTCTCCCGAAGGAATGGGAACTTGAGAGACGGGCTGCGGCACGGCCGGCCGGTGGCGTGGCCGGAGGCTGAAGACGATTTTTAGAGGGTATGCAATTGCATACCAGATTTTTATAGAAGGGGAGAAAATCCGTTACAACATGTCGACATCAAGTGCTACAGGCAGCAGTGATGTCAGACTCACACTTACATGAACCCTAGGGTTTACTCTCTCCTAAATTACAAGGTCTCCAGCTCCTGCTCCCGCCGTGATCCACATCTTCATGTCCTCCACGATTCTGGCCGTGAGCACATCCTCGTTGCACTGCTGACTTAGATTAGGCCGAAGACGATGACGACGGAAGACGGCTGTCATGCATGGTGGAAGGCCTTGGAGTTTGCGGTGGTCGCTCTGAGCAGCCTGCCGCTACTTGCTCCGGCTGCCATTGCTGAACCTGAACCCGGTGGTGAGCAGGCAGTCAGCGCCCCGCGTGTGTTTACTGAAACACTGTTGCTCGTGCTGTTTTTATTGACCGTTGCACCTGTTGCAGAGGACCTCTGGACCTGTGGAATGAGACCGTATAAATACTGGTAGAACGGGAGGCGTGAAGAAGGTGGAGGGAGGAATGACATGGTACATGTGGGGAAGAAGGTTCCAAGAATAAACGGAGCGAGGTGAAACGCGCCGGCCGGTGCGGTGCAGCAGGGCGTGTGGAAGAGCAGACGATTCCAACAGCGTTTCCTGTGGCTGGCGAAGGTTTGTCACGGTGCTGAACCGCACCAACGGTGTGCATACAGTCGCCGTGGTTCCTTTGACGTGTTGTGTTTGTTGACCGCTGCACCTGTTGCAGAGGACCTCTGAACCTGTGGAATGAGACCGTATAAATAGTGGTAGAACGGGAAGTGTGAAGAAGGTGAAATTAGGAATGGCATGGAACATGTGGGGAAGAAGGTTCCAATAATAGACGGAGAGAGTTGAACCGCGCCGGTGCAGCTAGCAGGGCGTGTGGAAGATCGGACGATTCCAACAGCGTTTCCTGTGGCTGGCGAAGGTTTGTCACGGTGCTGAACCGCGCCAACGGTGTGCATACAGTCGCCGTGGTTCCTTTGACGAATTGACGTGTTAGTTTAGTACCCGCGCACTTTTTTTATATGCACTGATTGTTACTACTTACTTGTTTTTTGCGGGTATACTCTGATTATTAATCCCTCTGTTCCAAATTATAACATGTTTTGGCTATTTTCATGTGGGCTAAATACAGATTGAAATGAGCACAACAACACACTAAAATACGTCTTGCAGATACGTGTGAATCAGGAAAAAGCTAAAAATCATTTTATGATTAGAAACGGAGGCGCCACAACGTACCAAATTCTGAAACCTACTTAGGCTAAAATATTGATAATTTGGCGGGAGAAACGACAGGAGCGAAGAGTCGTTGCATCCTTGCATTGCACCTACTACTGTCTACTCGTAATAGTAGTCATCACGTGGAGAAAGGTAAAGATGTTACCTGAACCTGCAACTTGGTATGCCAACTTTTCTTCCCGTGGTCTTGTGTCCAAGGATTTTTTGTTCGTCCGTCTAAACATAGCCGGATGTTAGAATCGGCAGGACGAAGTGAACACGCGTATGCGGCGGCAGAGAGTTCCTTGGGCCTCCGGCTTCCTCCGCCGGCATGTGACGCAATACGCGGGTCGCTCCCGCTTGTCAGTTGGTTACCTGATTGCCTCGCCGCCGCTGACGACGTCTTCGATTTCTCCTAGGAAAAGACACACTTGGACGCTGAAAGGTACAGGTGTAGACTTTGGACTTGTTAAACAGAAAATAGGGTTGGGGAACAGTGCTCGATACCCAATAGGGTACGGCTGTCATATATTTATATGAGGTACAGATCGTATTGTAACAACAGAAACTACTATATACATACTCTAACATCCTCCCTCAATCTTAACTATGTCCGGAAATACTAAGAAGATTAAGATTGCGTCGACATCCTTCAAAAGAAGGTAAGGGCAAGGGCTTAGTGAAAATATCAGCAAGCTGATCCTTAGAAGAAACAAACTTGATCTGAAGTAGCTTATGTGCAACACGTTCTCTCACAAAATGATAGTCAACTTTGATGTGCTTTGTTCGGGCATGGAACACAGGATTCGATGAAAGATATGTAGCACCGGTATTATCACACCAATGGACAGGCGGCTGAGCTTGAAAGATCTTCAACTCTCTAAGTAACGACTGTACCCAAATGATCTCAGCTGTGGTATTGGCAACTGCTTTATATTCTGCTTCAGTACTACTCCGAGATACTGTAGCTTGCTTGTGAACTTGCCAGGCAATCAAGTTAGGACCAAAGAACACTGCATATCCCCCGTGGATCGCCGATCATCAGGACTACCAGCCCAGTCTGCATCATAAAAAGCTGAGAGCATAGCAGAAGGTGCAGACTATAGATGCAGACCATATGAAGTAGTGTGACAAACATAGCGCAAAATACGCTTAACAGCTGACCAATAAGGATCACGTGGCGCATGAAGATACTGGCACACACGATTAACCGCAAATGAGACATCTGGTCGAGTAATGAGCAGGTATTGCAGACCACCAACAATGCTTCGGTACTCAGTGGCATCAGCAGAAGAGAGCAAGTTTTCATCCAGAGCTGACAATTTGTCAGTGACAGACATGGGAGTAGTAGTCGGCTTGCACTGCAACATAACCGCACGGCGTAACAGATCCTGTGAGTACTTCTGCTGAGTGAGAGTCAAACCACTGTCAGAATGAGTAACCTCAATGCCCAGAAAATAATGCAGCTTACCCAGATCCTTAACAGCAAAATCAGCGCCCAAAGAAATAACTAGCCGATCAGCAACAGTGACTGAAGAACTAACAAGTATGATATCATTAACATAGATCAGAAGATACATAGTCACATCAGGTCGCTGGAGAATAAACATGGACGTGTCTGCTGTAGACGGCGCAAACCCATGAGCACGACGAGCAACACCAAGGCGTGCATGCCACGCACAAGGAGCCTGCTTGAAACCATAGAGTGCCTTCACAAGGCGACACAGATGATGTGGCTGAGCAGGATCAACAAAACCTGGTGGCTGACGCATATATACCTCTTCCTCCAGAACTCCATGGAGGAAAGCATTCTGAACATCCAGCTGACGAAGTGACCAGCCTCGAGTAACAGCCAATGAAATTAGAAGGCGGATAGTGGTGGGCTTAACAATAGGACTGAACGTATCCTCGTAATCAAGACCATACCGTTGTTTGAAGCCTTTAGCAACTAATCGTGCCTTGTACCTTTCAATGGAGCCATCAGCATGTTTCTTCACCTTGAACACCCATTTGAAGTCAATGACGTTGACACCAGACGGAGGCGAGACCAGGCGCCAAGTATTATTCTTCTGAAGAGCCTGAATCTCCTGCTCCATAGCAGCCCTCCAGTGCGGAATGCCAAGGGCCACCTGAAAATGTCGTGGTTCAGCTGTAGGATCAGCCTCGACATGAGCAACACAGGACAAAAGCCATGCGACTGTGCCATCTTTGCGGTCACGAGGGCGGAAGATGCCACTCTGACTGCGCGTATGAGGACGCATTACGACAGGTGCAGGTGGCGGAGAAGCCGTTGACGCAGAGGAGTCGATTTCCGGCTACACGCACGGCGAGGGAGGCACGCTCATAGGCGACGGGGTGCGAGTCACGCTTAGAGGCGACGCAGCAGGCTCAGCAGTGGGTGATGCAGGGCCCTCATGCTCTGCAGTGGGCGATGTTGGGCTCGAAGGAGCCGCTGGTGGCAGGCTAGATGAGGACGGCCCACGCGGAGAGGGCGCACACGTAGGTGAGCGCGGAGAGGGCGCATGTGGTGAAGAGGCCTTCGACCCGGGCAAGGGCGATGCTGGACCCGGGTGTGGAGAGAACGTGCCTGCTGGGCCAGACGAGACGGACTCGTCCGATCGACGTGCATGAGGCATGCACACGCGATCGACGCCAGGTAAACCCGGCACAGCACTAGCGTCAGGCATAGCAGTGACGGTAGGTGCAGCTGGCACCACCACATCATCGAGAAGCTCAAGTCGAGCACCCCGTCCAGTTCCTGCACCATGATTAGGCAACAACACAGGATAATATGCAACATCTACAAATTGATCAGGCAAAACTGGAAAAGAGTGTAATGAGGTAGCGGTGGTGTCGGTAGGTGGTGGTAGTGTGGAAAACGGGAAAACAGTCTCATCAAACACGACATCATGGGATATGTAAACACAATTCGATGGAACACAGAGACACTTGTAACCCTTGTGAAGAGGACTATACCCGAGAAACACACATTTTTTAGAGCGATACTCAAGTTTATGCTTACTATACGGACGAATGTGTGGCCAACACGCACAACCGAACACTTTGAGAAAGGAGTAATCTAGAGTTTCATGAAGCAAAACTTCTAGTGGGGATTTCATACGAAGGAGTCATGTGAGAAGCCTGTTTATGAGAAAACAAGCGGTAACAAAAGCATCACTCCAAAAGCGAAATGGTATAGAGGCATGTGCAAGTAGTGTTAAGCCAGTTTCAACTATGTGACGGTGCTTGCGTTCAGCTGCACCGTTCTGCTGATGTGTATGAGGACAAGACACATGATGCGAGATACCAAGTTTCTGAAAGAAGGTATTGAGATTGCGATATTCACCACCCCAATCCGATTGCACATTGATAATTTTGTGATTAAGTAAACGCTCAACATGTGCTTGAAATTGCATAATGACATGGACATCAGATTTGGGCTTAATAAGATAAATCCAAGTAAAGCGACTAAAAGCATCAATGAAACTGCCATAATAGTTGTGACCATTATCAGAAGTTTGGGCATAGCCCCATACATCCGAAAACACAAGTTCAAGAGGAGCTTTGACAACACGGCTCGATACAGAAAAATGTAATTGATGACTCTTTCCTTGTTGACAAGCATCACACACTAGAAACTCCTTATTACTCGACTCAACGGGCAGCTCATGGCGATGGAGCACATGGCGCACTATGGGAGTGGCCGGATGACCCAAATGAGAGTGCCACTGTCGATGACACACGGACACCACTGAAAACTTGGGAGATGGATGGCACATCAAGAGCATATAGACCATGGCGAGCTCGACCTCTAAGAAGAACGTCCCTCATGTCCGGTCCTTAACAAAAAATGGAAAGGATGAAACTCAACAAACACATTGTTGTCACGAGTAAATTTAGGAACGGAGAGCAAACTACGAGTAACTGACGGAAAACGTAGTATATCAAGAAGACGCAATTTTTTAGAGGCGTGTGAAAGAAGAGATGCCTGACCAACATGCGAGATGTGCATACCTGACCCGTTGGCGGTGCGGACCTGATCATGTCCATTGTAGGGCCGATGTGTGGCCAACTTGTTGAGTTGGCTTGTCAGATGGTCCGTGGCGCCAGTGTCCATGTACCAGGCAGGATCCACAGGATAAGTGGGAGTGAACCCAGACTCCTGTGTCGCTAGAGCAGCCTGTTTCTCGTTTCCTTTTCCATTGTTCCCGATGCCAAGAAAATCGCGTTTGAAGCAGCGATGGCAGCGAGACGCCAAGTGACCCTCGATGCCACAGAGCTGGCACTCAACCCCGCCGCCACACGCCTGGCAGGCGAGCCGCTTGCGCCCAGCCATGGGAGGGGCGTGAGCCGACGGGCGGGTCTGGGAGGTCGGTGGTGGTGGTGGAGCTGGTTTGGCACCACGAGAACCAGCACGTTGAGCAGCGTTGGCGGAGGAGCCATCAGTGTAGGACCCCATGGAACGGCGAGCAGAGAGACGCCGCTCCATATTCAGGAGGTGCGAGTAGAGATGCCGCGGTGGAATCGGTGTTTCACGCCCATTGATGTTTTCCACCAGGGAGTCGTAGTCCTCGTCAAGCCCCTTGAGGACATACGAGGTGAACTCCTCGTCACGAAGAGGCTGTCCAATGGAAGACAGTGTGTTGGCCAAAATTTTAACCTTGTTGAAAAAGGCCGTGAGAGAGAGAGAGAGATCATGTTTGTTGATATCACCCAGCTGATTGCGGATAGCAGAGGAGCGCGCCAGTGACTGCGAGGAGAAGCTGGAGTCAAGTGTGGTCCAGGCGTCCCTCGACGTCGCGGCAAAGACCACCATGCCAGCCACAGAGGGGGTGAGCAAGGACTGAATAGCTCCCAGAATTGCTTGATCTTGAGCGACCCACCTACGGTGAGCTGGGTTGGGCGCCATATCAGAGCCACCATGCGCCAAGAGCATCGGAACCATGGCAGGAGGACACGGCAGCATACCATCAACATACCCGTCGAGGTAGTGACTGCGCATGAGCGGCAATATCTGAGCGACTAGTAGGAAAAAGCTTATATGTGGCGCACCACTTTTGGTCTTCTATGGCGCATGGTGGGTGCACCACAGATAAGCCGCCACTAAATTTTAATTCTGTGGCGCACGCCCAGATGCGCCACAGAAAGACTAAGATTTTGTGGCACATCTAGCACCATGCGCCACAGAAATATTTCAGTGGCGCATCCAGCAGACATGCGCCACAGAATTATTTTTTTGAATTAAAAAAAAAGGCCAGATCTAGATCTGGATCTACCGCCGCCGGAATTTTGCCGGAATTTCGTCGGAGCTCGTCGGAGGCCGTGGTACCCGTGGCCATGGCCGTAGGTGGCTTGGTCAGAGGTGGGTGGAGGAGGGGGTCGTCGGAGGTGGGTGGGTGGAGGATGGGGGTCGCCGGAGATGGTGGCGGTGGAAGAGGTTGTCGCCGGAGGTGGTGGATGAGGAGGAGGAGGTCACCGTAGGTGGTGGAGGAGGAGGAGGTCCCGGAGGTGGTGGAGGAGGAGGAGGATGTCGCCGGAGGTGGAGGAGGAGGAGGAGGAGGTCGCCGGGGTTGAGTTGAAGTGGAGGAGAAGGGGAGAGGAGAAGTGAAGGAGAAGGGGAGAAGTGGAGGAGAAGAGGAGGAGGAGTAAATGAGAGGAGAGAAGGAGAAAAGAGAGGGAGAAGGGGGGTGCCGGCGGGATTCAAAATTCGAATCCCGCCCAACAATTCTGTGTCGCATATGTAGATATGCGCCACATAATTTCTTCCCCAAAAAAAATTTTTCAGGAAAAAATCTTATTTCGGGCCTAACTTTTTACTCTTTTGGAATTTCGAGAAACCGAGAAAAGTTCACCGGGTTTACCCGGTGAAATCGAGCTCCAATTTTTCTCTAGTTTTTGTTATATATTAAACGTATTTTTTCGACGTCGTATGCAAAAGTTATGGCCGTTCTAATTTTTTTTATTTTTTTGTAAAAAATGTCAAAATTCATATTTCAAAATTTCTATACCAACTGGACACTAAAACCTAACTATATTTCAAAGGATTTTATTTATTGAAGAATTTATCATTTTCTTTTCTTTTTTGCAAAACTGAAAAGACGATCCACGGGGGGGGGGGGGGGGGGGGGGGGTGGGGGATCTGATTTCAAAAAATTCGGTGGCGCATCTGCCACATAAAAGTCACGTTTCTGTGGTGCATGTGGCCATATGCGCCACAGAAAAGTCACAGAAAGTTGAAAGCCAATCATTGGTGGTGGGCCCCATCATATTTTTGTGGCGCATGTGGCTGCATGCACCACAGAAAGCTATCATTCAGTGGCGCATTTGCAAACGATGCGCCACAGAAAGTGACAGAATTCTGTCACCAGATGGGCAAAGTGAAACGGTCCTTGTTCGGCAGGGGACGCAACCGGTGCTAAAAACTGCGATCCATAGTGGGGCGCGGACGATGTGCCATACGGCGGAGGAGCACCATACAGGATCAGCTCAGCACCAGAGGATGATGCATGGTATTGTGGAGGATGGTTGTAGGGCACCGTCTGCGACACAGAATAGGGCGCCATCGGGGACGCAGCTTGCAGCGACATCGGGCGCGGCTCATACGACACTGTCGGATGGGCAGCGTAGGTCGCAGCATACGGCTCGTACGCCGCCGGTCGTCGAGTAGGCAGCGTAGGGCGTAGCATACGCCGCGTCGTAGGGCGCCGCCGACGGCGTGATGTAGGACGCGGGCGACTGCGCGACGTAGGGCGCGGGATAGGGCCCGCCATAGGGGCCCGACGCCGGTGGTATAGCTCTAGACGAGGCCGGGGCAGGGGCGACCGAAGGAGGCGGCGCAGCCACGGGCACGTCCGAGGGCGGAGAAGATTGCTGGGCGGCCGCAGCCGCAACAGAAGATCCAACAGCCGGGCGCGCCCAGGCTAGCGGAGCAGACGCCATGAACGGCGACGCGAGCGCGCGAGTTGAAGAAGGCGGCGCGGCGTCGGAGGCCGACGCGGCGGCGGCAGAGGAGTTGGAAGCCGTGCGGCGCGGATTGAACGCGTCGTCTGATAACCTGTTAAACAGAAACTAGGGTTGGGGAACCGTGCTCGATACCCAACAGGGTACGGCTGTCATATATTTATACGAGGTACAGAGGTACAGATCGTATACAATACGTACAACAGAAACTACTATATACATAGTCTAACAGGACTTTTGAAGTTTTGAACTTTTCAGGAAAGCGTATGCTGGTACGTACATTTGTCATTCTCCCGACGGTGTGGGAGCTGCATTTGCCGTCAGAACGTACGTCGGGTTCTTTTGTTCGTCAGAATCGCTAGCTGTCCTAGAACTTGCTATCAGCTGGAGCATATGGGAACGGCTCCTCGTTGGAAATATCCCAGCTAGTCACGAGACCTTGTGTGTGCAGTATGTATGCAAGCACTCACACTCAAGGGCGGAGCCAGGATTCGGAAAAGAATAAATATCAGACTATATTAATCGTTAAACAAAAAAGTCCCAAAAGGCATTAATAGCAAATCCATATAAACATTCGAATAAATGTTCAACGCAACGAACGGAAATTACGTGTCCATTAACTTCATGTGTGCCGTACGACCACCAGTCCCGAAAAAGTCTATAATCACAACAGAATTAATCTTTGCGGCTATTTCCTTTCCACTGTAGAAATCATACAATGCCGAAGAAAACCATGTCACATTCTATTTCGAAGACGTGTCTTGATTAGTTTCATTGCCGACAAAGCTCGCTCCGTTGTTGCAGTTGACACTGGAAGATTTATGTCTAACCGCGGTAATCTATCAACCATTGAGGGCTCCTTTGATTCATATGAATTTCATAAGTTTTTTGTAGGATAGGAATCCTTAAGATTTTTTCTTGTGTTGACCATTTTATTTATAAGATTGAATCTTATAAGGAATAATCCCATTGGAATCTTCTAGTGTAAACTTAATAGGAAAATAACATGAGGTCTAACCTCATGGAAAATTTCTTCACCACAATCAAAGAGAATTGCTCTTTTCATAGCATTCAATTAGACATGTCATCTCAATCTTATAGCTAGATTTCCTACTCCAGCACTTTTCCTATCTATCATATGAATCAAAGGAGTGTTGAGTATGTGACAGCTTTACCTGTTTAACTAGTCATATAGTCAAATCAGCAAGTGAAGACAAGCATTATAGTTCCGGATTGTTGCAAACATCGAGTTGGAAATGGGGAAGTTGAGACTCCAATTGAGCCCTTAGTTGACTAGAAAAATCCTCGGGGTAAAATTTTCAGCCAATATGCATATTTTCGCCATGACAAACGAGTCATTCTAAAGATGCACATGTCAAGAGCTATGTTCTTTGAATACCAAAGCGGTCATTTATCTCAGCAAATTGTTGATCTATAGCAACATTGAACACATATGCTTTGTAGAATTGTAGTGATGCAATGTTGTTGTGTTATCATGCTTGTTGTGGGACCTTGGCACATCAACATACCTAGAAATTGCAATATATATAGAGATTAGAGTTAAGTACATGATAAATAATATTCTAATTTATATACAAGGAGAGGAGTATTACCTGTGATTCAAATCGGGACCTTGATCTCATGGTTCAAACAAAAAGACTGAACCTCCTCCAGAAGAGATTCCCATCCCTCTTCTAAATCAAGCAACACTTTTGTTTTCCAAATTGAATCCAATGCATTTAAAATGTCAATGAATTTCTTTTGGAGTGTTTGATATAAGACATCAATGATATTCATGATTATCTCCATTAGATACAATATGAACATAAAATCAAATGAAATTATTATTCTTAGAGCGTCTAGAACTTCTCCTCAAGAATATGGTTAGACCGAGCGGTCAGTTGCTACACACTGCAGGAATGCAATAGTAGCACCACACATCTTACGTAAGCTTTGAATCGACTTGAAGTGAGAACTCCATCTAGTGTCCCCGTGTCTCTGTAAAGATCTAATCTGATTTGCCTCTTTTCCTTTATCAAGCTCTCCAACTCAATTTCACGTTCAATTTTTGCAGCTTGATACATCATTGCGTTTAGGGGACACAATAACAACATTTATGATGAGAATAGAATTTTGGAAAAAAAGTTGTGCAACAAGAGCCAACTGCACCTGATGAGCCATACAATGTGCATAATGAGGTTTTAGCCACATTCCATTCACCTTGCATGTTACTTGCTCCGTCATATCCTTGGCCTCTTATATCATGAACATTCAAATTATTGTCCGCAAGGACAGCGCAAATTGCATGTTTGAAAACTAATGCAACAGTGTTAGTGACATGAATAACATTAAGAAATGAGGGAGATTTGGTACTCCCGAGGTCCAGTGATCTCGCCTTTTTTAACAAATCAAAAAAAATTGTTTAAAAAACTGAAACAAAAATCATGCATGTTTTCAATGAAATATTCTACAAGCAGGCATAATCTTAATGCAAAATACTTTATGGTTTGATCTCTACAAAAATGAAAAATGTAAAGATCTGAGTATAACGAACAATATGAAGTTTCAAATTTTTAACTTTTGTCTTTTTATCTAGCTCAAAACGCATTGTATTTTGCATTGAGATTTTGCATATTTGTAGGATATATCATTGAGAACATGGATGATTTTTTCAGATATTTTTGAAACTTTTAAATGTACTTTTGGATTTTTTTTTAAATGGCGAGATCACTGGAGTTCGGGAGCCAAAATGACTTTTCGATTAAGAAAACGGGTCCTTTATGAATCTTTGACTGTTCACAAATTGGAGGACCAATAGCATTTGCTCTTTTTTACTCCTCTCGAGCTTGATCCACCATTATACTGTTCACAAATTTGATGTGCTCGTGATGTGTCGGTTGGCTGAGGAAACTCCGACCCGACCCCCTCCCTCTCGCGACCCGCGCAGCCCCCGCGACGGCCGGGCCACGCCGCCGGCTCCCGCCTCCCTTCTCCTCCCTCTACTCCTCCCTCCCGCCGTCGCCGGTGTCGCGCGCCTGGCCCTTGGCCGGACGGCGCTGGTGGCGGCGGGCCGACGGCTTCTACCCTCCTGGTTGTTGGGAGGCGCGGGGTGGCTCGGCTTCAGATGGTGTTCCTCGGCGACACGGGTCCGTTGCGGCGCCGGGTTCTCCGCGTGCTGCACGGATGGTGGACAGTGGTGGCGGCGCTGCCCGTTGGTGGCGGGGCAGTTGGGCAAGAGATCCGGCCCTGCAGGCCTTCATCTGGGCCCTTCGGGCCCGATCTGGGTCACGGCGGGCTCGGCCGGGCTGCCTCCAGTTGGCTGAGGAGCGGCTCGTGACGGGGATGACAGGAAGAACATCGCGCCTGCTGCAGCGTGACGGCGGGAGCTTCGCGGGCCTCTTAGGGCCCGGCCGAGCCTATGGAGCCGATTAGGAGGGCAGCGGCGGTGGTGGCCTATGTGCAGCAGCATGATTGCGAGGACTTTACGAGCCCTCCGGGGCTCGGCCGAGCCTGCTCAGCCTGGTGTGTCCTTGCTACTGTGTCCGGTCGGCACCCGTCGATGGCGGTGGAGGACGTCCTCCAGCTGGCCGCGCTGCTGCTGCCCTCCGGCTCCAATGGCACGGTGTGCTCTTGTTGTTGCGTCCGGTCGGCTACCGACTTTAGGTGGAGGCAGTCCCCTCCCGCGTGGTTGTGATTCTGTCGGACCTTGTCTATGGTTGCTTCGTCTCGGCCAGTCGGCTCTACTACGTTAGCCATGTTGAGACGACGATGGTGACTTCAAGACCGTGGTGGTGTGTGTTGGTGGGTGGCAAGTTTGGTGGAGGGCTACAGATTGTCCGAGATTTGGTTTTTTGGAGGTTGGGAGAAATCCCTGCAATTTTGGCACCGACGCGGTGACGCTTGAGAGTGTCGCCCTTCCTTCTTGAAGGGCGTCGGGTGTACCTCTTTCCCACTCCTCGGAACGTACCGGGGGAAACCCTAGGACTAGTCCGGGCAGCAGCGTCGTCGTCGTCGCTTTCCTTTTTGGAGGTGCTGTTTGGTACGCGATGATTCAGAGCGCTAGGATCGTGGTGGAATTCGCTGTAGAGGACGCAGCGGTTGCGAGTCACTTTCGTTTTCGTTGATCCGCCGATGTTGGCATTGTTTTCTCCTCTTTTTCTCTTTCTTTCCTTTTGTGCTTGATTGTGCTGTTTGTCCCAGCAATGCCTCATTGTTGTATCGGGTGGTTGCTATATTAATATAGCAGGGCGAAAGCCTATTTCTTCGATCCACCATTATACAAAACTTGCTAGTACCTATTTGTTCTCTAATTTGCGTCTGAACCTTATTAGAAAATAATATAAGAATTTCTTGTTGAACAGTAGTGGAGGTTTATTATGCTATCACGTGTGAGGTACGTTCAATCTGTATATCTATACTGTTAATCCAGCATGGTTTTTCGACTGTGTTCAAGTAGTCACAAATGAATGAACGACGCGCGAGTAGAATAGAAAGCACTGAATTCAGGCATTCAGCTAGCGTCCCTGAATGTGTTATGCCAGTTTCAGACTTACAGCGAGCTAGACAGGAGGACGGCAAACCCGGCGCCCGACGGCGTTGTTGTAAGGAGCGGTGGATCAGATCAAGCTCTAACGACGGATGCCTTTTGGATTATCCTGGCGCCCGAACACCAACAAAATCCGGAGCCGATCGTCGACGACAGGACCGAATCCGGCCGAGGCAGGTCTTCCTATTCTCGTCACCTAGTCGGATTACAAACTTGCGCATACAAATACGCAAACACAAAGTAGATACCCTCGTGAAGTCGTGTGAAATTACTTGAGATCGAGCAGGAAAAATCCGTCGTGATCGAAAGCTCGACTTCGTCGCTTTACCAGGTTGCCCGTCTGTCCTTAGGGAGAGGATCTCGATCGAAGAAATGGTGAGGCTGGATCACCAGACCGCGCACGCCGCCGGAGTCTATGCCCTGCAGGAAGCCCCACCTTGATCGTGCTCTTCGCCATCGCGGTCGTTGCGGTGGCGGCCATCGCCGCCTTCGGCTGCGCCAAGAAGAAGCCGCGCGAGAAGAAGAGAAATAACGTCCAGTACTACGGGGGCCAAGGGTACATGGCGCCGAGCTCTGCGAAAAGCGCGTCCAGCAACGACCTCGCGTCAGGGCTCGCTGCCGGCGCAGTGAGTGCGATGGCGGTGGACATGATGATGTACTCGGGCGCCGGGTGCGGAGGAGGAGGTGGCGGCGGGTGCGGTGGTGGCGGAGGGTGTGGCAGCGGTGGTGGCTGCGGGGGCGGTGGTTGCGGCGGCTGTTGACGTACGATCGATCATGTCTACTACGGATTGTGACTGGGCAAGCTAAATCGGATTTTGAACTGTGGATATTTTTACGGACTTCCGCGTGTGATTAGCATGTTAATTTCTGCGTATACTTTGTGTGACAATGTACAGTATTATTTACGTGACTGCATATCGTTAAACACTGTGATTTGGACATGGCGCCAGAAGGAGATGCGAAGTGGGCGTGCGAGCCGCAGAGCGTTCCTTGGGCCTCCGGCTTCGTCCGCCGGCGGGCACGTGACGCAATACGCGGGTCATATCCGCTCGTCGGTTGCCTCGCCGCCGCCTGACGACGTCTTCAATTTCTCCTAGGTCAAGACACACTTGGACGCCGAAAGGTACAGGTGTAGACTTTGAACTCGGCCGTCTTAAACTTTTCAGGAAAGTGTATGCTGGTTCGTCCATTTGTCATTCTCCCGTCGCCGTGGGAGCTGCATCCGGCGTCAGTATGATCTTTTTGTTCTAGAACTTGCTATCAGCTGGAGCATGTGGGAACGGCTCCTCCTCGGAACTATCCCGGCAAGTAACGAGACCTTGTGTACGCAGTATGTATGCAAGCTCTCACACTCATCCTGGAAATTTGACAAAGCGATGTGTGCTGTTTTCTCGATCCTTCAGTTGATTCATAATGAGGAGAGATTTACAGGACTAATTACGTCAAATTGGACGAAACTGATGCGTCGACAACATGCATCGGTCCTAAGACCGAGCGGCCGGCTCTGTTGAATTTATTAAGTTCAGAATTTCGTCGCGCGCGAGGTCCAAATTTTATTTCTTAATCCCCTTGGTTTTACTAGTACAACTGTGACATCTGCTCATTAGGTTCACCTTATAACAAACACTTCTTATAACAAACACATCTTAATATCATCTTAAAATGTTCAAATCTCGAACGTGTCCTTCTCTCCAAAACGAAAATGAAGAAAAAGCAATTCGTTAATGGGCCGGCCATCTCCCGCGCCGGAGTGCGACTCTGCGACTGAATCGATAGTTGCTATAGTAGGTCTCAGGTTGGGGCGCCCATATTCAGTGCTCTTAGCACTGGTTAGCATGGTTTTGCCCACTACCGAGCCTTCATGGGCCTGGCCCACTAGCTGGGTTCGTTTTTGGTTTAAAAAAAATTGCTGCTGAAAAAATGTAATGGCTTTTCTTTAAATATGATAAATTTGTGAAATCAAAAAAAGTTCCTAGATTTCAAAATTGGTCATAATTTTTTTTAAATCATGAATTTGAAAATGGTTCATGAATTTGAAAATTGTTCGTGGATTTAGAATGTCCTAAATTTCGAAAAGATCAAGTACTGAAAAAGGTTCACGAATTTTAAAAAATCTTCATGATTTCGAAAACGGTTCATGAATTTGAAAATGGTTCATGAATTGGAAAATGGTTCATTAAAAATTGTGGATTTGAAAATGGTTCACGAGAAATGTTTGTGAATTTGAAAATGGTTCACGGTAATTTTTTCATTAATTGTTAAATGGTTCATTAAAAAGTCATGAATTTGAAAATGGTTCACGAAAAATGTTCTTGAATTTGAAATGGTTCACGAATTTGAGAATGGTTCACAAAATTATCAAATCTGAATATTTTGAAAAACCGAACAATTTTAAAGAAAGTTTCATGAATTTAAAAACGAACTAAAAAAAGAACAGAAAAACAAAACAGAAAAACGAAATAGAAAAACGTACATGGGCCGGCCCATTTAAGAGCTTGTGCTTGAAGGAGGGGTACGCAAGAATCACCCTCACGTTGTTGGATGCATGGGACTCGCAGCGGCTACCTCGGCCGCGCATCGGCAGTTGCTAGACGCTGGCTGGACTTGTGGGCCGACTGGCTCTAAGCTTCTAACGGCGTCTATCTACAGCCTCCTGTGCACACTGCTGGGCTAGTGGGCTACGGCTTTCCTAGACGTGGGTCAGCGAACGAGGTGGTACCGCCTGCTGCTCCATCTTCGTTCGCTGTGCAGCAGTACAACTGTACATGCAGAGCAGGCGAGCAGCAACCGCGGTGGGTCAGCGAATCGAGGTGGTTGCCGGAGGAATTGGGTTCCAGTTCGCGGCGAGCTGGCTGGCGGAGGACGCCTCCCTCGATCGCCAGCGGTCCACGCTGGTCACTCACGTCTGGCGTCACCTTCTTCCTCGCCGATTTCGTCGGTTCTCGCGCCAAGGGGGACAAGGGAACCGACAGGTCAGCAGCGACGGGACCAGCAGGCGCTCTCACGTTCTGTTCCAGGGCCACGCATGCAGAGGCGACCACAGCGTTCCGGCGTGAGCTGTCATGTCCAGCTGTGAAGCCTGGAACCGTAGGCTGACCCGGCATGTAGAGTGCATGCTGTGAAGCCTAGAACCGTAGGCTGACCCGGCCTGTAGGGTGGTGCATGCGTGGACACGGCCTCCGAGACTCAAGGTAGCTACCAGAAACATCGAGAAAGAAGCAAACCAATCAAGTAGCTAGGCCCCCGAATTATGGAAGCACTGGCGATTGGCGAAGCCGCTAGGCTACCCAGCATAGCAAAGGGCATTTTCGCAAAACCACGTGACGACATGGCCGTTCTCAACAGTCTTCGATCGGTGCACGCACAACTGCTTCCTTCCTTGCCCCACCCCAAAACCCAGCCCGATCGACGCCGCCGCCTCTAAGCTTAACCTCAGGTCCTCAACTTAATTCCACATCTAGACCATAAATCACGTCACTGTTGTCCACCACTAACTGCTCGATCAATGGTCAGCCCGGTCGATCGGTCTACTAACTCCCTTGCAAGTTGCGACCATCGCAGTTTGATGTATATATACTACTCAACATTACGTCCCTAGCTCTTTGGATCATAGGTCTTGAAAACGGTGGAATCAAAAAAAGCGTAGAACCGGCCTAAAACCCTAAACTGACCTGGGCTATAGAGTGGTGCATGCTTGGACACGGCAACCGAGAGTCCGTAGCCACCAGAAGCTTGCAAAGCAAATGAGTAGCTAGGCCGCCAATTATTGAAGCAGTGCGAGCTCTGGCGAAGCCGCTAGACTACCCAGCAGGGGCATTTTCGAAATACGCACGCGACGGCATGAGCGTTCTCAACATGTAGACGGCGAGCTTATTGGGTCGGAGTCGAGCCGGCCGGGCCAAAGATTACGGTTCGGGCCATGCGCGCACCACTGATTCCTAATTCGTTGCCACTCCAAAACCCAGCCGGACGACGCCGCCTACATCCTCAGCTAGATCAATGGCCGGCCCGGTCAGTCGAGTGCCTTGCAAGTTGCGACCATGAATCGCATTCTGCTGTACTAGTCAAAATTGCTATCGCTGATTTACTGCGGTTTGCTCGAGAAACAAGCACCTGAATTACATCTCCAAGGGCGCGCACGGATCCATCATCCATCGACCCGGTCGGCATCGGCAGCACTGTCAGCCACTACGGGCAAAGTTAGCTATGGATAGGCAGGGCGCAACGCACTTGTCGTACAGTCCGCTCGCCCTGCACCTGCTCGAGGCAGCGGCCAAGAAATTATGATGGATGTGTACCGCACCATGCCACTGCCACAATCCATTCCCTCTCAGCGTGCTAACTGAAAATGACTCTTGATCTGACGGAAATGGCCGCCCAAACGAACAGTTGATTAATTTGTGAGAATGTTCCGATCTGTGACTGATTGAGTGGCTACACATGTTCGGGATGTACCTGAGTTGTGGTTTCCGTCGAGTAAAAAGGACGACCAAGGTGTGTTTGGTAGCCTGGTTGAGCCCAGAATTTGTCAGCCCACCCACCTTTCGATCGCTTGTTTGGTACTCTAGGATGTATTTATTCGCCGGTGATATTTTAATACAAACTATAGACGGATGTATACAGATGTATTTTAATTATGGATTCACTCGTTTTGCTTCATATGTAGTCTTAATTTAAATACCTAAAACATTTTATTCTGTATTATGGTATGGAGGGAGTATTAGAGATGCAATTTGAATACCATATATGCATCATGCACACATTGTCATCTCATTATTATTGTATCCACTGTAACTTGAAAGGTAGGTTTTAACACGGAAGGTTCAATATATATTCTAGAGGTTTCTGTAAATAGGCTTAGCTAATCAGACACTAAAACCCACTTGCCAGATATTTATCATACCATATACTTAGATATATCTACCTTTAATATATACACGATATTGTTTATACAGTTAATCAAAATTAATTGATGAAGAAACTATGCTACAAAATATAGTTTAAATCTAGCGCAATTCAAATGTATCTTTCAACTATATGAATTACGAGTATATAAAAAGAATGTTACAAATTATTTTGCAATTTTATGTGGTTAATAATGCCAAAAAAGAAAAAAGAACATTTTATTATTGCATGTTAAAAATAAGTACACAAGTTTAATATAAATTGTGTTAGTTTGGTGCTGAAATTTATACTCACTCCGTTCGCTTTTAGTTTGCATTTTGGGCTAATCACACTAACCAAAGGCTAAAGTATGGAATGGATGTAATAAATTACCCTATTGAGTAAAACACGTCGCGCTGGCCGGAAAATCCATGCAGCCGCTGGGATTAATACCATGAATGCATCCATTGGCCCAAGTCAACTAGCTTTCTCCGCCTGCAAATGAATGCTTCTCCCCAGCGCGGGACTGTTCGTGGGAACACAGTTACGGAGGAACGGTTTTAATACATCGGGAGATTAATTTGGGGACAAATTAGGCAATCAACTAGCAAAAGGTGCACAACGCAGACTAAAAGGGAATTTTAAAAAAAAGATAGAATGCATAGTATAGTTGAACAGAGGGAGTATTTATGTGCTGAAATGATGAAATATTTGCTGAAATATACACTTTATATTAGTCTCAACTTTGTCAAATATTGTATTAGTTCTCATGTCGAAGTACAATTGTGTACACATCCATTTTTATTATTTATCAGTTGTGGTGGTATCCTTAAACTTCAGAGAGGATGTAACCACATATAACTAAGATACAGTCTACCAAACAAAGTCTCAGCTCAGATGGCTAAACAGACACATAGTTTTTTTGACACATAGTTTTGACACTAGAGGTTCAATGTATATTCTAGAGGTTTCTGTAAATATGCTTAGCTAATCATACTCTAAAATCCACTTGCTAGATATTTATCATACCATTCTCCTTAGATATATCTACCTTTAATATACATACACGATATTATTTATACAGTTAAACAAAATTAATGGACGAAAAAACTATGCCACAAAATATAGTTTAAATCTAGCGAAATTCAAATGTATTTTTCAACTATATGATTACGAGTATGTAAAAAAGAATGTTACAACTACGTTTTGCAATTTTATGTGGTTAATAATGCTAAAAAATAACATTATAGTATTGCATGTTAAAAATAAGTACAAAAGTTAAATATAAATTGTATTATGGTATGTTGGAAATAATCTTGCATTTAATCCATAATTAACGTTTAAGTCTTGTCATGTTAATTAGGTATATTTGCTTGTCCGTTTGGCTTGCAAACCATTTACGTGAGTCTTCTTTCTAATTGCAGTTGGTCTGATCATGACTATGTAGGCAAGTTAAATGTGAGTCAGATAAGAGTACTAGTACAAATCGATTAGCTTGTTTAGAAAGTATGGTGTTCGTATAGGTTTTAAATTTTCACTGGGTTGGTCATTTGTGCATATATGTATATGCAAGGGTCGTGTAAAACCTATTACAAATCAACCACTCAACAAACACCATAAAAAACATCAAGACAACAACATGATATGGCAATACTACACTGCCACCATCCATCAACAACACGAAACCCTCATAAACCATCATGCTCTAGTAATCCGAAGCACACCCAGCAGACCAATCCCACAAAGTTCTGGAGGTTGACGGGCTAACACTAGTAGAAAAAAGCTTATAGGTGAGATGCTATCAGTGGCGCACCATGTTTACGGTGCGCCACTGATAGTCTCTCACCTCTGTTTTGAGATTTGCCAGAAAATACCAGTGGCGCAAAAGATATTGGTGCGCCACTGGTATATATTTACTAGTGAGCTCGTCGACGTGTCGTCTCGCGGTCATCTCTTCTCGTGTGTAAGGTGACTATATGGATTGGATGATGTAAATAAATGAAGTTGTGAGATTTGGGCGAGAATGTGATCACTAAATAAATGAAAATGTGATATTTGGGTGGATGTGATGCGTTCTCTCCGTCCGAAAATTATGTGACATGAAAATGAGTTGCTAAATGTTGTCGAAACGTTGATTCGTTTCCGTTTTGTCAAAACTTTGGTAAACTTCTCGGTCCCATTAGTAGGGAGGTCATGCCGAAATTTTGCGTGACAACAACTATTGAGATGGTAATTCTACCTAATTATTTTGCTTATATGTGTACCGTCGGACGTGCAGTTGATAATGGTCGTCATGAGCGACAGGAAAGTGGACAAATATATGAGACACGCGATAGAGGACATGTACAAAAATGACAGGAACAACGCCGCCAAGTCTCCCTGTCCCTACCCGTTGACGGCGACAGCAACGGTGGTCAAATTTAGACCACTGATCACCATCTGACGAGATGGACAACAAAAAATAGCAAACTGAGAGGCGACAAGCCTCACCACAGCGAGAACTGCGCCGACGAGCGACTCTACCACTACACCATTGACATCGACGACGACGGTGGTCCAATCCGCACCGCATAAGCGAGCACAATACAGAGGGTGCAGGGTTCACGACATCCAGGAGTACGACGCCGAGACTCTACCCTGGAGAAGAGCGGTCAGACTATGGCCACCATGGATAAGAGAGATAGGGGCTCACTACGGTGGGGGATGTGACTACGACTCTACGAGGCTCTCCGCCAGAGAAAAACCGCTAGACCGCGGTTAGCACGGCCGGAAATGGCAGATCGCCACCGCAACATCGCCGGAGCGGAGAGGGAGCATGGGAGAGAAAATTTGGGCCGAAAATCCCCTAGGCATGGTTTCCCAAATTCATATATGTGCACTCCCCAACCTTCCCGGTGTCGCTTACAAGTGGGCCCTACTACAACCTTATCCAACTAGACGAGAGACATGCGGCATGAGCGGTTGAGCGAAACGTGCGCCCCTAACTCCCTTACAAGTGGGGCCCCATATCACGAGACGTGTGAGACTGTTTCCACGCGTGAGACGTGCTCGATTCGCTCGCACTACAGAGCACGGGTGCAGCGGTAGCTTTGCCCCTTTAGTTTTTTTTTGCAGTAACCTTTAATTATTTATTAGTTGTGGTGGTATATCCTCATGACAGCACAAGCACATTTGCACGTACGATGGGGTAAATGGGTAATTAATCCTCAACCGTGCAGCACATACAGGGTTCTCCGGCTGTTACGTACGATGGGGTAAATGGGTAATTATTTATTGCCAGCCGCGTTCGTCTCGATCGATTGGAATCCCTTCCTAGCTTCTTTGCTTTTACCATGCATGCATGTACGTACATTCTTGTTAGCTGGAGAAGAGAGACCCGACCAGTCCACCATTCGTTAGCAGCAGTTGTTTGGGTTTATTTATATTTGGAGAAGACTCATGGCTGAAGAACCGCTATGCTTGTCCAGCTGCGCCCATGTAGGAGCACGCTTACGCTAAGAGAAAGATAAGGAGAATCAACTGCGTCCGCGTACACACACCCAGTGGCAGTTCCGCGAATACCACGCGACGGCATGGGCGATACCGCAACAGCTGTAGCTCGTCACCTACATGCTGCATGCCGAGCTGAACTTTCATGGCTTCCATCATGCGTCCAGGTGGGATGGGGACAATCCCAACTGGGAGGAAAAGAGACAGTGTTTTATTATCGACTCAAGATGCAGTGGCCAAAGAGTCCACTACGGGCAGCACACCATCAACAGCTGGCCCGACGCCGCCTTCAACCAGGCCTGAACCCTAAAACTTAACTCCCCAGCGCGGCCAGGTCACGTACTCTCCCTCCGTTTACAATTAGTTTGCGTTCTGAGTTTAGTCAAAGTCAAACTTTGTAAAGTTTGACCAGTAAAAAATATAAATATTTACAATTTTTTAAACTTTATTAGAATCTTCACAAGATATATATTTCATATTATAGCTGTTCATATATTTCGTATATACTTGGTCAAAGTTTTAAAAAAATGACTTTGAAAAAACCTAGAACGCGAACTAAATAAAAACGGGGAGTATTTATCCACCATTAAGTGGTTCATTCATCTATATGTAATTTTTATTACTTTTTGGATCTTATGTACTACGAGATGATTAATAGATCGGTGGACTTTTTCGAAAAAAAAAACTAGCGGTTTTCCTCCATGGCGAGCCCGGCGGACCCGATCGATCTGCTCGATCCTTGCATGCAACTACCAGCTCCATACTTAATCACCGGGTACGCGCACGCTGTATAGCTAGAAACGTGAGATAAAAAATGCAGACAGCAACGTACTGATTCCGGTGCGTGTACGTTAAGGAGTTCGCTTTTAACTACTGAAGAAAAGCAGCGGTTGAAAGTGACTAGGCTCTGTTGATCAGTACCAACGTCTTATCAGGTTATCACTTTAAACGGTTCATGCTGCAATTAGAAAGAAGACAAGTTGCTTGTTTCAAGGGGCACGGTCACAAGATATAGACCGATCGGTCGGTAGTGGCAAGCAGCTAGCGCAAGCACAGGTACTGTGCGCGAGCGACGGGAGCCACCCACGCAAATGCACGAGCATAGATCAAGATGGATTCATAGAAAAGGTCTCGCCGTGTCGTTTTCCTCGTACCGAATTGGGCTTTGCTTCGCCCACACTCCTTTGCTGCTAGCTATCATGCTGCTTCCCTCCGAAGGTATATATATATATATATATATATATATATACGACCACAGATACAAAACCAGGACGAAATACACAAGAAACTTACAAATTAGCGCGTAGTAGAATACCTAGCTACCGAATTGCTGCTTGCTAGCTATCCTGCCTGCTTCTCTACCAAGGTACCACCACATATGCAAGAGGGAGTCAGGGAAATACAGAAGCAACTTAATTAGCGCGTAGCCGATCGAACACTCTTAGCTCTGACTCTCGAGATCCAGTGATCCTTTCATTAAAAATATTAAACTATCATATTTATAGGACTCAGATCAACGGTGTTATTTTTTGTTGTTGTTCATAATGCGAAATATCTGAATTTAATATTTTACACGTTTATCAGATACACTCATGCACCACTACTAATACATCCAGGGTTTTTTTTTTCAATCTTGGGAAGTTAGTAAATGTAATCTTTTTTAAGTGAGCAGAATAATGGAGTCCGGGAGCCAGAAATCTCTAATCTACATGCTATACCGTATTATGTACGAAGTACTAGCTAAATAAGCATCGATCTGGTTCAGGTGGCGCTCTGTCAAACAATACCCAATTGAACTATTCAAATGACAGTGCAGGACAGTTAGCCTCGTGGGACGTGGGACCCACCAGTCAGCCATACACACAAGAGACCTGGGCACCTTTCGACAACCCTCGGATCAATCAGAATATGCATGCACTGTGCCCTACGCGTCTTTCTACAACGTACAGTAGTACCTACAGCCAGCCAGCTAAGGGCATCTCCAGCCGTTCGGCCCCTCCAGGCCGAAAAAGGCGCCTTTTTGGACGGCCTGGGGGAGCGCCGGCGCAATTCGACGCCCTGGGTTCGGCGTTTTCCCAGTCGCCGAATCCAGGACGCCCCCAGCCAGCCAATTTTCGGCCAAGTTTTCAACATACAAATCAACACTTTCGGCCAAGTTTCGGCCAACTTTCGGGATACAAATAGTTCAACATACAAATCCACACACAAATAGTTCAACATACAAATCAATAGACAAATAGTTCAACAATGCAAGCAAATAGAACAAACTAGGCGTCGGCATGGCCATTGCCTTTGCGCCTCCACAGGTGCTCCACCAGATCATTCTGCAGCTGTGTATGCACCGTCGAGTCTCGAATCTCCTGACGCATAGTCATGAAGTTTGCCCATGTTGCCGGCACCTGGTGATCCACATCTGCAAGAGGACCCTGCCTGTAGTACTCAGTGTCAGCCACCGGCTCATCCCGCTCGCTCTCAATGATCATGTTGTGCAAGATCACACAACAGTTTATCACCTCAGATATTTTGGCCTTGGACCAAGTCAGAGCTGGGTACCGGACAACAGCGAATCGAGACTGCAGCGCACCAAATGCCCGCTCAACATCCTTCCTGCAAGTCAGAGCTGGGTATCTGAATTTAATATTTTACACATTTATCAGATACACTTATGCACCATTACTAATACATCCAGGTTTTTTTTCAAATCTTGGGAAGTTAGTAAATGTAATATTTTTTAAGTTAGCAGAATAATGGAATCTGGGAGCCAGAAATCTCTAATCTACATGCTATACCGTATTATGTACGAAGTACTAGCTAAATAAGCATCGATCTGGTTCAGTTGGCGCTCTGTCAAACAATACCCAATTGAACTATTCAGATTACAGTGCGGGACAGTTAGCCTCGTGGGACGTGGGACCCACCAGTCAGCCATAGGCACTCAAGTGAACTGGGCATCTTTCTACAACCCTTGGATCAATCAGAATATATGCATGCAATGTGCCCTACGCGTCTTTCTACAACGTACAGTAGTACCTACAGCCAGCCAGCTAAGCTACACTAGGTTAGCATTAGTCAAAGTCTCCGGACCGGTGGTGGATTAGTATACACGTAACTACACTCGAGTTGTTTGGTTCGATCTCGATCCTCGCCGGCCGCTGGCTACTCGGCAATGGCGCCGAGGTCCGGCACGAAGTCCCGCCCCAGGCTGGGGGTCCTCCGCGAGCGCCGCCGGGATCCCTTTCCGCCGCACCTCGCCGTCGCGACGCCTGCGCCACAAGCGGCCACCGAGTCTGGGAACACGAGCGGGCCGTCGTGGTCGCCCACCAGCGCGGCGCTGGCGCGGATGGCGAGCGCGGCCATCTCCTCGGCCTGCAGCGGCCGCCGCCGCATCGCCGCGGGGAGCACGAAGTAGAGCTGCCCGGGCTGCAGCTCCTCGTCGGACGCCACGGCCGCCACGGCGCCGCCGAGCTCCAGCCCGTCGGCGCTGCACAGGAAGCACGCGCCCGCGCCACCGGCCGCGGCGGAGGCAGCCTTGAGCGCCTGCGACGCGGTTGTGCCCCCGGGGAAGCGCTGCAGCTCGCCGTCCGCGAGCACCACCCGCGCCGCCGTCGCCTCACCCACGGTGGTGCTCCCCGTCACCGACGCCACCGCCGTCGCCTCGCACGAGTTGCACGCGCCCATGGTAAAAATGGAGTAAATCGATATCAAAGGTTGATCCTTGGCGCGGACGGAGATCGAGGTGGAGGGCTGGTCTGACAGGCTCGAGCTGCGCGCGCACGGCGGTGGTTGAGTGGGGAGGAGCGAGCCGTGCGCCGCGGGTATATATAGAGGTGAGGCGAGGCTCTGAGGTGGCGGGTCGGGTAGTGTGGTGTACTGGTGTCGCGGTGACGGAGGAGGATGCCAACCTGGATGGAGGTTGTTGAGGACAGCTTGCACTATGGTCTATGGTACGCGCGCGTAAATGTGTGCTGCTGTGCAACGTCCTAGCTACATAGGGACGTCTCGTCTGGTACTCACTCCTCCTATAGGGTGGGTGCTGGCATCACTAGCTCTCTGCATGCATGGCACACTGTCATCACGGAGGGCCCACTGTTCAGTGCATGCTGATGTGTCCATACGAGCTCCTGTGCACTTGGTGAACTACTGCTGATCCGTGTGACTGTGTGCAGGTAAAACCGTAAATTCGAGTCGATCACTGCATGTCAAATGTATGTAGACATATTTTAGTATGTGCGTCCACTTATTTTAGTATGTATCTAAACAATATGTGCAACCCATAAAACAACTTATATTAAAAAACAGAGGAAGTAGTATATTTGACCGCCCCTATCCATCCATACGGATGACGATCTCCGCGTTTCCTCCTGGAATATATTAAAAAAACGGAGAAAGTAGTATATGCTACGAATACGTAAGATGGATTTGGACCCGATCGACTAATTAGTCTCCTCAATACCTAGCGACGTACGGTCTTGGTCCTACTGTGCTCATCTCATCCGGACCCGTCTTGAATCGAATTTGTTCGACCTATAGCTGAGCACATCAGTGATCAGTTATAAGGTGCATGGCGAGATAAGAGCATCTCCAAGCGGAGCCCTCAAATTCGGCTCCCAAACTATCTGCGGACACGTCCGGATGCGTCCGCGGACAGTGATCGGGCACCCCCTAAAAACATGTTGCTAAAACCACACACCTCTAATTTAAGATACCAAATTACTACAAAAGCATGCAACGTGCATACGAGTTGCTACTTAATCCTACGTGCAGTTCATGCGACCGGATAGCCACATAGCCTAGTCTACTCATCGTCGGACAGGACGATGACCGTTGCCGCGCCGGCGCCGGAGCCGCCCTGTGCCGCAGCTGGAGGAGGGTCCGGAGAAGACCCCCTGCTCGTCGGAGTCGGTGTAGAAGGAGCCAGATCCGGAAGATTCTGGCACGTAGATGCAGCCTTCACGGAACGCCTCCTCCGCCTGCTTCTGCTTCTCGACGAAGCCGACCCTGTTCTTCCTCTGCCCGACAAGGATACGGTCCGTGGCCTCGGCCTTGAGCTGCTCCTCGTCCAAATGGTGATTCGCCGTCACCCTTGCGCGCTCCTCCGCCCGAACCCGCGTGGCCTCGTCCTCCGCCCGCATCCTTGCCAGCTCCGCCTCCGCCTGCTGATTCCACTCCTCCGCCATTGCGTCCGACTGCGCCCGATTCGATTCGTGAATCTGCCGGAGATACTCCGAACCCGTCATTTCGACGATGTCGGAGCCCTCGCGGAGGAGGCCGTAGCCGACGTATGTCCCCTCCGCCGCCAACACTTCTGCGGACACACGCGATTCCACGGCCTCCGCTTCGCGGCGGAGCTGCGCCCACTTCTCCGTCGTCAGCTTGGCACATGTGGTGGGGAGGCGGCGAGGCATGGTGGATGAGGTGGAGGAGGAAACTCGGCACCGGTGGATGAGGAGGAGAAGACAGCGGCGGCGGCGACGGAAGTGCGGTGCGGAGTAGGGTTTGCTCCGGCCCCTCCACTTATAGTCGGAGGTGGTCGGTACGCCATGAATGTCGGCCGGTGCGCCATGAATGCCGACGCCGGTCAAGCTAGCTTATCCGCTCCGCCAGGCGGTCAAAGCGTGGGTCCGCACTGTCATCGACTACGGGGCGGACGCGCCCGGGCGCCCCCAAACCCGCCCCAGATATGGGCTGGGTTTGGGGTGTGCCGGACCGCCCGGTCGTTTCAGATGGCTATGGGGGGCTCCGTTGGGTGGAGGTTTTTTGGCCAAATGTTGTCCGGGCGGTCCGCCCGGACGTTTGGGCGGCCTTTGGGGGCTCCGGTTGGAGATGCTCTAACTCCCCGGAGGATGGAGGAACTAGTACTTCTCGTTCACTGAAGGAGGCGGCGGACGTTTAGCCAAATAGGTCGTGTGGTACGTTGGGTGCACATGCAGTCCGTCGCGTGTCCTCCCCTGTCCGCCTGCCCAGACCACGACCCAAACGGACATAAATCGGTGTCCGTTTGCGTCCCATGGTTGGAACTGCCTGCTCGATACTTAATCACCGAGTACGCGCACGCTGTATAGTTAGAAACGTGAGATAAAAAAATGCAGAAAGCAACTTATTCCGGTGCGTGTACGTCAAGGAGTTCGCTTTTTACTATACTGAAGAAAAACAGCGCGGCGGAAAATGACTAGGCTCTGTTCATCAACACCAATGTCTTATCAGTTAGTGTCACTTTTTCACGGTATATTTACGATAACGACAGTGAGTCGGTGATCTCATCATCTCTGCGTTTCAGACAAGAATATGTTCAGCTCGTACGATGTACTAGGGGACTAAGCGCGGGCTCCGTCGCGCCTGTGGGCTAAAATTGAATTTAAAAATTGTCTAGGTTGAGAAATTGTTTGAAGTTCTGAAATGGCTAAACTTGGGAGCTGTTCAAGGTTTATCGTTTCCAATGTTATTGTGGATTTTATTTTTCTGAATTTTATTTGAGTTGGGAAAAAAAATCCATATTCCGTGAAATCTTGTGTGGATCGAGCATTTATGTAATATCTTAACTTTGAAATTTTTCAAATAATTTGGAGAAGTTTCCAACGTATTTGCAAAGGGCAGCTTGATTTTTTCCATTTCTTGGAAATTGGTTCGAATTGGTTTGGAGCTCTATTTGAAAAGGTACAATTTGGAGGATTTCATTTTTTTTCCATTCTTAACGAATTTAATTTTTAAAATGTGTTTCATGTATTTGTTTGTGAGAATTGTAATATATATTTATTGTGTAAGAAATAATTTATAATATTGAGTTTTTTGAGATATTTGGAAATTTGGGATAGTTGGTTATATTTGGAGTGTAACATAAAATTTGTTTTAACTTCATAATTAGAGTGACCGTAATGTGCGAGATATATTTTAGTGTGCTTTTAATTTTCGACAAAAAAATTGGATGATTAAATTTGTTTTTTTAAAACATTTATTTTGAATGTGTTATCTTTTTTGTAGGGAAAATATATTTTTCAAACAATTTTAAACGCTAAAATTTGTTGCTTTTGTTTTAACATTTAGTTGAAATGTATTAGTTCTTTAATAGGAAAATACTGTGAAATTAAATATAGCAACAATAAATATTATTGCAATTGGTTTGCAAATTAAAATGTCTTGCATTTTTCCCCCTGATAATTATTCCATTTTTTTACATAACAGAAGGGAAGGTAGAAGGAAAAGAAAAGAAAATAAAAACAAAGATTTTTTCTAACAATTTGGATGCTCAAATTTGTTGTTCTTTTTTATACCATTTATTTCCTAACAATTTTAAATGCTAAAATGTGGTGTTTTTGTTTTATCATTTAGTTCAAATGTATTAGTTCTTTAATAGGAAAATACTGTGAAATTAAATATAGCTACAATAAATATTGTTGCAATGTTTTTTTGTGAATTAGATTTTTTTTATTATCATTCCAATAATTTTTTTTATGTAACAACAAGGGAAAATGAAAAGAAAAAAAGAAATATAAAGATTTTTCTAACACTTTTGAATGTTCAACTTTGTTGTTTTTTTAAACATTTATTTCAATTGTGTTAGTTTTTATAGAAAAATTCTAATTTTCTATCAATTTTAAATGATTAAATATGTTGTTTTTTTCTAAATATTTATTTCAAATTTGTTACCTACAAAATTTTTATTCTACCTGTTTTTTTATTAAACATTTTTTTTCAATTGTGTTAGGTTTTTATAGAATTTTTTTAATTTTCTAGCAATTTTAAATGATTGAATATGTTGTTTTCTTCTAAACATTTATTTCAAATTTATTAGCTACAAAATTTTTATTGTGTTGAGTTGTTTTCTCCTGAAGTGTAATTTAAAAACTATTAATTTTTCAATTTGTAGCATTTTTTAAGAAGTTATTAAAAACTGGAAGTGGGTCCCACATGGCAGTTTTTTTTTTAAAGAAAAGGAAAAAAACCCGAGAGGCGCGAGTGGGGGCTCTCGACGCGCCCGGACACGGGAGCATGTAGGTGGCGGCGCCGCCCGTTTTGGGTCACCGTAGCGGCGCCGGCGAGTGGCGGAAGTGAGACGGCCGTGCGGAGCTCCACCGTGCGGCGGCGCACCGGCGGATCTGCGGGGAGGAGATGGAGGGGGAGACGGCGGAGCTCCACGTAGCCGTGGATGTGGCCAGGGTTGGCCGTGCCGGCGGCGGAGCGCGGCGGCGTCGCCGGCGGCGCCGCGGGCGCGAGGGAGAGAGAGAGGAGGGGGGAGTGCTGCGGATCTTTTTGCCGAAAAGACCCTTGCTTTCCAGGGAATTACATCGAGGTCCTTTGCGGGCGTTTTTTTTGCGAAAGTGCCGCGCCAAAAATCGTGCAGACGGGCGACCGGGAGTGACCGGGGGTGACCGGGGCGACGTGTCGCGCACCCATTGGTCATAAATCGACCAGCTACAGTACCGCTTGTTTTTGGGGCGACGTGGTGCTATCTGATCCGTTCGTCGCGGTGATCAGACGGGCGTGGTTCACCCGCGACGTGGAGGGCTGGAGAGGGAGTGGTTTCCACCATCTTTTGTATATAGTAGAATTCGATCTACTAGTTGAACTACGCGAAATCTGTGACACAAAAGACGGGATATATTTTATTCCGACATAACTTGACGCCGAACTTGTTCCCTAGCTCCCACGAATATGCTACGAATACGTATGATGGATTTTTTTTGAGCTTAAGGTGGTCGATATCCACCGCTCGAATAGATAGAATAGAATTGACCCAGTTTATCAGAGAAACCGGGCCAAAAAACCATACAAACTGTACAATGCACGGTTTATGAGTAAAACAGGACCAAAAACAAAGAACACCTTAAGCTCCTACCGTTGTGATTTGGACCCTATCGATCGACGAATTAGTCTCTCCTCAACAAAGACGTACGGTCTTCCTCCTACTGTTGTGATCATCCGGACCCCGTCTGGAATCGAATTTGATCGATCTTTCGAAATAGGCTTTCGCCCCGCTATATTAATATAGCAACCGACCGATACAACGACAAGTCCACTGCTGGGGCAAATAGCACAAATCCAGCCCAAAAGAAGGAAAAAAGACAAAGAAAACAAACAACGCCGACAATGGCGGTTCGACGAAAACAAAAAAGACTCGCAACCGATGCGCCCTCCGGAGAATTCCACCACGCTCCTAGCATTCTAACGCTCCGCGTACCAAGCAGCACCTCCAAGAAGGTGAGCGACGACGACGCTGCTGCCCGAACCGGGACTAGGGTTACCCCTGGTGCCCGTCCTAGGGTTTCCCCCGGTAAACCATCGGGGTGGGGAGGAAGTACACCCGACGCCCTTCAGTAAGGACGACGATACCGCAGGCGTCACCGCATCGGTGTCGAGAACGACAGGGATTTCTCCCGACCCCCAAGACCACACCCCTGGATGCTCCATAGTGTTCCACCAGACTTGCCACCCACCAGCACACGCCACCACGGTCTTGCAATCATCAACGCCGTCTCACCGTGATCCATGTTGCGAGGCCGGAAAGACCGAAAAGAAGGAGCACCGGCGAGGGATAGCAGTACAGTAGCACGCGGGAGGGATCGACCTCCACCGCCGCCTGCGGTAGCCGACTGGATGCAGCAGCCGGGAGTCTCGGACACACCAGGCCCTCACCGGCCCGGCCGAGCCCAAAATGGGCCCGTAAAGTCCCCGCCGCCGCACTGCAGCAGGCGCGCCACCGTCCTCGGCACCAGTCCCTGCTCTTCTGTCCACCGAAGGAGCCGCCACCACGCCGAGGCGGCCCGCCCAAACCCAGATGGGCCCTTGATCTGGGCCGGGAGGGTGCTGCCGGCCGCACACCGGTGACCAGCCTGCCGCGCTCAGGCTGTCGCGGCCCCAGCAGTCAACCAGCTGCTCCGCCGCCACCATGTCTACCCGGGCCAGGCCGGACCTCCACCGAACCGAAGTGCACCGCCGCCGGAGATCGTCGTCCCGCGAGACGCCCTCCACGCACGCGGGTAGAAAAGATCCTGCTTCTCTACGAAGGTACGACCACGTACACCATAGGGAAATACAGAAGCAACTTAACTAGCGCCTAGGTAGCAAAACACTTTTAGTTCTGTCTCTCGAGATCCAGTGATCCTTCCAAAAAAAATATTAAACAATCATATTTATAGGACTTAGATCAACAGTGTTATTTTGTTATTTTTGGGAAGTTAGTAAATGTAATTTTGCTTAAGTGAGTGGAATAATGGAGTTCGAGAGCCAAAAATCTCTACTGTACGGTACATGATATACCGTACTACCCCTCCATATCTTAATATAAGACGTTTTGGTAACTTAAATTTAGCTTAATATAAGACGTTTTGGTAGCTAAATTTTAGCTACCAAAATGTCTTATATTTATTTACAGAGGAAGTATGTACTAGCAAGATAAGCATCGATCTGGTTCAGTTGGCGCTCTTTCAAATAATACCCAATTGAACTATTCAAATGACAGTGCAGTGCAGGACAGTTAGCCTCCTGGGACGTGGGACCCACCAGTCAGCCAGACACACACAAGAGACCTGGGCATCTTTCTACAACCCTTGGATCAATCAGAATATGCATGCAATGTGCCCTACGCGTCTTTTTTACAAATATAGCCCCTTCTTCAACGTAATTGTCAAAATTGCCCCCTCCCGAATTTTATTGTCAAAAGTGGCCCTGGCGGGAAGACAACAAAGTGACACGTGTCCTCCCGCCATTCTAGTTGGAGGGAAGTCTCTTCCCGCCATACCAAGTGGCGGAAAGTCTCCTCCCGCCGTACCAAGTGGCGGGAAGTCCCTTGACACTGAGCACCAGTCCACGTCTCGTCATTCTGACCCCACCACCTCCCGTCACTCCATCCGGCAGAATGTGTCACGTGTCGCCGCAGGAGACTTCCCGCCATTTCAGATGGCGGGAGGACACGTGTCGCTTCCCTGTCTTCCCGCCAGTGCCATTTTTAACAAAAAAATTCAGAAGAGACTATTTTTAGCAATTGCATTGGGCAAGGCTATATTTGTAAAAAATCTCTGTCTTCCTTCAACGTACAGTAGTACCTACAGCCAGCCTGCCAGCTAAGCTACACTAGGTTAGCATTAGTCAAAGTCTCCGGACCGGTGGTGGGTCAGTATACACGTAATAATAACTACACTGAGTTCTTTTTTTCCTCCCGCCGCGCGCGTACGTTTGGTACGACGATCTCGATCCTCGTCGGCCGGACATGGGACAGCTACTCGGCAATGGCACCGAGGTCCGGCACGAAGTCCCGCCCAAGGCTGGGCGTCCTCCGCGAGCGCCGCCGGGACCCCTTCCCCCCGCCGCACCTCGCCGGGGCGGCGGCGGCCGAATCGGGGAACACGAGCGGTCCATCGTGGTCGCCCACCAGCGCGGCGCTGGCGCGGATGGCGAGCGCGGCCATCTCCTCGGCCTGCAGAGGCCGCCGCCGCATCGGCGCGGGAAGCACGAAGTAGAGCTGCCCGGTCTGCAGCTCCTCGTCGGGCGCCACCGCCGCCACAGCGCCGCCCAGCTCGAGCCCGTCGGCGCTGCACAGGAAGCACGCGCCCGCGCCACCGGTTGAGGCTGCCGCCGCCTTGAGGGCCTGCGACGCCCGGGTGCCCCCGGGGAACCGCTGCAGCTCGCCGTCCGCGAGCACCACCCTCGCCGCCGTCGCCTCCCCCGCCGCGCCACCCCCCGTCACCGACGCCACCGCCGTCGCCTCGCACGAGTTGCACGCGCCCATGGTAGAGTTTCGAAGTGATACAGTATGAAAGATTAATCCTTCGCGCGGACGGAGATCGAGGTGGGGAGCTGGTCTGGCAGGCTCGAGCTGCGCGCGCACACGGCGGTGGTTGTGTGGGGAGGAGCGAGCCGTGCGCTGAGGGTATATATAGAGGCGAGACCGATGAGGTGGCGCGTCCGGTAGTGTGGTGTCGCGGTGACGAAGGAGGATGCCAAGCTGTGGAAGTTGTTGAGGACAGCTTGCACTATGGTACGCGCGCGTAAATGTGTGCCACTGTGCAAGGGACGTCTCGTCTGGTACTCACTAGCTAGGACTCCTATAGGCCAGGGACTGGCTTCCATGGCGTCGCCTTGTGTGCAGCTCTCTGCATGCATGGCACATTGGCATCCATGGCTGGGGGCCATTGCTCAGTGCCTGCTGATGTGTCGATACAAGCTCCTGTGCAGTTGGTAACTGTGTATGCACGAGAAACTAGGGTAGTGCGGGTAAATTGGTAAAACTGTGAAGTACACTGCATGTCATGTCGTAATTAAGCACGAAATCAAGTGCTAACTGATGTTATGTGCTTTGTTTTGTGGCGAAAGCAATTTACCACGTGTGCTGATCATCATCATCAACATCATTGGGCAGATCACGGCGCTTAATCTATTATTAGCCGAGCTTTTGGAACCCAAGGAAATGGCGAGGAAGATCCAAACGGGCATGCAAAAGGAGATGGATGATTGCAGGAGGGGCCGCCGCTTGCATGCAAGCTTGATCACAGAATCGGCGGAAGATCCGCCAAAGTTGGCAACTTCGCGCCATTTTCTCTCTTGCCATGTTGGATTGGGATATGTCGGATCTTCTGCACCAATACCACCAAGATCATGCATACATGACGCGCTAATGCAGCACTACGACTTCAGAAGTTCAGAACACATATTCCTACCCGCAAAAAAAAAAACACATTTTCCTAAGACAAATGGTACTGTAACAGTGACCTAGATATGTTCATGCATGTAAGTGAAAAAAATAAAGAACATGGAGATGCCGGCTGTACCTATGATCAACAAATTAATTCGTTTTTTTAACAGTACAGAAATATTTCTGCTGTTTTAGAGACACATAGGATTCCCTGGAGCCATGCGTACACACTACATCCGCGCTGTAGCGGCATATAGCGCTCTACGAATCATGAACCGCCTTGTACATTGTCAGATACAGCTACGTAGCCAGTCCCGAGTCCTGACCAGCTGACCCCGCCATGGCCTGCAATCGCTCAAGATCTGGCTCCGACATACGCTTTCATGGCCTGTACTGTACAGTAGAGCAAACTTTGCTGGGCACGCACAGACATCGCCATGCCCATAAATCGTCATCCATGCAATGCGTGGACACAGGCAGATGGAATCGAGAGGGAGGAAAAAGCAGCGCAAAACTCTCGAAACCATTAGTAGAGACGACTGACGGCCATGCTAGAGAACAGAGAAGATCGCCAAGCCAGCGCGAGCCCATGCTCGGCCATGATTGGCACTGGACCTGCAAGATTTGAATGGACGGGGGAACGAATCATCATCACAGTTTTAAGTCGCTGCGTCCGTCCGAGCGCGCGGATCGCGCAGCATGTCCTCCTCCTCCTCCGACACTCCCCCCGCGTGGATAACCACCTCCACTCCAATCATCCGAGGCCGGAGCGACGCACCTAGCCGGCCGGAGTAGCGGTCCTACCCGCATCTCATTAATTCTATCGGAAGAAAATCATGTCCTGAGCTCGCCATGACAGTATCCAGTCCATGAATCATCAACGTCTTCTTCAGTTCCTTCTTCACCATTACTCTGTTGTGTAGCTGCCAATTCACGAGGCTGGAAGATAGATGGCGAACGAGGGAATGTTGAAATTGGGCAGTTTGTTATCTCTTTCTTAATTTGTTCTCACAACTGGGTTAGTTATTAAGACATTATGCTCACGTGCACTTAGCGCAACTCCCAACTTGTGCACACCCCAGCTCGATCAGTGCTCTGAACCAAGCCACCAAACATATTTCATCTGCTCTGCAGCGCCAGGCTTGTAGTCAAACGACTAGATTAATTTAGTGCTGCGCTCCAACACAGCGGCAACAAACATCTGTTTGTTTAACTTAAACCTGGATCAAACTGCTGTCAAACCCATCATGCACCGTATGCAGCCGCGGAAGAAGAAAGGTTCCTCCTGTTGGGCGACGCAGAATCTCCTGCCAGCTCGCCGCTGCTCTCCGGCGCGCCGACACCGGAGCGACACGGCGGATTCCCGCTCATGTGCTCGCCGGCCGGATCCAACTCCGACGAGATTACTATAATGTATAACGCCCTGCTAATGGCCTCCTTGTCTGTTGACTGGCGCGTGAAACCTGTCGCTCTCCGTCAGATCGATCAACAACGAGGGCTCATGCAAACCCGAAACGGTTGGCTCACGTACGGCAGCAGGGAGATTTAACAAAGATTGGGATTCTTATCTTGCGCGGGAGACGCCGCTGTCACAGATTGGAATCGTTTTCATTAGCATGTGGGTTCTGATGTGACAATGTGACTCCTCCCTTGCCTGCTTGTTATCTCGACTCCGTTTTCCGCGATCTCTCCGGCCGGATTAGCTGTTCCTGCTGCGGCTACGCGGCGCAGTACGAACTACACGGCAATGCCGCAGATGGCTACTTGGTTGGTTCGTAGATGCATTCTCCCATTTGCTGCACATTGCAATCGCGGTCGACAGTCTGTCGAGAGAGGAAACAAAACTGGGAGTTGTGCTTATCTTTTTCTTGACGTAACAGTTAACGCTGCCGCTCTAGGGCGCTGCTCCTGTTACAGCCATGCTGCGTAGATGCATTTGCCCATTTGCAAATTGCCATCACGGGTCGACACTTTGTGGAGAGAGGAAACAAAACGGGGCGATATGATTATCTATTTTCATCACTGAACAGTTAACATTGCCGCTCCCCTGTTACAGCCTGCCCCAATAATTTCAGCCGGTCTCCTCTGATAGAAACAGCGGCCGCTCGTACGCCGCATGTGCAATGAGTCCTTCTCCAGATCCATTTTTACGTTCCATTCGATAAAGACGTTGGGCTCAGGTCCGGCAGTTCTGATGAGGGGATCGATGCTGATTAGCTCCGTCCGAATAAGCGTCAGCAGCTAGCGTTGGAACGTCCCGCTCAACGCATCATCTATCGGTAACCCTGTTCAGCTGTGCGACTCGGGCGTTGAGTCCAGCTGAGCATATATGCGTGACCATCCATCGCCATAGCCGTGTCGGGGGAACTATGTACGTCTAGTACTCTAGTAGACGCGCGTTGTGGATCACTATTCGATCGATATGCTAGACCTTTTCTAAGGATATATGCCATATGCGATGGATTGTTCTCATCGCATCTTACTGTTTTACAGTTTCGCACCAACCTGCCGACTTGTTTCCACCTCAACCGCTCAACGTTCATCTATATCTGTACCAATATAATGGTACTACGAGTTTATAGGTTCCAATTTATTGGAGCCGTTCATCTAATTCTTATTCAAAGACTTATGGATTAAGCTCAAATGTCAAATTTACGCACTTGGTTTTGGATCGAAAACATCCCCTATCGCTCAGTGAAATAGAAGATATCCACTGCTTTCAGCTTTCAGGTAATAAAATTAAGGTGCTTTGTTTTGTGAGGGGAAACAAAATCAGTAGGAGCCAATTTTGTTTGCGGTGTAACAATCTTTCATTTACCGGGAAACAAAATCTATAGATGTTTGGTGATACATGCCGTTTAATGCCATGAAATGTTATTTCAATACTGTCTCGTATTGTTATGCACGCAAGATTGTTTTGTCAATACAATTATAGCAACTGGATGTGAAAATATCACTAATGTTTTGTGTTAACGATGCCCTTTATCTCGGGATCGGTTCCATGTTATATAGGCCAGACATCGGCACAAGATCACATCAGAAGAGGTTACAACATTTAGAGAGAAAGGGGGCCAGGATACGATCTAATCTTTATCAACAAATTGATTTGATACAACAAACCCTATCTTCTAGAGACTCTAACACCCTCCTCAATCACAACCTTTTTCGAGGTTGAGGTTGCACTTAAATTTCTCAAGTTGCCGTGTTGCTAAGGCCTTGGTGAAGCCATCTGCCACCTGATCTTGTGAGGGAATAAATCTAATCTCAAGCAATTTGTTTGCAACTCTTCCTTTTACAAAATAAAAAATTATCTCAATGTGCTTTGTCCATGTATGAAAAATAGGATTAGCAGAAAGATATGTAGCTCCCATGTTATCAAACCATAAACACGAGATTTGTTTTCTTTCAACACCAAGTTCACCGAGTAGAGAATCTACCAAAATTAACTCAGCAGTAGCATTTGCTAAAGCTTTGTATTCGGGCTCGAGACTATTGCCTACTTTCTAGCACTCCAAGAAATCAAGTTAGGACCAAGATAAACTGTAAAACCGCCTGTAGATCTTCGATCATCTACACAACCTACCCAATTAGCATCTGAGAAGGTACTCACGAAGGTAGAGGCAGACATTCTGAAAAGTCAACCCAAGGCTAGGTGTTTCCTTGATGTACCTTAGCATTCTTTTTTACAGATGTCCAATGAATGGCGGTTGGTGCATGCAAATACTGACATGCCTTCTTAACTAAAAAGCAAATGTCCGGCCTCATGAGAGTTAAGTATTGTAGTGCACCAACGATGCTTCTGTACCTTGTTCCATCATCTGGTCCAAGAACATCTCCTTCTATAGCTGAGACCTTTTGTGAGGCCGATAGTGGTGTTGCAGCTATCTTGCAATCCTTCATACTAACTCGGGTCAACAAGTCCAGGCATATTTTTCTTGGGTTAGTACAAATCCATCACACAACTTCTTAACTTCAGTGCCCCAAAAATAATGCAAGTCACCAAGATCCTTTAATTCAAATGCAGCACTCATATCTTGAAAAAGTGGAGTAATTGTTTTGTAGGAGGAACTAGTGACAATGATATCATCAACATATACTAGCACACGGATTGTGATACCTGGCTTATTAGAAATAAACAGTGAGGTGTCGACCTTGGATGATATGAACCCAAATTCATGAAGTTTTGAACTCAACTTGGCAAACCATGCTCTCGGCGCTTGATTGAGACCATATAGCGATTTATCCAATTAACTTACACATAATATGGTACTTTTGGATCCTGATATCCAGGTGGTTGCCTTCCTCTTATAGAACACCATGAAAAAACACGGTCTTCGCATCTAATTGGCTTAGACTCCACAACTGAAACAGGTAGAACAAGTCTGATAGTAGCAGTTTTAATAACTGGACTAAAATGTACTCATAATTTATGACATACCTTTTGCTTGAAGCCTTTTGCTACTAAGAGCATCTCCAAGCAAAACCCACAAATTCAGCCCCCCGCGGACAGTGACCGGACCACCCCAAAAAGTGGTCTCCTCCAACATGTACCTCAAAGTCTCCCCAAATTGTGGGGTCATTTGCATGTGATTGGTGGAGAAGGAGAGAGAAGAACAAACAAAGGACAAAAGAAAGGAAAAGAAAGCAGAAAAGGTGGTCCAACTACTAGCCCGGACACGCCCGGATGGGCTAATCCAACCCCAAACTCTCCCCACATATGCCTTCACTTTGGGGGTTGCCGGACCGTCCGGATGTATGGGGAGTGTTTGGGGACCATGGTTGGGTACACAAATTTACTCTCTCTCATGTCCGGGCTGTGTCCGGGCGGACAGCCCGGACGTTTGTGGAGGATTTGACCATCCCGCTTGGAGATGCTCTAACCTAGCCTTATACCTATCAATCGTTCCATCGGCTTTTCTTTTAATTTTATGCACCCATTTGCAATCTATAAGATTAATACCTTACCTATGTGGTACTAGACACCAAGTTTTATTTTTTACTAAATCATCGTACTCCAAGTGAAATATGAAATATCACGAATGCTTCGTCTTAACGATGCCCTTTGTCTCGGGATCGGTTTCGTGTTATAGAGATCAGTACAAGATTACAATAGGAGAGGTTACAACGTTCAGAGAGGAGGGGGATACCATCTAATCTTTATCGGATATAACAAACCCCAACAAAGCCTATCTCTTAAAAACTCTAACACTAGATACTACAAGTACGTGAGAAAATATAATCAAACCACACCTAGCAAAGGCAGACTTTGGTTAGCACTCAGGCCTCCGCACCAACCAAGAATGCACATAACCTCCTAAATTACTACACAAATAACAATCATGACGTACAGCTCGGAGGAGATTTCTCATGCCCATGAATTTGCCATCCCTTCTCTCCCTCAAGAAAATTCAGTGTCGGAGGGAGAGTGATTAGTTGGGCAAACAGCCATTAGCTGGTCCAAGTCCAACCGCCGACACAAGATCCAAGCGGGTGAGTTGTTCGATGGGGGAAGGGTGATGCGTGTGCCAAGGTGATGGTGGTGGTGGATGTGTCTGGGCTCAAGCCTCACCCAACCCAAGTGCACTGCACAGTGGCGCTGCCCTTCTGTTCAGATCCCCTATATCATGTCCATGCAGCCTCTCCACACATGCATTTGCTCCTCCATCTTCTCTGCCTTGTTGTTTAGATTAATCCACGCTCATGATGATGGCCATCTTGTGCGAGAGCGGGATCTTGTCATCTTGATGGGATCCACTGAGTGGCACAGTGCAGTGAACATTGCCCAATGATCGGTTCTTGGTTCGGCCTGAATCTGATCCGGATGCCCTGCATGGATCTGTTCATGGCCCTAGCTAGCTCCCCTTCCAATCATAAGGAGACCTCTGTTATCGTCCCTCATTTTGTTGCGTTGGATTGCAGTTCTGTTGGTTGGGTTCGTGCACTGCTTTTGTTTGTTGCTATTTCTTCCCTGCATTATTGTAGGGGCCAATCCTTTGAACTGAACTGAATTGGTGGCGGATGCGAGAGTTTGATCTACTGTTCATCAGTGTTGACACTTCCGGTCTATGCTTTATGCATCGCTCCATATTGTTTAACATCAAATCAACAAGCCACATAACTGGTGTCAAGCTAATTGTATACTCTTGGCCAAATCGTGTGGTGGCATTTGCACCACATGATCGATAAAAATCATACTCGGATTCTGATTGGAGTGATCTGAAATCTCCCTCACCAAACCATGCCCTCAACTATCCTTGTCCAGTAGTTGCGTCTCGCTAGCTGAGAGGATTATGATAAACACACGGGAATTGTGGGTCACACATTTGGAAGACGTTGGCGGATCACAGTACGTCAGTACCATGGCTGCGAGATCCGTTTCTCGTCGACTCAGAAAAGATTGATTTGCCGTGAGGCGGTGATAACACTACGACAACATGATATGAACCTAGACTACCCGGTGGGGCGAACCAACAGTGTAGTCAGTAGCCACACGTGCACAGGCCGGGTGTCCCTTCTTTTCCAAAAAAGAAAAAGAAAGAAAAAAAGGGCTATGACACAATTTTTACTTTTTCTTTGAACCGAGGCAAAATTGATATGTAGAAAAAGGTTGGTATGAGAAAAACTGGTCGAAAACCGATACAACACAGAACCCAACAAACCGGTCTCGACGCTGCATCCAAACGACTCAATGATCAAGTCGCCTGAGCGATCAAAATCGACAGCCAAACATCTCAATGCAACATAACATCGGCAAAAACTGGAGCCACGCTACGACAACCATGCTAGTCCAAGGCCACACACAACCTAGCCAATGGCGAAAAACAAGTGACGTTAAATACACGAACAAATAAACCCGGCATGGGTGATGAAGGGGCCTCTGAGTGTCGGGTTTCACCCAGAGCTCACCGAAGTCACACACGCATGTCTCACGTAGCCTAGATTGTTATGCAACTTGCTATGCTGACCATCAACTCTCTCGACGTGTCTCTTTTGTAGGCAGAACATCCAAAATGAGGTTGCAACAGGAAAGCGACATAGAAAAGAACCCCTCGCCCGACCCCACGTGGATCTGGTGTTTCTCTGAGAAATTCCCAAACAAATGAGCGAGAGCACTGCCCCAACAACGACTTCACGAATACGTGGCGCCTAAGAGCATCATCGTCGCATGTCTCGGTCAACGACTAGTGTAAGGCTTACGCCTGGCGATGAATTGCAAACCACAAGCCTTCCTCAGGAGGATTGGCCAAACCATCACCGCAACCCCACGCGCCCATTGGTGTGTGGCCACCAACGGAACTAGGTACGCCTCACACCGAGCCACCTCCTACCTCACCACGACAGCATAAAACCACCATCCAGGCCCGCCGCCCCGGCTTTCGGGTGCTACGCCAAGTATTAGCCCAACGAGCCACCACGACGCATCTGACAACCGCCCCAAAGAGATCACGAACGTCCATCGTTGAAGTCGTCGAAACTGGGTAGCCGAGCCCAACATCTTGCACACCACCATGCCCAGGGGCAGACCCAAGGACAAGCTTGTGGGGGGCCTTGGCCGCATTGAAAAATTGAAATTTCAATATAATTGTTCATTTTTATTTAAAAAATATTCAAATTATGTGAGTTATACAAGAAATGCCCCCAGTCATCTCGTGCGCCCCCTCTCAAAATCTTGTCTGGGTCCGCCATGACCATGCCTAGGGTCCCTAACGTGCCAACAAAGACCTTCGTTGTCCAGATCATCACCACGAACCACGAGATCGCCAATGAAGCGGCTAGATTGGATGGGTTTGGGCTCCTACAATACCGAGAGACCGCACGGATTCGTTGTGGGAGGAAGGAGCAGGAGCCCTGCCGCCGCCATCCGTCGCGCGGGCTTTGCCCTACGGCGTCATCGAGCGGCGGCGAGGGAGGAGGAGATGGATGAAGGGGGTGGCGGCGACACGGATTTAGGGTTCCGCCCGCCACTGGCAGAGAGGCAGCGGGTAGGTGGAGGGCGTTTGATTGAAACTTTCTCATTTTTCTTTTACTTTTGATCCACATCTTTTGATGTAAGCTCAAGCAAAGCAAACGGCCCATTTTGAAAAGAAAACAACCAATCGACCTTTCATGAGTGGATACCGAAAATTCTACCCGTCGTTTTGAACTGTGGGCATAAAGAAAAGCAGAACCAGTTTGAGTTTGTTGCTCTTCCACAATTCTTTGTTCCAAGGTTCCAACCCCACTGACACCGCTCCACTGGTTTTTCGCTTAAACTACGTCGCCCTTTCCCCCAATGGTTCGGTTTACGTTTGATTCTGCGCGTCACAAACTCACAATGGAGTAAGTAAAGGAAAGCAGAGAACGCAACCACTCTGTTCGCAGCGCGATCGCTAGAACGCTCACCACTCCTGCTGCATCTGCATTTGGCTTCCCAAACTAATCAGAACCAAACCATTATAGTAGTACGGAAGATGAGACGGCCGTAAATAATGCTAGGCAGGGTCATCTTCTGCGTGGTGATCGCGGCGGCCATCCTCGCCGTCGTCCTGCTCGCCACCGTCTCCCCTGTCCCTCACCGGCCCACCAAGTCCCCTCAGGACCGCCGAGATATCACGGTGTACATCCACCCGGCGGCGTCCTCAGCTGGAACCGCGCGGCAGCGAGGCGCCGCGCACGTAGACGAAGACGAACAGGTGGCGACCGCGCTGGTGTTCCGCCACCGGATGACGTCGGGGCCGGAGACCACGTCGAGGACCGTCGGCGTGGCCTCGGGGTTCATGCTCCCGGGCAAGCGCGGCTCGGCGACGGTGATGTCGGCGTTCGACACGGTGCACCTGGCGTTCGACGCGCCCGGACTTTCCGGCAGCCTCTGCGTCGAGGCGGCAAGGAGCAAGAAGGGGGACGGGGAGGAGGCGCTCCGCGTGGTGGGTGGCACGGGCGCGTTCGCGTTCGCGCGCGGGCACGCCGTCCTGAGCGCCATGCGGGGGCAGTGGCTGGTGAACAGCGGCGGCGCCTCGTCGTCGGCGGCGTTGCATCTTGAGCTGAGCGTGACGTCCGCGGGGTGAACACAGCTAACAGGTGTGCGTGCGTGCGTGAGCGATGTGTTATTCCTCTCTTTTTGCTATGGCTGATTTCGCAATTATATTCGGGGATTGTATTGCAGCTTTGATGCTGATAGCGTGATTTGGTGACACGCCAAACCGTGCGTGGTCACTGGTTTGTTTCCCTTGGCAATTTGAGTAGAAACTGGGAGCAGAGGTTTTACATAGTTCATCAGGGATTCAGAGCTCGAATGTTTTTCTTCGTCGTGTGCCGAACGGCATAGTTGTATGTCGAGCTCATCTGTTGAATTTATAACTGTCGTACGAAAGGAACGCTAAGCCTGATCAGAGATCAGTGGCGTTCTGCGAATTAAAAAGTGCGGCCCTTTGTAGCATAAAACAGAGTAACTGGGACTGAAAAGAAACCAGAATAATTGAGATTTTTTTTTAGGGGAACCAGAATAATTGAGATGATCACGACGTCATAGTTCTCACTCTGCTCAAGGCATTCTTTAGGGGGGGATTTAGAGCATCTCTAACCGGACCATATGTGACCCAACCAGGCACCTCAAATCTAGCCCAACTATTCGTGTTGTCTGGCACGCCCTAAACCCAGCCCATGTGTGGGGCGGATATGAGGTGGCCCGGGAACGTCTCGACACGGCCGCCATGTGGGATGGACCCACGATGGCCCACCTCCGTCCCCACATACCCTCACAGACAAATCCTATCTTCACTCCTTCCTCACTCCACTCCTCATTCTTTTCGTTTCTCGTCCGCTCTGCTCCCCTCATTCTCCGATCCATTACTAGCTCCAAGGAGAGCGTCGATTGGGATGCTCTTGCGGCGGCGGAAGGTTCGAGCTCTCCCGCAGTCTACGACCCAGGGGCAGTGGGCCGACCCACTAGAGTGGAGCTTTATTCTGTTTTCCTTTTTTCTTTTCTTTCATGTCTCTTTCTTTTATCTTTTTCCTTTTGTAATTTTTCAGTTTCCTTTTTTGGGTTTTTTGTTCAAATAATATAAATATTTTATATAAAAATCGCTCATACTAAAAATGTTTAAATAAATAAAAAATTATATTTTAAAAATCTTTCAAATAACATATATGATCACATTTAAATAATCATTTAAATAACATAAATGTTCATACATAACAAGCGTTCAAATATAAAAATATTCATATTTTAAAATAGTTCAAATAAATTAAATGTTCATTTTTAATTCAATAATATAAAAAACATATTTACTTTTAAAATATGTAATTTATAGTTTTTTAACGAATTTGTTCTTTTCTTCTTTTTCACAAATGTATTACTGTAAAAACAGAAAATGGAAAAAGGAAAGTAAAAAAGCAGGACTGTTATTGGGTTGCGCCGAGTGCGGCCCATGAAAGAATTGAAAGAATTGCTGCAGGCGGGAGGGAGCAGAGGCTCCGCGCTACGCGAAAGATAGGAGCTCCTCCCAGCTAAACCGAAATCCTAGCTGACTGGACCCTGCCATCTAAAGGATTTCCTGCTGCTGTCGACAAGCCGGCACTGCCCTGAGAAGCTGGATCAATGGAGTTTGTCATAGCGATATAGCTAACCGCATTACTCAGGTTCTAAAAATAATAAACTTACCGCAATACTCGAGCCGTTTAGAGCCGCGGTGTCCGCAGTCGGGCTGCAACAACTAGATGTGTTCGTCGGAGTAGACACTCTATATCGGCGAGAGTCTAGGTTAACTCCAATAGGTCGATCTAAACGCACACGAAATGTTGCATGATGTCGTCGACAGACATTCAGAATATGTCCCTTTTTTTCGTAACCATGACACCCGACGTGGCGACCCATTTGGTACGGTATGTTCGTATTTTATTCTATCATCATCATTTTTGGCATTTTCGGTCATTGTATACATCTAATTAACTAGTGGCAAATGAAATATTTCACACGATCAAATAAATTTGTTCACACAATATACTTAAATAACATAGTTTACCACCAAATAAATTTAAACATTGTTCACACAATCTGAGAAGATAGAACTATTGGTTTGCTATGTGAGTTCACACATATTCGAGCAACCAAATCATTTTGAAATTAAACGTAAGTTGACCGATCAAAATTTTCATGATGTGATGGAGGAACTCTTAAAAATGTTGCTGGTCAAACACACAATTTAAAAGTTCCAAATTTATTTGAACATTACGGTTTCGGTCATAGATTTTATGATGCATATGGAAGAACTCTTGAAACGTTGCCGTTCAAACACACATAATGTTCACTTGGGATTGATCGCACACAACTAGTTTTGTGTAAACGTATGCGATAATACAACCAACACAAAATATTTAATACAGACAATCGTGCGTGATCACAAAACAGCACACACAAGGAAACACATAAAGGCCTGTGTGGTCTAAGATAAAAACACACGATTTGTTCTGCGCAAACCTTGTGCAATGCCTGAGTTATCGTAAACGGTTAATTATAAAAACCGTGTGCATTGGCTCAGTTATCGCACATGATTTATAAATCGTGTGAGATGCAACACACTCATCGCTTACCCATGGCCAGTGACTATTCATATATTCATGTGCGATGGGCAAAACCAATCATGTGCGTTTATCGAATGCTCGTACTGCACCTATGTGAGTCCAAGAATAATTATCTCAAAATGTTTCCCACACACTTTTGCATCGTTTACTTTGGGGGGGGGGGGGGGGGGGTGGTGGTGGTGGGGGGCATCGGTTACCGATTTGCCCGCGAGTTTCTCAAACTTATAAATATCCGTTTTGTCATTTTTTTTCGTAATTTTTTCATAAAGCACGAGATCTATACTGTACTGTGCCTCCATCATACAGAAACCATATCCATCCCTCAAAAAAAAAAAATACAGAAACCATATCCAGCAATCCCTGGTGGAGATTGGTGGTGCATACCTGCAATGCTGGCAATGCTGCACAAGCCAAGCCATAGCCACGTGATGGAACAGGAAGAAGGGAGCGTGCGATCAGCGTGGCCTTGCTGGTGGCGGGTCATGACCCCAACGAGGGAGATGAAGGGAGGTCTAACATCAACGTCGCAATTAAGAAACCCTAAAAAACTAGATTTGAGGAAAGCCGTTAAAACAGCTATAATAAAATCTTTATTGGTCTGTATGTCTGTATCCCATTTCGAGTTGCAAGCTCCGCGTCTCCGGTGCTTTCTTGGGGTCTCCATCTATTTTATCTTTTCGATAAAATGGAGATTTCATCTAACTCAAAACTCGCATCAAGGCGATCAAGTGGAGGCGGATTTTATTTTTGTCAAACACAACATCGTAGAAACATTATGAGGTTCGCACAAGATGCAACCTAAATAGTAGAACAAGTTGCATGAGCGAACTTGCATTTGAAGAAGCTATGTTTTATAGTGACCAAAACATCACTGCTTACTCCCATGCCAATATGCAGGGCGGATCTAGTGCGAGTGCCATGGCACCGCTAGAAAAATGCAAATTTTGTAATATATATAGTACTACAGTTAGTCAGATTCTAGGTGTATTATGGGTGTTAAAAGTACATGTACGCTATATTTAAACTTGAACACTGAGCTTGGCACTCCCTGTGTTCAAATCCTAAATCTGCCACTGCCAATGGTAGACATTTTGTAATACAACCCTACCTCTCGAACTCTGTAGTCTAGGCTCTCGACTAGGAAACTCGGAGATCTCAGCACATTCATCTATAGTTTCTAAGGTGAAAGGACACAATAGCAAACTAATCTCTGGTTGGATGGCTAGTAGGGTGGTTGTACCATCAGCCCAACATAGTTCAAAGCTCGGGTTTGACACATGCGTATTTAGGCGGAATATTTTTCAGTGGGAGGCAGTGTTCCCGTCGACAGCGAGACGCCTGTGGTGATTTTATCAATCTCAAGACATGATCCACCAGCTCGGTCTTTCAGACGTGCTTATAAGGGTAGAGCCTATGTGTGTGCGTTCATAGCGGTGAGTGTATACGCGTGTATGTGCGCATCTGTATTTGTACCGTGTTTCACAAAAAGAAAAAGGACACAATAGTACAAACAACGGTAAAGTTTATCCAAGTGTAATCAAGAACCAGCTATTGGTTTCTTATGCATGCATCAAACTGGTGCAACCGATGCACCAGCCTACAGGATGCAAGCAAAATGTTTTTAGAATCGATTCAAAATAATTTACAATGTACATATAATGTTATGTATACTGCGCAACAAAATTTCAGTTTCAAATTCTACCCAAAGGTTGATAATCAAAATAGGCAACATTATGAATATTACTTATTTCAAGTTGGGCTGTTAATTGAGCTCACTGATACGAGAGCAAAAAAAATACATATTTATTTTATTCCTCGAGCTGTGCTATTTTTTTATTTTAAACGTTGTGAAATAATTGATGCACACTATATCTAAGTGTATCGGGTACGTTCTCTCATGTTACCATTTGGCCATTTGGCCTATCAAGAATCAAATCTCACGTTTAACGCCATGTAGTGATCATTGAGACCGATATGGGACATCCATGCAACAACGACCCGGCGCCCACCCACGTCCTCACACGAAACACGCGAGGGCGACGTGCCCAGCTTCCCGCACTAGTCAGCTTTCTGTTTCTGGAACGATTAAGAAGTATGGATATGGAGCATTATTCCTGGCGTCCGAGCGCAGCGTTTCGCAAGGTTAAAAAGAAAGGAAGTGAGTCCGGGAGCACACACAGCCAGCCGCGCGCGCAGTACCTGGTTCGCTTCCATTTTCGTTGAAGGAGTGGTGAAGCTTGTTTCTCGCGCAGCAGAAGCAGCTCGGGCTCAGGGAATTCGGCGGAGATGGCCGGCGATGGAGGAGGCGGCGACGGCGGAGAGCGCAACGCCGACGCACTGGAGGGCGTGCGCGCCATCCTGTTTAAGCCGTCCGAGGCCCTCGACGAGTCGCTGTCCACGAGGATCGCCGGCGCCGACTTCAACGACGCCGGCCTCGGCCTTGACGGGCTGCTCGCCTCGCTCGCCTCCACGGGGTTCCAGGCGTCCCACCTCGGCGACGCCATAGACGTCGTCAACCAGATGGTACGCACACCACTGGCTTTACCCTATCGATCTCCCTCAGTAGCTATCGAGTTTGTCTTTCTGAGTTTATAACCTGTACTCTGCGTAGGTGGAAATGTTTAGCCTGTATAAATCTTCAAAATCTAGAACTACTTACATTTTACTGACTTCCTTCTGCACTGGTTGCTTGGCTGCATTTGAAGCTGGACTGGAGGCTGTCTCACGAGAAGCCAAGCGAGGACTGTGATGAAGCTGAACTTGATCCGAAATACAGAAAGTCTGTGAAGTGCAAGATATTTCTTGGTTTCACGTCAAACCTTGTGTCTTCTGGCATACGGGATGTAATCCGGTTTCTAGTTCAGCATCACATGGTAAAACACTCCAGCTTTGTATCACGCGTGCAGACCTGAAAACAAGAAAAGTTTAAATAAGAATCTGTTCAGTACAAGTACGAACTCTTTCCCATACGACCACAAAAAACGGCTGGGTTCCACTGTCATAAGAATCACGTGCGGGACAGAAATTACCAGCCTAAGTGCCAAAATACAATAAGACTTTGCTCCAGTTACCTACAGTACATAGCCACTGATGACAAGTTTCCAAATCCATGGCTAATTATTATATTTTCCACAAAAATGTGTTTTTCAGGTGGATGTTATTGTTACGACTGCCGGGGTATAGAGGAAGATCTCATAAAATGCCTTGCACCAACGTACCGTGGTGATTTTTCTCTACTGGAACAATGCTGCGGTCAAAAGGACTGAACCGGATAGGAAATCTGTTAATGCCCAACGATAACTATTGCAAGTTTGAAAAATGGATCATGCCACTCCTTGACCAGATGAAAATAGAGCAATCGACTAAGGTAACAAGTCCTCTTGGCTGAGATTGGCATCAACATATTTGAATAATAAGAGAAAATGCGAATATCATTAAAAATGTTTGAATATTGTTTCATATATGCCACGAACAAAATCTCCCAATAGCGGGGATGACGGGAAGCTTCAGATGCATAAATTAGATGGAAAAAGGGTAATTTAAGATGGCATATGAGTAGATTAAGTTTTTCTAATTCTGATAAGCAGCCCTATGAGAATTTCTTAGCGTCCAACATCGTTGATTCAGTGTTCATATCCATGCAAAATTCCATTCTTTTGGAACTCTGAGAAAACACACAACCTTCTTTCTTTGCACTAGATAAACTAGAAAAAATCTTTAGATGTGTATGAAGAAATTTTTAAAGTCGACCTAGAAATAAGATTTTCTCATCGACAGAACATACTTTTTTTTGCACTTTGTAAAGTCGAGTGAGAAATACAGTTTTCACAATCAACCGAGACTTATACAAAGCTAGTGGATTAATTATATCTTGTTTTGGACATTAATTCATATATATTATTCACGCGTTTGGAGACTGAGTGTGTCACCACCATAATGTAGTGCTTCACAATCTTCATGGAAGCAAATTCTCCACTGGATAGAAGAAAATTTCCACTTATTCGGAAACATCTCGATTTCATCTTGAAACGATTAAATGAAATATTTTCAATATTATGGAAAACAGCTATTTTGTTGGAAGCAATTCTCTACTTTATGTTTTTGTTTTCTTCATGAATATCTTACTATTTGCAGAATGTTTGGACACCATCAAAGGTGATTGCTCGCCTCGGCAAAGAAATAAATGATGAAAGCTCCTACCTTTACTGGGCACACAAGGTGACATGCTTCTGACTACGCAAATGTTTCGTACAAAGGATCAAAAGGTCTACATGCATGTGAACCGCTGATCATACATAAGTCTGTAAATAAACACTTGGTTAAGAAATGAAATAAACTAGGGTTACTTGATGAGAAAAGGGAATGAATACGTCTGTTTTTTGCTTAAAATTACCCAGTGCTGATTCGTTAAAATTGTCCAGAACAATATTCCTGTATACTGCCCAGCATTGACTGATGGATCAATTGGAGACATGCTGTTTTGCCATGCAGTTCGCAATCCTGGTCTTATCATTGACATTGTACAAGGTAAGTTCGACTGTACTTACCTCCTACTTTGTTTGCATTTTAAATGCTTGAAAGTTTTCTGCAGATGTAAGACTGATGAATGGTGAAGCAATCAATGCAACCCCAAGGAAGACAGGGGCATAATTCTTGGTGGAGGCCTTCCGAAGCATCATATATGCAATGCAAATATGCTTCGCAACGGTGCAGATTATGCAGTCTACATCAACACAGCTCAAGAGTTTGATGGTAGTGATTCAGGAGCACATCCGGATGAATCAGTATCATGGGGAAAGATTAATGGTTCGGCCAAACCTGTGAAGGTATGTATACACACCATCACTGGTTTCAGATGACTTTGTTTGTTTTTGTGGTTTGCATACTGCTTGACTCTAGTTACTAGAAAGTTGCATGTGTATATAAAACCTGATACACATGCCATGATGTCAAACAAGTCCTATATAAAATCTAATGTTTCAACTTTTTGGAAATGTAGGTCCATTGCGATGCGACCATCGCCTTCCCGTTACTTGTGGCCGCGACATTTGCGCGTAGGTTTCATGGTGTGAAGTGAACCAACTGAATTTCGGGCGGCGAACTAAGGACCTTGATCAAATTGTAATTTATTTACTTATGCTTTCCAACCACTTGTATGGACTCTGAATGATTTCAATTTTCATTGTACACATGTGGTTCCATTTATATGATTAAGTGAGAGTATGCGTGGAGTGCCATTGTGCATTTGTTCCAATATACACTTCTGATAAATTCCTCTATTTTTCTGATTGCGCGTCTACATGTGCTAAAATTACTACATACACTTGCAAAATGCAAAATGTATGATCTTGGCATAGATAAAAAAAGTAACATCTTATTTGTCGGTTCCCCGCAAAAAAAAGATGGTCAGTGAAGTGCATGTTTGGATGTTAGTTTTGGAGCATGGAAGTTGGAATTGGGACTGACCCTAGCGCTAGTCCGCCGTTTGGATGTTCACGGAATTTGCTCCCGGAAATCAACCTCAATATAACCTGAGGGGATTGAACTATAGTACTACTCTCTCCTTCCCAAATTAAGTGGCATCATTATTTTGCGTGCACTAAGTTTGACCATCAATTTGATCAACAAGATTTGTGTTATATGCTTTGAAAATTATACCGTTGGATTCGTATTAAAAATAAAATTTCTACTGGTATGATTTTTATGAAATAATTTTCATGTATTAGTGGTCAAATTTATGGTTATAGTTCGTGCACGCAAAACTAAGGCGACACATGCATTGAGACGGAGGGAGTATACTGCGTGGCTCCTTTCCTGTAGTTGAGGGAATTCTCCCCTTCCCGCACATCTCCTTACTCCTTCCCGCGCCAGAAAAGAAAAAAAAAACACTCGCGGGACGCGAGGCATTCGACGGGAGGGAGGTAACACAGGAGCTTCACGAAGGCGCACATGTGAGTGGTCTCCGGTCATCCTTCTCCTTATCTCCTCTCTCTCCCAGCTGGCTATGCCCATGGCCACCACGCGTCGCCCCCTCTACCAGCCTGAACATTCCGACGGAAGCGGCCGTTCTGAAAAGCTCCGGTGGAGGCCGGCCTCTTCTGGATGTGCCCCATGGCAAGGTCCCTCCCCTCACCCCCTTCATCTTCTGCCTTCAATGCAGCAGCAGCACCATGACACCATCCTAATCCCCAAATCACTCAACTGATCCAAGATTGTTTTTTTGTTTGACCAGTGCATTTTTTCTGTAGGATTTAGGGTACCTCTTTGCTTGTTGCTGAACTTCAAATATTTTTTCCCCTAAATTCCAAAACTAAACTGAATCTGACCATGCCACTATGTTTTTCAGATAAAAGGCAATAAATTGCCCTGCTTTAAGAAAGCAACAAAAGTACAAGGTACTACTGGGGCAGACTGAAGCTTTATACACTTAACCATCCGAACTGGATTAGGAATTGGTAGGACTAGGTAAATTTGGTGCGGCGGCACCGCCGCACCCGTGTGGTAAAATGCAAATTTGAAAATGTCGATATTTAAAAATTGTGGAGATTTGAGAACTGTTTAAATGCGAAGAGTTAGCAATTTTTGAAGTTCTGGAATATTGATATTTGAATTTTGGTCGTATGCCGTAAGTAGTTATCATTTTTTGTTTTGTGTTGTGATATTTTTTGGTATATGTTTGCAGTTTATTTGTATTTATTCGTATATTTAAGGTGAGTTTAGTTGAAGTTGAACATTTATTAGTGTGTGTTGCATAATTGGAGTGAGTTCAGTTATAGTATTTGTAAATTGAAACTTTTTCAAATTGGTATAATACGTTTGAGTTTTGTCTTAAATATTTAATTTGACTCAATGGTACGAGATGTTACATTATTTGAGTTTCTTTTGAATTCAACTAAAATTCAAAACATATTTGGAGGAAATGAATTTGTATTTTGTACAAATATGTATTTGATTAGGCAATTGTTAGGTGTAACTTCATTATTAGAGAGTTGTAAGGTACATTACCGTTTACATGTAATTGTTGTCGATTTTTTTTTTTGCTCAGGCATTTTAAAATTTAGCTTCATTATTAGGGAGTTTTAAGTTATTTTAGTTGTAAATATGTTAGCGTATTTGGAGTGCTTAAGTGTGGTTGTATTTTGTCATAATATTCTAATTTAGCAGGCTAATCAGATAAATTATATTATGGTTATGAAAAAATTATAACCAATGTACGCGTTCAAAAATATTTTGAGGTATGAAAATTTTGAAGTCTGAAAATTATTGGAATTGAGTAAAAGTTTGGGTCTAAAAAAATTTAAATTTCAAAAAATTATTCATATTAGGTAGCCGGTGAGGTCTGAATTATTTTCTATTCATAAAATGGTCAGTTTTGAAAGCTGTTCGAAATCGAATTTTGCTCATATTAAAATTTCAAGTTCGTTAGCGTTACAAAAATAGCTTACATTTTTTCTCATAATTGTTTTGATATATTTTTTTTTTTGGTGTGCATATTTGAAGTTACTGAATTTAGAACATTTTCTTTTTTGGAGTTCGAATTATTTGGGAGGAAGAATTATTTTTTTCTTTTCTGCAAATGCCTGACAAAAGAAGGAGTTGCTGACAGTTGTGGCCCACGATGACGTCGTATTGACGGCAGCAGTGGTTTGCAGGCGCACTGCCGCGGTGGTGTGAAGAGCTAAGTAAATAGTTATAGTTTAAAATATTATGACGGCAGATTTTGATGTAAAAATGTTTTAGGTACGCGGGGACTCTTACGGAAAAATGTTTTATTCCTGGGGTCCGTTTCGTCAAAATAGAAAAGTTAAATCATGAAAGTTGTTTGGAACGGTGATATACATCTACTCGTGGGAGGAAAATTCAAACAGATGTCCGAGTGCGACGAATTTGTCAAATTTCGTCAAATGTTTTTGCGATTGTGGATCTAAAATTAAGGTAGTATGGTCAACCAAACTCGAAACCAATTACGGGGATGGAATCTACTCGTCGACTTGTATCAACAACAGCAACAAAAAAAAAGAAAAAAACGCGAACACTGTAGATGGCACTGTAGAAAGTGCGATACTGTTCATGGACAGTACCGCCAGGCGACGTGTCTAAATCTGGACCGTCCGTTCCACCGATCGGACGGTCCAGAAAAAGTGGGTGACGTGGCTGAATGGATTGGGGGTTGAAACGGTGGGCTATGATATATTGATTGATTGATTGATGATAGAATAGATTCCATGCGCGCCAATGCAGTATCAACATAGTTCAAATTCCAGGCCTCCCAATAGTTGTTGGGCCGTCGGCAGATCAGACTAGTAGCCCGAGAAAGCCCAAGAGAATGTCCACCTCAGCAAAGTAAAGGAGACAGGAGGGACGGCCGCGCGGAACCTGGTTCGGGAAAGCGAAGCTTGTTTCACTGCGCGGCGGCGGCGGCGGCTCGGGCTACAGGGATTCGCCGAAGATGGCCGGCGAGGGAGGCAGCGGCGGAGGGAGAAACACGGACCCGCTGGAGGGCGTGCGCGCCATCGTGCTGAAGCCGTCCGAGTCCCTGGACGAGTCGCGGTTCACGAGGATCGCCGGCGCCGACTTCAACGACGCCAGCCTCGGCCTTGACGGGCTGCTCGGCTCGCTCGCCTCCACGGGTTTCCAGGCGTCCCACCTCGGCGACGCCATCGACGTCGTCAATCAGATGGTACGCCACCCGCTTTTCCCTTTGGCCCGCTGTTGGGAGAGTTTTGCCTTTTGAGCGTGGGACTAGTTGTTGTTTGCGAGTGGAAATTTAACTTGTAAACACAAGTGAAGCAGATGATTTAATCCGTTTATTTGGCCACTTTGTGTATATTTCTGGTGCGCTTGGATTAGATGCGAGGGTGAAACAGATTGCTCTGTTTTTCCCCCAAATAAATAAGTGCACCGTTTAGATGTATGAATAGCATGAAGCCATGAACAGCGTAGCTGAATGTGTTTTTGTGGAGTGACTAGGAAATGAAGTAATGCACTAATTGCTGCAAATTTATCATATACATGAGTATCAACCAAAGCACATAAATGGATCTTCTTCAGGCAATGTCAGTTCTCTCCTAGTACTGAGAGCTACTTTAAACACTGGGAAATTTTAATTTTTTTATCAAAGTGATGTGTAGAAAGTAAGCTGAGGTAATCTATATGAAGGAATGTCTTTCATCACCATGCTTGCTTCAGAATCTTACTCTTTTCCAGAATTTCTGCTGATTTGCTAATCTCCTTACATTTTACTAACTCTTCTTGTGCTTATCTGCAATGAAGTTAGATTGGAGGCTATCTCATGAGAAGCCAACTGAGGATTGTGATGAAGCTGAACTTGACCCGAAATACAGAGAATCTGTGAAGTGCAAGATATTTCTTGGTTTCACTTCGAACCTTGTGTCTTCTGGCATACGCGATGTAGTCCGGTTTCTAGTCCAACATCACATGGTAAATACTAACTCTATATTGCGTGTGCAACCTGAAACCAAAAGAAAGTTTGAATATCCTTTTTGAAATCTGTTTAGTAGAAGTATGTCTAGTCATCTAGAAACATTTGTTCCAGTTATTTACTAACATGACTAAGTGCATAAACTTTGATGAATAATTTCCTAATCCATTAATTTCCCACAAAAATGTGTTCTCCAGGTGGATGTTATTGTTACGACTGCTGGGGGTGTAGAGGAAGACCTCATAAAATGCCTTGCACCAACATACCGAGGTGATTTTTCCTTACCTGGGGCACTGCTGCGGTCAAAAGGACTTAATCGGATAGGAAATCTGTTGGTGCCCAATGATAACTATTGCAAGTTTGAAAACTGGATCATGCCACTCTTTGACCAGATGCTACAAGAACAATCTACCAAGGTAATCATTCCTCCCGGTTTAACCGCAGTTGGTAACAACCTCTTTGAATTATACATAAAAAGTAACCTGTTTGAATTTTGTTTCCATGTATCCCTACTCCCTAGTGCCGATATCCCCCAATACCGTGGATTGTGGCTACCCTTCCTTGCGCGTGTCATAGGCCCATTGTGGTGTACATGGAAGCTTCTGATTCATAAATTCGCTGTTGATTTGTAGAAGATGTATGAATACCAATAGATCAATCATATTTCAGATTTAGAGGCATTAGTAATATAATATTGATATGTTTGTCTTAGAATCTCTGGAACCTTCCTTATTCAAGGACAAAATTATTTTTCTGAAATACTAGCAAATAAATAGGAAGCAGGAAAAAATTAAAAGGACGAGAACTAAACTCTGACTCAAAGTACTTATATTAATGTTTGTTTCACATGTTAAAATAAATGTAATAAAAACTTATGAAATTCAACCTAACATGAACTTTATTGGAAATTCGTGCCACGAGTTTCTTTCTTTCAGATGTATTCGCTATGTGGCCGTTAGATCGATCAGTGCATAACTTCCTAGCAGTAAGCATATGGAAAATCCATGTTACTGGAGCTTGTCAAACCTAGTGTGTGGCGTATGCTTTATAAGTGTCTGCACAATCGCTGAAATTTACGCAGAGAAGGTTGCATCTTGGTTGATATTTGATGCTATAACTTAAAATAACTCAACATTTCTACAGTGAATTCGTTGTAACAGCTTAAATGCCGGCCGATTTTATGTTTCTGTTATCTTCATCAATTTCTTGTTACCCGCAGAATGTGTGGACACCATCAAAGGTGATTGCTCGTCTTGGCAAAGAAATAAATGATGAAAGCTCCTACCTTTATTGGGCATACCAGGTAACATGTTTTCGACGAAACTTTTGTGTTCTTGCAAATTATCAAATGCAAAAGTGTGTAAATGCGATCATATTTAATAAGACTGTAAATAACTGTATTGGATAAACTTGGATTTATTCTTGAGAGTAATTTAGCTACTTGATTTTACCCAGAAATAGTAGTCTTTCTTGAACCAAACTTTTATTTGTTTAAAGTGGGTCACAGTTTAGCAGATGTAAAAAGGGTACAGTGGCTGCCTGCCAGCCTGAAACCCCTATCATGTGTCTTCCACTTTATTCCGCGGGAATGTGCTTCACACTGAATGTCTTGTTTTTTATTGGGTGAAGTTCTTACTTTCAAGTGAAATCTCAAGTCGCACAGCGCTGACATATTATATTTGACCAGAACAATATTCCTGTATACTGCCCAGCATTGACTGATGGATCACTCGGAGACATGCTGTTTTGTCATGCAGTTCGCAACCCTGGTCTTATTATTGACATTGTACAAGGTAAGTTCCACTGGACTTGTTATTCTTATTTGTTTTCGTTTTCAAATGCTTGAAAGTTTTGCAGATATAATGCTTAAAGTTTTGCAGATATAAGGCTGATAAATGGTGAAGCCATTCATGCAACCCCAAGAAAGACAGGGGTCATAATTCTTGGTGGAGGGCTTCCAAAGCATCATATATGCAATGCAAATATGTTTCGCAATGGTGCAGATTATGCAGTCTATATTAACACAGCTCAAGAGTTTGATGGAAGTGACTCAGGAGCGCAGCCAGATGAAGCAGTTTCTTGGGGGAAAATCAAGGGCTCAGCAAAACCTGTTAAGGTATGTATATATATACCTTCACAAGTTTAAGATGTTTTTGGTTGTGTGTTCTGCATACTACTAGACTCTTGTTAAAATAGTTCCTTACGTATGATGATCATGATGCACATGCTGATTTTTTTTGCAACTGATTTGTAAAAAATGCATTCATGACCTTGCCCTGGCTTCTAAGTTCCAAACCATCTTGATTTGTCATTTCCTATGTACAACTTTTTCACTGTAGAATACTGCAGACCTGGGATTTATGTCACTACGGGTGATTTTAAGATACATAGTTGCGATGTGCAATATGATGTCATACATCATATTTGATCATTACTGCAACCTGACATTTCAGCTTTCTAAAATGCAGGTCCATTGTGACGCGACTATCGCTTTCCCGTTACTTGTTGCCGCAACATTTGCACGTAAGTTTCATGGCACGAATCCGACCAACTGAATTTCTGGCGGCAAACTAAGGATCTCGAATTGATTTTTTAATTGATTTCCACCCGATTGCCTGGACTCTTTGGAGTCTGCGGTGATAAAGCGGAAGGTTTTCGTCTGCTATGTACCACTGTTAGCGGCATCTTTCGTTGTTGTACATCTTTCGTTGTTTCAGTAAGATTATGTATGGAGTACCAGCAAGCCGTTGCTCCTTCCGAGTGCTCAGATGGTGTCTGACAATGACAATGTTAGAAATAGACAACTGTTTTGTACCTCTATTCATCCAACTGCGTGGAAATCTTGTGGCTTTATTAGCGTCCTGTGAGGTTCAAAGAGCTTGTAATTTTTCAAGATGACGGCTTGTAATTTGCAGAGGTGAGCGGGGAGACCAACCTGCACGTCATTTTTTTCAGGCAGCTTACCAACTTATGTTTGGTTTTCGTTTACAAAACATTGTATTTTATTTGAGGGGGAAACATTGTATTTTGTTTGTATGAAAAAGTTAATGGACAAGATTTAGTCAGCAAAATAAAATTGCTTTGATGATTTTGTTGATTGATCGTTGTATTATACAAACGAGATGGAATTTCCTGTCAAGAGTCGGTTTACTCACGTGTTAAATTTTTCCACGGAAATCATGATAGTGTTCTAGAACTACTCGCAAAACTTATGAACTTGGGATACATAAAATTAGGCAGGGAAAGATACTCTCGCTTGTAGTATATGCCTTTTAATCATTACACATGATGCTTGGTTGATCTTTTGACAGCAAAGGTAAAAAAAAAATCCTGATCTGCAAGATACTTTGACAATGGGAGCACATATCCGATGTTACATCAAATTTCCGAGCCCCACGCATTCTGGTGACCCCAGTGCCTGTTATTTGGCCCTGTAAACCCGATCCGCTTCTCGCAGTGTGCAATAAGTGAATCGGCACGACCAGCAGTAAATATATTTGTCATCGGCCTGGATGCATATGGTCATATGTTAGATGCATAGAGGAAGAGCTAGTGCTCTATGGATTGTTCACCAGCTACCAAAAGCCAAGATGTTCATGCCATGATGCAGGTTGAAAACATAGTATTCTTTACCTTGTAATTCCTTTGACGACACTTTGGACATTTTACGATACTGCCCACCGGGTGCCTTTGAGCCATGCTGTTTCCATTTTCTAGCTTCTCCATTCGCTTCTGCCAATCTGTCTGGTCAGTTTCTCTAGGCGCATAGAGACCGCAGCTCCTACTCCTATTTGCGCTCTTGTTACCATCGATGCAAAAATGCCTTCTCTTGTTTCAAGAAAGAGAGATATCATGAAATGCACATACCCACAGGAGGCCTTGCCACAGCGGAAGCAGAAGAATTGACCACAGTTGCCACACCTCATTATGGTGCACTCTTCAGTTCTGCTGATGGCTATTCCACAATTTGGACATAATATAGAATCGCCATACAGCTTTCTTATGCTCAGCATTTCCTGCACCATCTCCCTCGCAATCATTCATCGTGACTTCTGCAAACATAAAGTTTGAGATGATTCATCAGTATTCTGCAACAGTCAATATGTAACTCTGCAGCACGGAGGCGCCAAAGAGTGGAGAAGGAAGCTCACTGGGCCGTCTTTAGTTAGTCAGCTTAAGGCCCAGCCCAGAAAAATCTACCGCCTCTGCGCAGGCCCACCCGCCCATGGCCGAGATCGGGATCGGAATTGGAGTTCTCCACGAACCCTGTGGAGTTCCCAACACTGCTGAATCCTCTCGTCCTCTCCTCTCCACCGCCCTCCTCCGCCGTAGACTCTCCGCCGCGCGCGACCCCCCCACCGCCCGCAGAAATTATTCCTGCCTCCCGTCGTCATGCTCTCGGGCGTCAAGTTCGTGCCCCGTGATCAAATTCTACCGGTGAGTTCACCAACATCCCCTGCCTTTCTCCTTCTCAAATTTCCGCACGGGATTTGATTTTATCATCCCTTCTTCTTCCTTTCCTTCTTCCAGAAAGGAGGTGGTGGAGAGGACTCGGGGTCCGATGGCTCCGCTAGGAAGAGCCGCAAGAAGCATAGTAGGAAAGGAAGAGACAAGGACGACAAGCGGAGCCGCCGGCACGGGCACCGGCGGCGGAACAGGCACAGCTCGGACGACTCGGGGGAGGGGTCGGACAGCGATGACTCTATCGACGGGGAGGAGGAGAAGGGGCTGAGTCGGAGCAAGCGCCGGAGGAAGCACCGGAGGAGGCGCAGTGATTTCTCCGATGACGGCGACGAGTCCAGCAGCGAATCTGATAAAGGAAGAGGTGACTGAAGTCACTTTGGTAATTAATTTAGACAGTAGTATTTTCTTCAGGAGTGTTGTGCTTAATTGCGTGGCATGGATGTTGCAGGTAGTGGCAGGGGGAAGAGAAGAGGTTCTGCGAGTGATGATGAGGATGGAGAGGAGGAGGACATGGGAGGTGAGGGGTTGAGGGCGAGTGAGGTTGTCAGGAGGGAGATGGGCCTTGAGTGGATGCTCAAGTCGGCGACAGCAGTCAGCCTGAGAGTAGCCGTGCTCAGAGGGCTGACAATGAGGAGGAGAAATTTGAGGGTGCTCAGGAAGAGGTAACGATATTTTTCTTCAAAAAATGGGAATGCTCATGTGTGTAGCGTTGATTACATCATTGTTCGTCGATTACTGACAGGTGAAGAGACCTAACCCAAAAGAAATGAATCCATATTTGAGGGATAATGGTGTTGGATATCCCGATGAATCCACCCTTCAAGGGAGGCTAGTCAGTTGCTTGCATCCTCTGTTGTTGGCGATGGAGGTGCTAGCTGGAGGCTTAAAGCTTTGAAGCGTGCAAAAGAGCAAGCTGCCCGCGAAGGTAGAAATATTGAGGAGGTGGGTACATCCCCAGATTTTCTTATTCGCTTGCAACTTTAGTTAGTTTTTCTCTAACTCGTAGGACTATTTAATTACTGTAGGTTGTCGAAGAGAGATGGGGCTCACTGGGCCACTTAGCTGCCTCGGTATCAACATCTAGAGTTGCCCCTTCCTATGCTCATTTGCAGGCCATTAGAGGTAGAAAGGCTGGACAAGCAGACAACTCCGAAACATCCTCTAAAGGAAATCGAAAGGAGGACAAGCAAGGTGAAGAGAGTGGTGGTAGTCGCGAATATTTGCGGGTGTTTCCTCTCGGGAACATGCCATGAGAAAACCTAAACCTGATTCAACACCTTGGAAGAGGAATAGACAAAATATGTCTTCTGAGATCGGACGCTTATCTCATCAGCACTAGCAAGCATCAATAAATTTTCTAATGACGGAAGCTTTATGGAAAGGATTAATAGCGCTGGCAGTAAGAATGCGAATGTTTCGTCTGTCGAGGTTGATGAGCAAAGGGACAGTGAGCAGAAGTCCCACATAGAGAGTTCAAAGAAACCATCTTCAGTGAACACTCAAAATCTAAATGCAAACCAGTTAGCTGCAAAGATTCTGCAGCTCCGAATGAAAGGCAAGCACGAAGAAGCTGACCAGCTTTCGGTAAGTGTCACAGATATTCTTATTTTGAGAAACTGACACACTTGTTTCGCTGGTTCATTAGTGAATCACTAGTTTGCATAATGGAATGTACAAAATAACAGTTGCAGATATTCATTTGAATCCATATAATGCCTTTTCAATATTGGCTTGGCATGTTCATAGAATTAGCAACCAACCATAGTAGGTAACTGTATCAATGCATGCAGGCACAACAAATTGGACTATGTGTATGACCAACTTATAGTTTTGGATGCAAAGCTCTATCAATCAAAATTCCTTGTGCTTGAATATACCACAACTAGAGGCTACATAACTTCTTAACTAACAGTACTTTTTTCTCTCAGAGAGAAATGGAGACTGTGCTGGAAAATCAGAGTGCTTCTGTTGAAGAGCCTAGGCATGAAAGGGAAAGGAGCTCGAACAGGTTAGTTCATCTTATGTTGAAATTCATCTTACTAGTTGCTGCTATGACTGTCTGTTATCTGTCCTAAGTTGTGCTTGCAGTCACCTTCTTTCTCTTGCTTTTGTGGTTGAAATAAATTTCGTTTCTATTATGTTCTAGATGCTAGCGTCCTTTAAACACGATGTGAACAGTTTTATGATTATCTTCTACTTATTCTTTGTTCAGTACGCTTGGAAGGAAATGTCTGTGATACCCTATTTCCCTAGTTTACTTATAAATGTCTGAACATTTTCCCATAATGCTTTATTGTGGAAGTGATGCAACCTCATCTATTTGAACTACGTGAAATACCTTTATAGATTCTGAACCAGTGCATTACTGATAAACCCTGCTCATCTAAAAATGTGAACCACCTTGTCACATGGTGTGATTCTGTAAGATAATAGCTGTTAGCACCCCAGCATTGGCCCAAATGGTATCCATGGTGTAGTCTAGAAAAGATAATCTTTGAGATCCATTGCCTTGATGTCTTTGTTGCTAGTACATTTATCATTTGTAAGGTATACATGTATAGTTAGAAATGCAAAGGCACATTACAATATGCAACTGAATTTCCGTGCTGAAATATTCCTTTTCCATTGTTATACATATATTAGCACCTCTAGTTTATCTGCCTGCCTAATGCCTATTGCCCTTTTCAACTGTAGGCATACCATAAAGCCTAGTGCAGCTGATCGCAGGAAAAAAGAAGAGGATGGTGACCTGCATCTTGCAAATAAAATCATGCACAACAAACAGTATAACATGATTAAAACTATAGAGGATGAATATGATTATGGTGATGCTCCCAGTAAGAAAGGCAAAAGGAAGAACAAAGAGGCACCGAGGAGAAGAGAAGCAGCCGTGGACAAATCTTAACCCAGAAAGAGCGCTGTTTGTATTGCTTCGAGAACCCATCCAGGCCAAAGCATCTGGTTGTTGGTATAGGAAACTTCACCTACTTGATGCTGCCACAGTTTGAGCCTCTTGTTCCTGGGCACTGCGTTATTCTTCCATTGCAGGTGAGACAATTTACCATGTGCTGTAGCATGGATAGGAAATATTTAATTTAAGAGTGAAGGCCACTTTCGCTCTGGGCTTTCATAAGAACCGACCGGCTTCAGTTTGCTCGTGCTTTGGATAAGCTATTGTGGATCGTTATGTTTTCATTGCAGCTCTTCTGAATTGCCCATCTTATATTTCTTAAAACTCATGTTGATTCCATGTTTTTTAATGATTGCAGCATGAGTCTGCAGTAAGAACAGTTGATAAGAATGTGTGGGAGGAGATTCGCAACTTCAAGAAGTGCCTCCTGAAGATGTTCGCGCAACAAGACAAGGATGTGGTTTTCATGGAGACCGTCATAAACTTGGTCAAACAGCGGAGACATTGCATGATTGAATGCATTCCTGTTCCATTTGAAGTTTCAAACAAAGCGCCCATGTACTTCAAGAAGGTCAGCTGTCTATTGCTATCTGCATAAATAAGAAACCATTTGTTTTCTCCAGGCAATTGAAGTTGTGATTTGATTCATTCTGTTATCTCCAGGCAATCGATGAAGCTGAAGAAGAATGGTCCCAGCATGAGATGAAGAAGCTTATCCCAACAAGCGGTAACCTGCGGCAAGTCATCCCGGAGAACTTTGCCTACTTCCACGTAGAGTTTGGGCTGGACCGTGGATTCGTCCACGTGATCGACGACGAGGCCAATTTCAGCGCTGGTTTTGGACTGAATGTCATGAGAGGGGTGCTCCGCTTGCCTGGGGAGGACATGCACCGCCGCCGAAGGCACGAATCCATGGATAACCAGAAGCAAGCCGTCGCCAGCTTCATGAAGGACTGGGAGCCATTTGATTGGACGAAGCAACTCGAGTAGGTGTAAATACAATCTCAAGTTGGAACATGCATTTTTGTAGGAAATATTGTACTGATGTTATCATGTATCTGTATTTTGGATGTCACTAGTTTCGTTGATGGAATTTTTTTTACAAGATATGGCTGTGAGTTTGATGTCTCTCTCTGTAAGCCTTTTAGTTCAAATATATCTGAAATCGACACATCCCTAAATGCCATCATTAATCAAATAAATTGAAAAAGATGGATACTTGATATTTCATCATAGCTGGGGAGCAGCTGTAATTTAGCCATGCCACTGCTAGAGCATGTTTTTTGTTTTTGTTTTTACTGCTAGAGCATGTTGTACGAACATTCTGCTCTGTTGCTGATTGCAGTTGTGCTAGTTGAATTTGTTCCTACTTCCAGGTTGAATGTTTGCACTGTAATTGGTGTCTAGATCATTGGCATTTGCATGATACAGGCTCCAAGCTTACATCCTGAAAGTAATCAAAGATTTTCTTTCGCAATGTTCCGCTAGTTGCCAGGTAGGCTGTGTGTTCTGTGGTCTTGCACTGTGTGCTAGTTCCTGATCAAACTGCAGTTCTATTTGCTATACCAGTGAAAGGGACCGTTAAACTTCTGTCCATTGTTCAAGTCATGTTGAACCATCTGTGCACCGAACCTTGATTAAACACTTGTTTTTCCTGAGCTGGAAGATAAGTGACTCTATATCCTGGTGCTCCAGTAATCAGCCTGAAATTAACAAAGTGGACAGAGGAGTATATGGTGCTGATAATGGATGTGACGGCGAAGCTCCATCGATGTTCAGTTACAGTGTTGCAGAGCAAGCGCAGCTTAGTCATGCTCGTGGGCCACGCTGGTCGGCTCCTGAAGAACAGGTCGACCGAGAACTCCTGCCTGCAGCCACGGTACAATCCACTGAAAAACAATCCAAGTAAAACTTAACCTGGATCGACGGAAAGAGGCCGATGTTTCTGGTTTCCGTCGATCCAGGTTCAGTTATACTTCATCTTCAGAAATAGGTAGGCAGGCGACACAGGCTCCAACTAGAGGAAATCGTGTGAGATCGCACAGTTGGAGCTGAGAAGAACACCGATGGAGGCCAGGCAACTCCATGATGGAGTCATGGGGAATGAAGCCTGGTCCGAAACCACGCGTGAGATCGAGCGCCTTTCTTTCAGACCCGGCGTCATTCCCCTGGACAACCATGATGCAATATCTCAATTTTTCTGGGGCTTGTGCAGCTCTATGTATAGCCGCGAAAGGCAGGCGGGAGAAATCCAAGGTGCCGCCCACGAGCTGAACGCGACAGAGATCAGATGCTATTCGAGTCGTGATGGCCGATCCAGACGGTACGCGAGCGAGCAACCAGTCGTGTGGTGGTTAGTGGTTAGACGGATGATGATGAAGATACTTGATACGGCTGAGACTTTCAATCAGAGAGTGCTTGCAGAGGAAAGCAGTTGTGTGGAGTTGTGGTCGCCAGGCCCGACGTTGAAATGCGAAGCGGTTCTCCTGCAAAGCGTGGGGACTTTGCATCCATCCCGCTTGTCTCGTCCTCTTGGTCTCGGGTGAACTGAATCCGAATGGTTGCGATTCCAAGCTTAAAGATGAAGCTAGCTACGGAGAAGTATCGGACATTTCTTTCTGTTCGTACGTAGCTCTCGTGGGATTCTTTACGTCAGTTCCTACTTTCTACCACTTTCTGTGCACCTTTAGAATAAGAAGATGGCAACATCTTGGACTTTCTCAGAGTATTTTTCCAAAATATTATGAGTGGAAGGTCAAACAGAGACAGAACGAGTATATTTGATATTTCCCCCCTTTTTTTATACTGTTGTATTAAGGGCAACTCACGACCCATTTCTCACACATAATGTGTCTGTTTTAATCCGTTTGGAAGGCGCCGTGGATATGCGTCGGCCAATTTCCGTCCGGTTTGGCAAATGGCACCCAATGACGCCCATTTGGTCCGGCCTATCCGGGGGTTTCTTTTGTCCATTTTCACCATTTCAGCTAAATTGGTGCATTTTGTACATAAAAACACACTGGATGATTTAAATAACTAGTCCAGTGGTGGAGCTTAGTGGGGGCGAATGAGGCGGTCGCCCCCCCAGCCCATGTAGAGCCCATGTAGATTCAGCTTTATATCTATAAGTATTTGCCCCCCCAGCAGCCCATCGCCGCCCCCCCCCCCCCCCCCCCCCCCCCCCCCCGATTTTCGGCCCAAGCTCCGCCACTGAACTAGTCCACACACAACAGTAAATACAAATAACAAAGTATGATCAAATTTATAAAAAATGGGATTGTATAGCTACTGGTATCCATATATACCACACCAAATCATTTTGAATCTAAATATGAGATGCACAATCACAGATTTGATGATGCACATGGAGAAACTCTTAGAATGTTGCCAGTTCAGCCTCGGGTTGAATCAACTCGCCTTGAAAGTCACACCCTTGGTTATCACCTCACACATTTGTTTCCACTTTTCATGACACTCATCATTCACAATCATGTTGTGCATGATCACACAATCAGTTATCACCTCACACATTGTTTCCACTTTTCATGTTCTTGCAGGGTGCCGAACAATAGTCAACCGAGATTGTAGCCCTATATGCACATCCTTGCTGGCACTTTGTTGTTCTCTAGCAAAGATATTTATTTTGTTGTCTTTGGGGGTGGAGATCGTCTTCACAAATGTAGATACCATCAGATAGATAGTACTTCTTGTTATATTGGTGGTCACTGACCTCATAGTTGACATTTGAAAATTACCTTCTGCAAGACTTCAGAAGTCCAGAGAGCATTGAAACACGTTGATTTTCGTTGTGAGACCCTGCCATGCCAAAAAAGAGTGCCAAATCCACAGATTTTGTGATGCCATGGCTTCAAATAAGAATGTGCACACTCCAGCATGTCTTTTATATTGCCCTTGCCAAGAAGGTGCACAATACAATCTATACATCCAAGCATCCCGGAAATCGTCTGGAAGCATTAACCTCCAACAATCGAGTTGTATCCACAACATATTGTTTTATTAAGTATTCTTTGACGAACACCTGAACCACCGCTTTGTAGAACTTGTCCATTGCTTCAAGACACGTGGACCTCGTACACATGTAGTCATCAACAAGATCAACTTTGTATGCAAGCATCAGAACAGTTGTGGTGCGTTTTTTATAAGAAGAAAAACAAAGTTTCTCAACGGCATTTTTTTCAATTTGAAGTAATCATCGTGAGTCCTCGCTCCTTCCAAAAAAAAAACACATGCCTTGAAATCCAGAAGCATTGCCGGAAAGGATGCAGAGGATACAACGGTTTGACACGTTTGAAATAGTCGTTGTAGAGTTGGACATGGCCGACTTCCCTTTTACGACCGATCGCAAATCAGCAAAGGAATTTTTTTCCTAATAGCAATATTATTTTTTTGAGCGGAACGCATGGTGATGAGGTTCGGTTTCTGGGCCTATCCGTATGCCCAACTAGCCCAATATCCCGACATCCAGTGATCTACCAAACGGAGGACCCAGCCCAGCCCACCGTTACGTCTTTCACCACCGCCGTCGCCACGTCGCCTCGCGTGTTGACTCCGGAACAGACAGACTTTGCCCTCTTCGGCTCGGCGGCCATCCCATGGCAACCCCCGCGGCGGCGCCGAGGCACAGCTGCGCGAAGCTCTCGGTGCCGGTCGAGGACCCCAAGGCGGCGGGCGCCAGCGGCATATTCGTCAAGGCCACGTGGCTCCCCACCCGCTTCTCGCTCGCCGTCACCGACGGCGCCGGCGCGTGGGTCGCCGACGCCTCCGACGCCGAGGTGCGCCTCCGGGCCGAGCAGTGGGACCAGCCCGTCTCTGAGTACCTCGCGCTCGCCGAGCGCTACCTCGCCTTCCACCAGCCCTCCTCCACCTACTCCTTCCACGAGGCCGGCAACGGCAGTCGCAGGGTCCGTTCGCCTCTTGTCCCTTCTCCCCTATCTCTGTTGGTATGGATGAATGAAAATGTCGCGGGTCAATTCGGAAAGGTTGCTAACTCAGATAGCAAGTTGGAATTCGACTGACTTACTTCATTAGGTTCAGAGTTTTGCTTTGGTGTATGAACTGTCACATTTCTTCACCACTTCTTCTTTTGCTAATTCGTCTATTAATTATATCGGGAATCCAAGAGTAGTGTATTTAGTGAATAATAATCAGTGTTTGTTTTGGTCAAAAAGTAATCAACGCTGACATGTCGTGGTTTTCATAATAGTGATGGGGATGTGCTTCTGTTGCATACAGGTTTGGGGAGCAATTTGGGGTGTTGTTGTTGCCCATGTACTGTGCATTAAGACAAGACTTATCTCTTCCCCTGTTCCCCCATCCACCTGACTTCTATTCAAGTGGTTGAACTTGGGTCTTCCTAGTCCGCCACGCAGTTACAAAGTTATGTTACTCTTGCTCGGTTTCATGGAAAGATAGTTGCAGATATAGAGGAGTTAAAATTTAAGAACAGTGCTGATTTGGTATTAGCTGTAGATCATATGCCAATACATGTGTTTAACCTGATATATTGTACTTGCTACTTATGCACTTCAATGATGCATCAGTCTTTTACAAACTTAGCATGTAAACGAGGAATTTTATTTTTGAGGTGATATAAACCACGATGTTATCATGAATAAACAAAAATAATCTTAAAAAATGCCTCGGTAGTGCCTGCTCATCACTTCCTTTAAGAGTGATGCACATTCTCCATTTCTCGTTATCCTGGTGGGATAGCAGTCTGTTTGAGCCTTTGAGGTACTATTATTTCCAATTTACTCACATGGTATGTCGTATAAGCAAGTTGAACTTATACTGACCTACTGGATAATTGTCATTCTGAAACATGGGTAACGTCGAAGACTATATGTACTCCCTCCGTCGATGAAAGGATGTCTTAAATTTTTCTAATTTTGCATGTATCTACACACTAAAGCATGTCTGCATACATGCAAATTTAGACAAAGTTGAGACATCCTTTTATGAACGGAGGGAGTATTAATTGGATATATGTCTGTATGGTCATTAGTTTATGTTGAAATGAAGTCCTTCATGCTTTATAGCTTGACTTTCACTTTATGGAGGAACATGGACATGTCCTTATCTAATTAGTCTCTTATTATCTGACGTATTACTATTTTTGTACCATGTAGTTGTCATGGACATTTGAAAAACAAGGTACCAAATTGGAATGGCGTTGGAAACTGCAGCAGTCACCCCACCCGCAGCAGACTATAGCTGAGGTCTTGGATTTTCTTATGGATGCAAATATACGCTTGAGCGTATGTCCCTTTCCTCTACTCCTTTCATTCATAGTGTTGTGGTTTTTTGTGAGTACTTGCCAATTCATGCGTGGTTGCAAGTGGACAGACCTACAACCTATTTTGTTTATTGATGATATTTCACTTGCAGTTCGTTCACTTTATGCAAATAGAAAAATAACTAGCTGGGTCTCCCAAACTTGCATCCATATTATTTGAAATCTGTTGAAGAGTTATAAGTATATAATCATGATTGTAGGATGAATTGCTTGTCAGGATATGGGTGAACTTGATTAAACCTAAATTATACATGGTTTGTCTGAATTTACTAAGATGTTACTGATTCAGGAAGAGGTTGTCAGGAAGACGCAATCGTTTGACAAGCTGAAACAAGAAGCTGAGAAGTGCTTGCAACAAAGTGAAAGATTTAACAATGAGAAAGCCGATTTTGAGCAAGCTTCCTTTACAAAGGTACAGTTCCTTGTATCAACTTATTCCATGTGTGCCTTTTTTGCTAATGGTGATTTGCAATGGAGTTTTATATGGATTTGTGTTACTTCATCACTTTAGATGGACCTGTTGCATGTACTGGAAGACTACTACTAGCCTAGTATCACAGAACACACTGGTCCATCACATTTCCTGTAATCACTTAAATCAGTTATCTTCTGTGTTGACCTTTAAGCACCAGTGATGTCCCCATTCAGTTCTTAATTAGCTGGAGCTCTAGAAGACTTGTATATTGTTCTGCTCAGTACTCACCATTGTTCCGTTGCTTCAGTTTGTGGCTGTCCTAATTTCGAAGAAGGTCAAGCTCAGACAGCTCAAGGACAAGATCGCAGCACACGAATCTTCAGACAAAGAGCCGCCGAAGGAGGAGGAGGAGGACGAGGATAACTCGACAGACAGGACAGAGCCCTTCGAGGAAGGAAGCGACAAAGACCCGAGCGTCAAGGATGAGCCCTCGGAGACAGGAAGCGGCGACATCCACAGCTCCCTGAGAAATCCGCCGCCACCTCGACCCCGAGAGGCAGGAGAGGACGCAAGAGGACAAGGAAGTGACCTGAACGTGAAGCAAGCTAACCGCCAGACTGAAGGACGATCGCAGGCCTCCTTGGAACTGTTAAAGATTTTCCCCTCGTGGTGTATCTGTCATGATCCTCGAGTATCCTAGTCACGTACTAGCACCTTGTGAAATGTTCTTCACGTGTTTTTCCTGTTGCTTGTGTGATGAACGATGGCGGCTGCACCTGTGTAGTTTTCAATAGTGGTTTCTAGTGATGGAGAATTTCTGCATTTCTCCACATGTGTTTTGCTCCGTACTATTTCTATTCCTGCAATCGTTCTCTTCTGTTCGTTTGTCTGGAGACTATTGTAGGTCAATGAGAGCATGTGTTTATCATTATGCCGTGGTACTAGTGACGCTTTCGACCTGTCGTTTTCATGCTTGGGAAAGAAAATTCAGTTAACTAAACATAGGCATAGAATAGTCTTTGGTCACGTGTTTTTCATTGCATTTTATGAGCAATCAGTCACCATTATTTTTCTATAGTCAAAGTTCCAGACTTGGAGAGAGTTCAGACCATAGTTTAAAAAACCGGACCGGTGATCGAACCGGTGAGGCTGTCGGTTCAGGTTTTTACCGGTCGGACCGCTGGTTCACTGGTTCACTGTCCGGTTTTTTAAGATACAAATTAATATATATTTACCTATAAATGTTCTAAAAAGCAAATAATTATGCATGGAAATATTTTTGACTAGTAAATTAGCAAGGTACTAACATAATTAAATAGTCAACATGAGCAATGACTTTGCATTTTGCATGTATCGGAACGTACAAAGCAACAAAATATTTCTACTGTGTACGTAAAGCAATCGCAGGTCAGGTATATGTACAAAGCAAATAGCAAAGCTATGCGTTGGCCGTGCAAGTTTGTAAAACAACCAGCAAAGCTGTTAAGTACCAACGTACAAGTACACTTTTTCTGCTAGCGTGTTGATAACAAGCGAGAATATTAATATTCTGTTGAATAAAGTTATATATTTAAGTCATTCGCTTACTTATATGACACGAAAATGCAGTGTACAAGGTGGTCAGCGCAGTCTGTCCGCCTCTGCGCGCAGGCAGAGGTCTCAGGTTCGAATCCTGGGACATGCAGCTTATTTTTCTCGTGCACGAGGCCTTCCACCGGTCGGACCGGCGGTCTGTTGCTCCCGGTTTTCTCCGAAACCGCCGGTTGGACCGCGGTTTATCCGGTTTTTCCCGGTTCGCTGGCGCGGCCGGTCCTGTGCGCTTAACAAACCGGTGGAGGCGCCGGTTCCGGTTTTTTCCGGTTGAACCGGCGGTCCGGTCCGGTTTTTAAAACTAGGGTTCAGACGGACAGGCGGGTGGACCAAATAAACCTGTCCACGCGGGAAAACACTCCCTGCTGTTGACGACTCTTCCCACTCCCACCATTCGGCGAAGAGGAAACGAGAGAGCCGGAGAGAGTGAAGCGGATCCGGAAGAAAGTACTATCAGGTAAGAATCGTTTTGCTGAGTTGTTGATCCAGCTCTTTGATGCATCGATCTTTGCTACCTGTGAGCTCGGTGTTGCGGGTTGTCTTGGATTACGGTTCCTTCAGGTGATTTTTTTTCTGTGTGCTTCATCGCGTTTTGTGGTTGCGCTCTTCAGGTGCTCGGTCATTTGCTGGAGCGGGCGTTTCTTGCCTGGGAGGCGACGAACTGGATTTCCCGCCAGCTGGCTTGGATCGGATACTCGGTGAGAGCCTTTCTTCATCACCATGTGGTCGTTTCTCACATTTCCGCTGTTCATTTTTTCGAACTGGGTGTTCTGTGTTCACCTATATTTCTCGTAATGATTTTGCTTTACTGGAACTCGTATGTTCAGTGGAGAACATGCACCTCTTGGATCTCTCATTTGCATATAATTTTTGGGTCAGTCAACCGCAGAATGAAATATCATTAGGACGTACGTCTGGAGCTTTGGATCGTTTCTCTACCTCTCTTGTTTTACATCACAAACTGGGAGTTTAACGTCGTAGTAGCCTTCGTTAGATATAGTTTTGTTCAGTTTTGGTAAAGACATAGTTCTGTTGTCTGCACCGAAAGCCATCTCTCCTAACACACCAGTGTGTTGTGCCTTGGAGAGAAAAGAGTCAAAGACCATATGGCATGATTTTTGTTTACCAGGAACTCTGTTGATTCTATTGGTTTGTCTTGATCTAGCATTCTGTTTAGAAAGCAAAACACTTTTTATCCATTATGCGTTCTGATTACGCCTTTAAAAAATTGGCAGAGGTGAAATCTGAAATGGATGCAACTTGCAAGTGGAATTGCCTGGAAGGAATTCCACCGAAGAAGCTCACAACTTCAGCCTGTTTCCTTGGAGCTAGAGCTGTTGAATCTGCCTTCTTCAGGTACTTACAATTCTGGAAACTTCTACTTCACGTGCTTTGTCATTCTCTTCCTGACATATGCACCCATCTGATGCTCTTTGCTAGTATGAAGGAATTTTCTTTTAGCAAAATGGACAATTTTGCCTCATTTTGTTATAAAAAGTACTCTCCTCGGTCCCAAAAATATAAAACGTTTTGACAAGTTTTTTTTTTTTGTCAAAACATCTTATATCATGGGACGAAGAATAGAAAAAAATTAACTAGTTCATTAGCACGAAACCGGCCAAAAACTGCAACAAATACACCACCGGCCGTCCGGCCCTCCACTTGAAGCACACGGTCGCCGTCGAGAATAAGACCACCGCCGAGTTTGCCACCGAGCGTCATGGTCGTCACACTCCTCCTCGAGCTCACTGACTCCGACTTCATGTTTGAAACTCGTAACCCGTGTCGGCCCATGCCTACAGTCGGCCACACACACAAACGACATGCAGCTTCGACTTGGCCCATGAGCTTCACAAGAGAAACGTGCTGGGCTTGCGCTGAGAGTCCTCCGCAAAATACCACCGGCTGCCTATCATCGTCGCCGCCTAAACTTTCTCTATCGCAACTCATGCTCCACAACGACGTAGCGAAGCAAGCACGAAAGAACCAATCAGACATGCTGGAAACCGACTACCAAATCCAGAGAGACAACCCGAACTCTGCTGAACACATCATCATTGCGCAACTGCATGCAACGCTCCCGAGGAAACCGTACTGGGAACCACGGGACAAGCTGTCATCCACGACTCTGAAACGATGCCTCCAAGAAGGACAAAGACGCGACAATGCCTTCATCGTCCTATCACGTGGATCCGAGGTTTCCATCCGGAGCAAAGACCCTAGGACGAGGAGTGGAGCCCTTAGTGACACTTCAAATAAAGTCAACATCACCCATGAGCGTTGCCATCATCAGTTCTGACCAAGGTGAAAACAAAGATTTCTCCTAAAGTGCCTCCACCTCCTGCAACCTGAACTGGCTGCCGACGAGCTCCGTCCGAATGTCAACTATCGTCTAGCCAAACAGGGACAAGACCCGTTGGCGACCACATTAACCGAGACCGACTCCCTGTGCGGCCATGGGAGCACCCTGCAATATCTCATGAACCGGAGAACGCTAGCACTGCCCACCATTAGGCCAAACTTGTTGGAAGAGTGCGGATCCACACTTAGAACTAGCCGAAGAAGCTTCCGTGCAATTACATTTAATTAAGAACAAACAGCTTTTAAATCGGTTTAAAGCATACACAATCACAATACCAATGTTGATTCCCCACATCGAGTCTTGGTTGTGTTGGGCCATGTCCCTCCACATGGAGGTGTTGCCAACCAAATTTCAGCTCATGGAGTCCAACACATGTGAACCATGATCATTGTTTGCATCCAATGGCCCAACTGCCTCCTTGAGAGAGGAGATCGAAGAAACCCTAGCCACCCTTTGGTGGCGGTGGCTGTGTGTAATAGAGCAAGAAAGGTCTGAAGTGGAGTCCATTGTGAGAGGGTGAGAGAACACAAAAAAACACCACAACCTATTGAGAAGAGCTTCCTTTTGTGTGTTGATTTTGTGTGCCATCACTACCATGAGAGGGCCACATCAAGTGACATTGTCAACAGTGGAAGAAAGATAAAAAGAAAAGTAAGAAACATGTTTAGAGACAAGCATCAAGTGACAGTGATAGTGAAGGAAACAAGACCACTACATTAGAGGAGATTATGTGTCTCCACATGATGAACATGATTTCATAATTGGTTCACAATTGAGGAGAGGATTATTTTTGTTTCCGATGACACCATCAGATATTTAGACGGTGACAAGACGACTTGGATTCCGGACAGCTATGCTACCATACATACTACATATCATAGAGAGCTCTTCCCGAACTGTGATTTTGGTGTTATGAAGAAGCACAAATCAATAGAAGAGGAAATGCCTTGGATAAAGAAATGGTACAGTCTAGCCTTCAAGTCGGCGAGGCATGTTGAGGCACTTAAGCTCAACATAATCTATGCTCGATTGCTTGATATAGAGGCTATTTGAGCAAATTTGAAAATGCATAGTAAACGCGCATTAAAGGAAACCTGATTGTTGCAAAAGGTAGCATGATTTCAGTTTCGTACCATGTTCATACTACCTTTTGCTGCTCATGTAAATGCATTTGAGAAACAAGATGATTATGCTTTGTGGCACATGAGCTTGTGCGAAGTACTAGGTGTATTCAACCAACTCCAAGTCTATGTTCAGAGAGAAACTAAGAAGAAGAGCAAATTTTTTCACACTCATAATGTGGGGGGAGGGGGACAGGGTGGAGTTTATTGTCCCCGTTTGATGCTTATTTCAAGAAGCAAGACATTAGTCACCAATTTACTCATCTGAAGGCACCACGGCTGAATGGTCTTGCCGAGAGGATAAGCAGGACAATTGTCAAGAGAATTAGATGCTAGATATCAACTGCAAAGCCACCTAATCATTATTAGTGGAGAGTCTTTGATGACTATTGTTTAATTATCTTATTAATCTCTCACCGCGTTTCCATTGTAGGAAGTTGTTTCTAATAGGGCCATTTTATAACAAAGACGTCTCGCTTGATCGCCTGCCTGGAGGTTTGCAGGTGCATGACCTTTGGTCATATTCCTCAAAATGAAAGATCAAATCTTTATTCAAAGACACAACAATGCATATTTCTAGACTATGGAGGTTATCAGTTCGGTTACAAGTTGTTTGATCTGATAGCAAGAAAGGTTGTGAGAAGCAGTAATTTGTGTTTGTTGAAGAAAAAATGAGGATATTATGAGTGCATGTTTCTACTCGGCAGCAAGACATAAATGATTGTGACTCATTTCCTGCAACTTCATCCCAACAACAAGCTTAAAATGATGATGTGGAAGATGTTATGACGATGCAGAAAATGACATGATGCACATGGTGGTGCAGGTGATGAAGATGCTTCCTGACCGCAATAGTATGATGCTGAAGAGATGATCATAATCAGCAGACACCAACACCAGATAGTCCACTGCGTCCACTAGCAGCTACGCTTGCACGGTCCAACAGTGATCGTGTTCCTTCTACCGATGTGGTGTTTTTATCTGATGGTTCAGAACCGGAGTGATTTTAGATGCAGTAAAAAATGAGAATAAGAAGTAGTGAAATAATAATAGACAAGAAGAGAGTGATTCCATAAATAAGAATAATAGTTATGAGTTGGTGAAGTTGCCCAAGAGCAAGAAATTTCCAAAGAACAAATGGTTTTACAAAATGAAGGAAGAAGAACACACATATCGCATCCAAGGTACAAGGCCGGGCTAGGTATGAAAGTAATTAGTTAGAGAAAAGGTTTTGACTTTGATGAAATATTTTCTCCAGTGGTAAAGATGACATCAATCTGAATGATCCTTGGCTTGTTGAGACTAATGCATGAGAAAACATATTTCCTTTACGGTGAGTTGGAGAAAGAAATCTACATGAAACAGTATGCTGAGTTTCTTATTGAAGGCAAAGAGGAGTTTCTGTGCAAGATAGAGAGTTAGATAAAGTGACCCCTGGACCGTTCCTTGGCATCCCATCCTCGGAGCTCGGCTTCAAAGTCAACATCGATTTTGAGCCTTGTAGCCATCCATGGTTGTGAGCTCTCAGAGGAGGAGAAGGGAGGAGGGGGAGCGGAAGCAGCAGGCTGTGGAGGTGGAGAAGACGATCCAGATTGCTGAGAGACAAAGAGAGGAAGCAGCACATGCGCGCGAGTCGGGGCGACCGGTCAGAGCAGCGGTCGGTCACCCGAGCCCAAACAATTTCTTGGATAAAAGGTACAACCATCTCACTGAAGATATATGTTAGCTTTGGTGTTTTCCTTTGAAGTAAGCGTATGAGGCTATGTGCGTGACCATTGCACCAGGCAGCATGCCAAACATGCTACAATGTCGTCCCGGGGGGCGGCCGAAGTTACATAAACGTGGTAGCCCCTCTTTCCTCCGTTTCATTAGCGGAAGATATGATTAAGCTATTCACCAGCAGGGAAGCTTCATGGCTGTAAGGGCTCAATAGTTTGAGCATTTTTAAATGCGAACAACAAAGGAGGCTATCACGGCAAACACGTGGATAGTGGAATAAGTAGAATTCGGTCACGGCCTCACCATGACCCTGTATAGTACCTTGAACAGAGAACAACACTGTCGCCCTCAATGCGCTTGCTGCAGGGTAATCAAAATATATTAACTCATAGAAACTGGCACATAGAGTTAAAAAAAGGCATTGACATTATTAAATATATTACTCCCTGACAGTAGCTGAACAACTCGCCCAAGAACCGATCGAGATTTTCCGTGTTCAGGAATTAGCAGAGGACTATGGTCTTTACTCGTCATTTACCATTCAAGCATTTTACCATTGACAGCATGTCCTCGGTCGTTGGCTGGGTCAAGTTCACACACAGCCAAGCTTCTCTTGTTCAAGAATTAGAGGAGAACTATGGTCTTTACTCGTCATTTACCATTCAAGCATTTTACCGTTAACAGCATGTTCTCGGTCGTTGGCTGGGTCAAGTTCACACACAGCCAAGCTCCTCTTGTTCAAGTCAATCTACTCGTTATTGATATTTTCCTTCCTTGTGTTCCCATCTCGGAGAAATCTTTCTGGATGTGTCTTCAACCTGCATATAGGATTATCTATGTTTTACTAGATAACGTTTGGCGCATGTCTTTTCTAGTAACATATAACTTTCATTCTCAACTGTCATCCAGCATGTTTATTTAGAAAAGCGCCTGCACCAGATACCTATAACTTAACATGTAATGCTCTAATCTTTTCTAAATATCAGACAAATACCGTCATATTATTTGTAGTGGCATGGAAGGAACTTGTTCGACGTCCATGCCATTATTTAATTATGATCACTTAATCCCATCCAATACTTTATACTATTATAATATTCATTGCGTACTTGCCTTTATTTTATCATAAGTGAGATCGAAATTCATCTGAATTTTTTGCATTAAAATATTTTTTCATTCCAACATTGCTTAGAAGACATAGCAGCCGTTGGTTAGACCATCATGTAAGCATGTAGAGATGTCCAATACTCATGTGACACCATGTCAATCTTGCCATCTCATGTTGCTTGAGCAGTGGTAGCCAGTCATCCAACCATTCTATTCCTCCTCTTCCTCCTCCCTTGGCCCTCATCACCTCCAACGCTAGTCCTTTGGAGCAAATGTTTTTGTTCCCCAAGACTTCAATTGAAAGATTATTTGAAAAGCGAATACTTAATTAGAACTACGACCTCCGTCTTCCCCCCAGGTTCAACAAAGGTAAAATAGTAGACACACCGTTGGTAAAACTCTGACTACCAATATTGCTTTGAATAATTAGATTAGAAAGTTAAAAATCATATATATTTTCTCTAAACATATGTTTAGAATATTATAATAGTTTGGTAGTATACATAAAAGATAAAACAAACCATTGATCAAAGTTTTATTTGCAAGATCGTGTCGGACCTGGGTTGACCCAAAAATTCCGATCAGGTCGAGTCAGTCTCGGGCCTGAAATCTTGGCTAGTTGGGCATTTTGAGGATGGTTTGGGCATGAATCAGGGTTATTAACATAGATGCCCGACCCGATCTGACCCAAAATTTTGTCCATTTGGGCTGGGGTCGGCCCTAGTTTTTGATTTTTCATTCGGGTCGGTTTAGGTTTGGGCCCGATTTTTGCATGACGGGCTTTTCAGGCCTGACTTGGCCCGGAGCATGTCCAGATCTACGTGTCACCGTCTAAAAGACTACAATATTGTCACTCATTTAAATCTTTTTTTGACGGTCCATCAGATAAGTGATTAGATGATTTATTTTATTTCCTAAAAAATCTAAAACTACCCATAGTTAAAGTAGCATAGGTAGTAACATAAGTGTCACATAGTCTAAAAAGATGATGTGGCATGCAATTTAAAAAAAGACAAATAGAGTAATATAGGTAGTTACCATCACATAGCGTAGGATAAGATGAATATACAATCTAATAAATAAGAGCACCTATGAAACTATCTTTATACTCCCTCCGTTCTTCTATGTAAGGCGTATAGTTTTTTGAGAAAAAATCCAAAATATAGGGTTTATTACGATTTATGGACAATTTTACTCATCCAAAAATGAGTTCCAATCTCGAACGGAGAGATTTTACGGAATGTTTTTATTTGTTGACTATTAGGGACTCCTCTCTTCAAAAAAAAATTCAGAAACAAATGAGTCCATCATATGCAAAATACGTCTATCTTAATATTCGTGCAAAAAACTATACGCCTTACATTTAAAAACGGAGGGAGTATTACTTTACACCTATAGAGGTATTGAAATCGTAAATTCATATTGGAGCCCGGGCTCATATGCTCCCGATATTTTCGGGAGCATAATTTTTTTTGAAAACTTTTCAAAAAAATCCGAAAAAAATCATGCACGTACCTGACGATGGCACGCACGACCGTGACAAATTTCGCACCGAAATGACATCGTATGCGCCCTGTGAAAAAATGACAAAATTCTGACAGTCTGTTTTTTTGACGATGGCACCAAAATTCTGACAAAATTTGAAAAGTTTTCAATTTGTTCTATTTTTTTGAAAATACCGGGAGCATATGCTCCCGGGAGCCAAAACGCCGCTCTCTATTGAAATAGACTAGTAACACATGCATGCTACTAGTCTAAGTTACTCTCCACTATGGCCAGCCTAACTCGTTTGTCTTAAATTATCATTAAATACATAACTAGAAAGGGTTCATTTGAAATTAATTATACCATAAGTATGCAATCAATAGGAAACTGCAATATAGATAGTACAATAGTTAAAACAAATCCTTGGCATAAGGTATGTTTCATGGCTCGGTCTGAAAATTACAGTAAGGAGGCTAGTGGAAAACGCAAACAAGTAGAAAATTGTCAAAAACTCATCAAGAACCTTTTAAATAGGGAACATCACGGAGGCTATCACGGTTAACACGAGAGCTAGCGGAATATGGTTTTCGGTCATGACTTTACGGTGACCATAGTTGGACCTGGAATAGAGAAAAACACTGTCACCCTCAATGCACACAGGCTACAAAGCTGTCTCCAAATTATCGAAGGAGGGATCCTAATAGAAAAAACGTTGACAGAAAAATAGTACTCGCAGAAAAAAAACATTTCTGCGAACGTAAACGTGTCCGGTCGAAGAACATGGTCCAGGCGAAGTCTCTACTCGTCATTTGCCCTTCAGACGCCACACGGTCGTATCGTACGGATGAGGAGCACGCATGTTCAATTCTTTGGTCGTAGGCCGGGTCTAGTTCACACAGAGCACAGCCGGTCGAGCTTCACCTGTTCAACACAGGTGAAGTTCACACAGAGCACAGCCGGTCGAGCTTCACCTGTTCAACTCGTTCCACTCGTTACTATTGAATATTTCATGTTTTGGGTTCTCATTTGGAGGAATCTTTAGTAGTTGAATGGCGTTGGTATTCAGCATGCACATGATATTCAGTATATTGACCAGTTACTGTTCACACGAACATGCTATTGTTAGATTATAGAATTATTATGAAAACCTTTTTAATATATTAAGTCAAAAGTATTGGAACCATTGGACTGCATTATTTAGGGCATAATCTATTTTTAAACGCACAAATATGCTAGCTGGTATACATTATTATATTGTAGAGTTACCAAATATTCTTCATATACAATATAATACCCCCGAGGTCAAATTTTGACATTATTTCTATTTAATTAGTTTTACATATTAAGTCAAAAGTTTGACATTATTTGACCTCATATTTAGGGAGTTTGATCCACAATTTTACATGGATACATAAATGTTCCTTCCCTTCGAGTGGGGTGTTTTGCCTCCCGAGGTTCGGAACTATTCGACTGCATTATTTAGGGCACAATCTATTTTTAAACACACAAATATGCTAGCTGGTATACGTTATTCTATTATAGAGTTACCAAATATTCTTCATATACAATATAATACTCCTGAGGTCAAATTTTGACATTATTTCCAGTTCATTAGTTTTACATATTAAGTAAAAAAATTGACATTATTTGAGCTCATATTTAGGGAGTTTTGATCCACAATTTTACATGGAAACATAGGGATGTTCCTTCCCTTCAAGTGAGGTGTTTTGCCTCCCGAGGTTCGGTGCTCTCGATATTTTCAAAAATTCGAACTAAAGGAAAATTATGTGTATACATACACATGTTATTTACATGTTTGCATAGTTTTGCTAGATAATACGTTACATTATAGGCTACACAAAAAAATCACAAAATCGTGAATCTAAAAAGGCAAAAATAACTATTTTTCATCCAACATTTGTATTTTTTTGTGTAGGCCACATATGAAAAACAAATCGATGCAAATTTGGTTGTACACGCTAGACATGTATAGATACTTGTATGCCTTTTATTCAAAAAATAAGAATGACCTAAAAATGAATTTTTTGAATTTGAAAAAATTGGGATTAGAGGATCTCGGAAACTACCTATGAGTCTGTTCCAGTATCACTACAATAAGATTTTCTGGGAGCTCTACACTCGATTTTCAAATAATTTGCGATGTTATCTATTTTCTCTAGAGATTTGGAGATTAAATCCATGTTGGCTATCCATTTAGAGTCCATAAACATTTATTTAGTCCCGCAAGAAGAAAAAACATTCTCCCCAGTTGGTTCTCCAGTACGTGGAACCTTCTCTGGGCTGCCTTGCCTACGTGCGCAGCCCAGCGCGTAGCCACACGTTGCTAGCCACAAGCACGTGCGATTTAGCTTAGGCCCCACTCTCCTTCCCGCCGAATTTAAAAATTGATTGGTTCCAGCTTTGATCGATCCAACACACATCCTCCTCCTCCTCCTCCTCTCCGCCTATCACACCGTACAGATCCAATTGACCACGTGAGCCAGCCAACACGGCCACTTGCTCCGACGGCGATGCAAAGGCTATATAACCGCGTCCGAATATTTCCCTGGAGCATCACTTCACAAACCACGGCGCTCGCTCGCAGCAGCTCAGCTCGACTCGACTCAACTCTACCAGAGAAGAAGAAGAAGCAGAGCAGAGCAGAGCACATAGGAAATGCAGATGGACTCCTACTACTTCCAGGACGACGCCCACTTCTTCGCCGGCGCCGGCATCCCGGGCTCGCCGGAGCTGCCATTTGCCGACCTCATTGCCTCCCTGTCGGAGCCGCTGCCTGCGGTCTCGGACAGGCAGAGCGCGTTCCAGGAGTTCCACACCGCCGGGACGACGCGAAGTGGAGGAGGAGTGGGGAGCGGGAGGACCAACATCCACCGGAGGATGATGGGCGTGCTGGGCAGGATGGGCCGGGCTCCGAGCAGGAGGAGGAGGAGGAGCGGCCGCAGCAGCAGCAGGCGGCGGGCGCCGTCGAGAGCAGCCGCGGATTCCGGCACATGATGCGCGAGCGCCAGCGCCGCGAGAAGCTCAGCCAGAGCTACGCCGACCTCTATGCCATGGTCTCCGCCAGGTCCAAGGTTCGTCCTCCACCTATGCTATACCGTCTCCCGTCATAACTGGGCGGCGGCAATGTCTGGACCGCAAAGATTCAGTGCCCAATTCGGCAAGAGCTTGTGAATGTCATCGTGTGCTGACCGACCGACGCCATTGCTGCAGGGGGACAAGAACTCGATCGTGCAGTCGGCGGCGAACTACATCCATGAGCTCAAGGGCGCCAGGGACCAGCTCCAGAGGAGGAGCGATGAGCTCAAGGCCAAGATCCTGGGCCACGACGCGCAGCAGCAGTGCGTCAAGGTCCAGTTCGAGGTCGACGAGCCGTCCTCGTCCATCGAGTCCATGATCGGGGCCCTCAGGCGCCTCAAGAGCATGAATGTGAAGGCGAGAGGGATCAGGTCCACGCTGTCGGGGCAACGGTTGACGACGGAGATCAATGTCGAAACCACGGTGAGCTTCATCTTTTTCTTAACTTAGTCCCACCTGCTTTGTTGACAGTAAATGATGACTGGACACAAAGTAGATACAGCGGCAACTCAGTCACCTACAAGATTTTCGAAAATTTCGTGTTCGATTAGTACACTACTACATCCCGCGTTACCTCATTATATTGCTGGATATGGATGCTGCATCGTCAGAAAGGATAAGCAAGACGATTTTAAATTAATTAACTGTAGAATGACTGTGATATCAACAAAACTTTTTTTAAGCTATACAACATCTTAGTTGGGGATTTTGGGCTGAACCACATGAACAACAAAGTATAAAATTGCTGTTGCTGTACTGTCAGTTATAATTCACTCAACAGTGACGTTTTCCATCTAAGTTCAAAACGCCGTAGTTTCAATACAAGTCATGGAATTTAACTACTAGCATCGCCAAGGCAAAGTCGCCAGGACCAAGATCCGCATCCACCAATATCCATGCGCTTTTTAAGCAGTAAATACCAAATTAAGCAGGTCAACGCATCTAAAATCTGAAAAATACAGGGCCAGGATTACCATTTACTCAAGTTGTAGTGATTGAGACATCCTATGAGCCACTTGTGCAATCAACTAATCTTGCTTTCCGCGTGTGTCGTATTCACAGATCGCGGCCTCTGAGGTGGAGAAGGCAGTGGAGGAGGCTCTCCAGGAAGTAGAGAGGAACAAGCTGCCTGCAGACAGCGATAACACGTTTCCTGGAAGCAGGAGCGGCTGGACTCGGAAATCACACGTTCAAAATGTGTTTTGATCGGTTTAAAAAGAACGCGGTCCTGGAACCCCATTTGTTCGCTAACTTCTATTTTTCTGACGGAGCAAGCGAAGATCTCGACATGCCCTTTCTGCATACGAGGTCTTCGTCGTCATCGTCGCCGTCGTCGTCTAGACCAAGTGTGTTCTTTTTTAAGTTCTGAAGACGCAAGTAGCTTGCCTAGTTGTGCTGACAGCGAGGTCAATTTGGATCAAATGGGTTGGACAAGTTGAAGATGGCCGACTTGCACATTTGGCCGTGTGCTAGCCTTATGACTTGATGCAGAGCAACTGGTGTTGTTTAGCTCTAACTGGACCTATCGAGGCCCCCACTACACGCCACCACCCGTAAGGAGGAGAGCAAGAAGAAGAAAAAATGATAGGATAAAGGGGGATGATGACGTGCCGTGGGTGCTGAGATTGTAAATTTGTAACCACCCTGTTTTTCCAAACACTAGATCATTTAGGCGCGCGTTGCCGCGCCCGTCCATTAGAAAAATAGATTGTTAGTGGTAATGTTGTTAATGCGCATCTGGAAAATGTTGACAGTGTAGTGTATGTGCTGCGGTGCAGTACCACCTCTTGTAGGTACAATATAGAGATGTATTTGACAAACATTTGGTTAACCAGGCGAGAAACGGCGAAGTACAGTAAGCCCTCTCTAGATCATCGATGGTTAGCGTTGCCGCGCCGTCTATTTACTGCTATAATGGTAGAGATTGATTAATTGGCATAAAATATTATGCAAAAGCATTGATTTAGTTTCATGTAAGGCAAAATTGCGACAAGGAAGGAACTATTTGATAAGATAATACATGCAATGAAAATTTAAAAACACAAGATAAAACACCGGCAAAGCAATAATCAATTTAGATATGTGGTTTTCTTAGTCCATGGAAGATATGGTCCCATATATATATATATATGGATAGAACAACAATATGATAGCCACTGGAGTTCCCTTCATTGAAAATGTCGATCATCTTTAATCTTCTTAAAACTGACTTAAAGGTGCCTGCAAAAGGAAGGTGACTAACATATATGATCAATACATAGTAAACCTTTGCTGTGTGATAGGAAGAAAGATATATACAATTATTTACTACAAAACAAGTAATAAAAAACTACACTGAAAGATAAATCTAGCACTAAAAGTAGGTGAAGTGATTTATTTAATAATGCTCGCAATTAATTTGCCAATTGTGATCATAACTTTTTCCTATCTATGGTGAGTACAAGGACAACAATAAGAACATAACTGTAGCAGGTCCAAAATAACACACCACCACCCTCACGATACACCTCAGAGAAACAAACATCACCAGCCTTTTTCATATGGTTTTGATAAAACATTTATAGAGCTTCAAAGAGGGGAAGGGTGAAAAAACATTATAATGCGAAAAAGAGCTGAAAAGTTGAATATATATGGTCCTGCACTCTTTCTGCAGATCTTTAGATTTGCCATAATGCAGAAAAAGGTAGTCCGGTAACCAAAACTGACAAAAAGTGTGCACATGAGTTCAGTTCATAGACAAAAACTTTGAGCAACCAGTACCCATTTAGATACTCTTGGTTACAGCGACTATACGTGCGCACATGAGTTCAGTTTCATAGTGATGAATTCATACATATCAGATCCGGTTAAGCCATCAAGTACTTTTGTCCCACGAAATTCACAGCAGGTTGGGCTGAACCTAACCATCTTTGAGACAAATAAAATCAACGTTTTTTTAATGGAACATTGAACAAATAATTCCACAGAAAATATTTGATCTGAATTTAGCCATCGGTACCTCTTAGTACACTCGATCTGAGTTTATTCAGCACCAACTCTATACACGATTTCTTCTTATCTCTCCATGCTCATCTCCATCTTCTAGTGTGTAGTACCGAACTATGCAAGATCAGATATTAGTGGAACCATTCCATACTCACTAAAGAATGAATAAATTATACACGGAAGAACCTAGATCATTGTAGTATCACTCAAAATCAAGCATGTGTTGAAGTAAAATTATGCGTACTTCATAAAAATGCAGAAAGAGATTACTTGCTGCCATAGTTTGCAGTCCACATCCCTCCATGGCCATCAGGCACCGCACTGTGGTACTACAGCTGTTCACCGAGCAGACCTGACCATGTGCACTTCATAAATAAAAAAACAGAAATAGCTTACTTGCTGCCAGGTCTACCAATGCCAAGGATTGTAAATAGACATATACCATGAAGGAAATATACGAGGTAATGTAATGATTCACCTGGACGGAAGCCATTGCAAATACTGAGGTGAACCCAAGATTTAAGGGAACGAGAAGAGTTGAACCAGGATGAACACAACCTGCAAAAACATTATTTAGGATTTTAGAAACAGTGACAATTGACATGTAGAAAATGGAGATTACGCAGGACAGAACATCGACCTAGCACCATCGGACCTGGAAGGCTGGAAGTAGTGCACTGCACACCATATTTTATAGGGCAGGAGAGACATTAGAGACAGTAAAACGTACGATCATCAATACGCGCCGGCGATTTATGCACGATGGAGGAACTGAAAACCATCTAGATTGCAGGAACTGAAAATTAACACAATAATAATTGAGGAGGGAGGCCAGCTTCCGGCCGCTTCAGCTGCCGAAGGCCGCATCGGAGATGGATGCTCCGCTCCATGGTCCGACCCAAGTCCGATCGGGCACAGGTCGAATGGGGTCGACCGCTCGGAGGCATCGCGTGGCGCCGGTCGGCGCATCGACTGGCTCGTACTCCTCTGCTGCATCGCATCGCTATCCTCTAGTCGAATTTTTTTTCCTCGATCTGAAGTGGCGCGGCACGAGCGTCGACAGCGTCCAGTTTTTTCCCTCGATCCGAATCACCGTCGGGCGATCGTTGACATCGCTACATATCAGACCGCTGGGTATCCCTAGCTAGCTAGAGGGTTCCCAAGGGAACTTTAGGCAGTATCGTGAAAGCACAGGAGGCCGCGACCGCACGCACGTGCGAGCTAGCGGAAACAAATTTGAACACGGGATCGAAGGCTTCCCGGGAAGCGACGAAGCCCCAGCGCGTGTACACCGACGCTCCCGTGCTGTGTACGAGGGCAGCGGCCACACGAAGCCCCCAGCGTACTGCGATTGTTTTGTACACGGGACCAAAGAGTTAGTTTTTTTCATCTTTTTGCCGATCGCACGCATGCATGTACGATTGTACATGATTTGAAGCTAGCTACTGTAGTTTTTTTTTTCTTTTTTCTGTTGTCCCGCATGCCTGCATACGTCTTCACTTTGCATTTGCTCATGTTCTAGCTGAAAGTATATCATGGTGCCTACATGTACGTCCGCACTGATATTAGATATACATCCTGCTACTGCTACAGTGTACATCCACGCTACTACTGAATGTACACGATGTTATTGGATGTACATTCACGCTGGTACTAGATGTACACACACGTTGTTACTGAATGTACAACCACGCTGCTTATGGATGTACACGCTGCTACTGCTACTGGATGTACACCCGAATTGCTACTGTATATACACTCACGCTGCGACTAGATGTACACGATACTACTAGATGTACACTAATACTGCTACTGAATGTACACGATATTACTGGATGTACACCCACGTACTACTACTGAATATACACCCGTGCTGCTACCGGATGTACACGCTGGTACTGGATGTACAAAGTATACATAACAGGTAGTACAAACTACGAGAAAAAAAAGTTTCTCAAAACCTATCAACATGGGATCTACTTTTGAAAATCTCGACGCGGAGATCTCAAATATGAAAAACCGTTCATAATTTGGATAAACGGTTCTCAAGATATTTCTTACGTGTCCATATTCAGTCATGGTGAACTCGCTGACAGGTGGGAGCCATTACCAGGATGTGTTGGTATGACTGGACTGACACCTCAGCGGTCTCGCCTACATGTCACTTCATCGCGCCTACATGTCACCGCCTATGTGTCATTTGTGCTTACGTGTCACCACACTGACATGTGGGACCTGTTGACAGGAGGTGTTGGCTGTTGACAAATCTGTCTAGGGTTTAGGGTTATTAAAACAGCGTTGAGTAATGACATGTCCTGGAGGTCCCACATGTCATGGTGTTGAAATGCCGGAGAACATGTCCTGGAGGTCCCACATGTCATGGTGTTGACAGTATATGAAAGATGGGCGATTTTCTCGCTCCCTACGCGCTCGAGTTACTGTAGTAGCTACAGTAGCTACAGCGTTGAGTAGTGCCGGCGGCATTTTTGCAAAAAGGCCCATGTACTTCCCGGAAATTATGAATCGGTCCTTCATACATATAGACTGGAACCTAACCCTAGATCGCAAACTGCTCTCATTTCCCCACTCGCCGCCCTGCTGCTCCGCTCTTCCTCTCCTCTCTCCCGAGCCAGCCCATCCCGCTGTGCTAGCTCGCCGCCAGCGCGCAGCCTCTGCCCGCCCCGGACCGGATCTCCTAGCGCAAAGGGAGACTAGCCCACCCCACCCAGCGCGACTCCCGTCCACTCCGTCGCGCCGATCGATCGGAGCACGATGCGGAAGGGGTCGGCGCGGCACCAGCAGTTCCGCGCCCGCGCCAAGACACGCGTCGACGACCTCCAGGACATGTTCTCCGGCCTCCAGGGCGCCCGCAAGGAGTCCCGCTCCACCGACGCCGTCCTCCTCGAGGCCCAGCTCCACCAGATGCTCCGCGAGTGGCGCGCCGAGCTCAGCGTCCCCTCGCCCGCCTCCTCCCTCCAGGTTCCCTTTCCCCTCCCCTCCTTCAATCATCCGCCTCCGCTTCTGTTTTTTTTTGCTGGCGTCTGATTCGTGGTTGACGGCAGGGGACCCATCAGAAGCCGTCGCATCCGCCGTCCGAGACGCCGCGGCAGCTGCAGCTGGCCAAGGCTGAGGAGGAGGACGACGCCACCAGCAAGCTCGTGGAGCAGCAGCCCCCACCCCCGGCTAATCAGGCCGTCAAGCACGAGCAGGGATGCCAGGAAGATATGATGAAGTCGGATCCAAAGAGGAAGCGGTCGCGGATCCCGTCACGGTGGCGCAGCACCAGCCGCTGTCGCTGTGCCAGGGAGTTACCGCGGCCGGTGGAGGATTGATGGCTCCTGCTACTGCCGTGTACCACGATCAGGTAGTACAAGTTGTTACCAATGTTTTGCTCAGAGAAATCTCAGTCTCCATATTGACTTGGCAGAATGGTTGAGTGAAGCCATCTTGCCACCGAACCGGTGGTTGTTTTTTAAGGTATTTTCTATAGCTCACAATTAGTTATGCCGGCTTTGTGGTTGAGTGTGACTGTGTGATCGTTAGATGTCTCTCATACTTTTGTGTGATTTTAGTTGTATATACATGGTATGAACTGCTACACATGTTCTTTGTTTTAGATAAGAGGTTGGGAATTACGCAGGGCATGTTTTTTTATTCTCATATATAATCTCTACTACATAAAGTCCAAGTTTATATAACAACCAGTCTTCCATTCTAGAGTTGCTACCTCTAGGTAATGGAATAGAAATATGCCATTTATTTCAGTGGGAAATGTGCATAAATGATAAGTACAAGTATGTTTTATCTGGCAAACATATAAGGCAGTATTATGATGTTACTCCATGTGTATAATTAACACACGGCAAAATCAGTTATTAAGTGAAGCATGCCTTAAACTAATAAAAAACTGAAGCATACCTTCATCACCGTTGCCTGTTCAAGGCTTCGTTCTAGCAGATCCAATGGTGTTTGTTTCGTCCATTAATGGATGATGTATACTTCTTGCAATATATATTCACATCACAGGCAAAGCAAATATTGTATTCGTTTACTTAGCGGAAAAGTTAAGTTTTTTCTACTACAGATAGAAATAAGCCAATTAAAAAAAAATTATGCACGCTACAAGTTAGCAAATTTAATTGTCAGTAATCAAATCAATGGTATTGCTGATTTAGAGCATACCACAAAGCGATATTGAATTTGTAATGCCAGTATTAAAAAAGATATGCATTTGGTTTTCACTGTAGGTTACATCAGCTATAGCTCTTGTGTTGTAACTTTGTTGGACTTCCTGTCGCAAAATTCCCGTTTCTCCTCATCATATATATATTTGTTGCATTCTCTGTCAATGGTCTAAAACATTTGACTGTTGTACTAGAATGATTATAAGTTCAATTGCCATCCCGTATGTTCGCTACTGTTGATAACGCCACTGCTTCCAGCGCTTTTTGTATGGCTGCAAAAATTGTCATACTTTGGAGAAACGATGCCGCCATCCTCTTATTTTTTTATAAGATTACATGCTAGCTTCACAGACTTGACATCATCAGTAGAGTACCTAGATACATACAAGCTACTATAGGCAACAAACTGTGCTAACAAAGTACCTATACAACTACAGGGGTCCCTCTTGCGAGACGGGAGGCTTAACAAAGAAAACTGGAAATCAGGCATTTTGTCTTCTGACAGATTTGCATCATACATCAAAGATTGTTACTGTATAAATACATTGACAAACATTCTAATTACATTTTCAGGATCGGGATAATAGAATGTTCAAGCTAAATCTGTAGACACAAAGCTGCTCATATACATGCCAATATTATGCCTGATGAGTCTTTTGTTGCTTATGTCAGTCTACGGTGAGTTTTTGCATGCATGGTCCTTTTTTCCCTTCTATATGAAATCTTGCTGAACTGAAATTTCAGTAATACATAGTGCATTTTCTCTTAGGTTTGATTAATACTGTAAGATAGATTGGTGATCATTGCGACTAAATTTTCAGGGCAGGATAATATTCCAACTGTTCCAACTGGACCTGCAAACACATGTTGTTCATGTGCATCAGTATTCAGCTGCATTGCTACCTATGCTGATACTTCTCAAATACATTTGTGATGTTATGTGTTAGTTGGTTCTTACATCAGAAGTTGTGTACTCTGCCATGGATATAGTGTGATGCCACGCTCTCGCCCAGAAGGTCTTGATATTTACATGTGATATCCTAATTTAGGCCTGAAAAATGTTATATTTGTATAATTACACATGGTAGCTGGGCCATATGTTCCAAAGAAGTCAGCGAGAATGTCGGTGATTTCTCACAAAGGGCGTTTTGTGCCGCCACGCCAAATTCCACTAGTAGTATACAATGTTTGTCAACTGCACTCACAAAGGGTATTATGCTTGTACACAAGCAACAAAATGCAGCCTAAGAAATTACCTACACTCACAAGATCAATACCATCCATTCATGCCCAATAAGAAAACTCACAGAAACGTAGTATATCGCTCTCCTTCTAGGATGCCTTCCCTATTGAGATTAAACAAGTTTTTTTTTTTTGATAATAGATTAAACAAGTTTTGAATATTCTTGACACATAGATGCCACATGCACCTGGCATTGCACGCTCTAAGCCGGCCAGGTGTTAAGACATGGTGCAGTCGTAGATCTGATCTGGAAGCTTTCTACCCTCTCCAAGTCGGATTGTGGTTTCAATGTCTTGAAGCAGAGAAGGAGATCATAATATATTATCTCTCATAACTGCTAGACTCTCAAACATGCCATACGAAGACTAAAACTTAGAGGGAAGACGCCGCCAACCATTACAACCTACGTAAAGGGGACATGATACTCCCAGAAGGGTTATTTCTAAAACCAACAGATACGTCGCGACCATTGTTAACACGTACCCTCAACCCTGGCGGACCCAGAGGGTGAGCCTCTCTTAGGCACATCTTCACATGAACATTATCTTTAAATGGGTGGCAAGCTTCAAGCCTAGGATTTCTTCGAGATGCTCCTCTTGAACTTGCGCTTCTCAACATTGATGACGATCACCACTTGATGTCATCGTTCATGTGCTATATGAAATCTTCATTTGATGCAAGCCCATAGAAAGATATCTAACCACACATAGAAATGCTACACACATATCATGGGTTAGATCACAAAGCTATATGGACAATTGCTTATCATACCAAGATATACATGATCCCACTTGGTATATCTTGTAGCTTTGTGAGTTGATCAATATCTTGATCAACTTTGTATATTTTCTTCTCTTTTGAATAGATGATGTCTTGAAGATAACCATGAATTATCACATAATCCTTTTCTTCAAGACATACTTACAATATGCTCAACTCTCTCATGACCAATCTTTAGATTACTCCTTGAATAACCACTTGGTCATCACATACTCTTCTTCTTAATCATATCAAATATATCCATACAACTCGATGATCTTGATGCCAAATACTCCATTATATCAATATCTTTATGGCATCAACCTTGACTCCAACATATGGAGTTCAAGCATTTGCCTATGGACAAACACTACAAGAATAATTCAATGCAACTTGTCATTAATTACCAAAACCACACATGGAGGCGCCATGCCCTTTCAAGTAGTTCTAGAATAAGTCTTCTTAAAGCTAAGGACTTGTTCCCTCCACTCAAGAACTGCTCCCCTTTTTCACCAAGAACAGGATAGGGAGAGAGCAGCAGGAAATGAGAGCCGGACATGGGAGAAGAGCTACGGGCCTAGAGTAATTGCACGACTCCACCTCCGTTTCAATGTGTGCGCATAACTTCCCCCACCCCACTAATTACATCTAGAATATACCGAGCTCACCACGCAAACATGGCATAACTCAGACGATTTCGAGATAAAAAAAACACCACGCACGCAGCTTAACAAAACGGCAGACAACCCACGTACCAAACCATCGAGCGTGAGAGAAAAAAAGGGCATAAACAACACTCATTACGACACGATGATCATTGGCTCTGGACGCGACTGAGATTTAGCTTAAATCTCAGGCGTCTGGGAGCTAGCAAAACCGAATAGAAAAACACTAGTACATTTTTAGGGAAACTGCTACAAAAGGCAATATCAATAGTGAAAAACTAATTAGAAAATAGGGTAACCATAATATTTGGAGAAAAGCTAAAAATAAAAACGAAAATGAAGAAACCAAATGTAAACTAAAAAAGGAAGAATATTGTAAATATGAAATAAGAAAATATTCAAATATAAATGACACGAAAAAACATGAATCAAATGAAACCACAAACATCAATAGCAACACCAAACGAAAAAAGAAAACATATGAGAAATAAAATGACAAAAAATACACTCGGTGTCTACATGTAAAATATCACGAGGAAATAATAACTGTAAAATAGACCTGAAAACATATTTTCATGCCTCCATTTAGTTTTAAATGTATACGTCTACTATATGAGTAGATCCTTACAATTGATCAATTGAAATGTCCTACAGAAAACAATGCAAAATATATATAGGAAAAAAGAGGAGGAAGGTGTGCCCCGGCCCTTCTTTCCCGCTTCTTTTTTCTCCCTCTGTGTGATAACTTGAAGCAACAAACAGAAACCATTAAAAGGCCCAGGCAAAAGTAGCCCATGCACTCCACGCACAAGAAGAAAAAAGAAAAGAAAAAAAGCAGCCAACCAAGAGCCCAGGGCATGCCCAACAATCAGCGACAACCCACCTCCACGCCTAAAACCAACAGCAGCCCATCGCTCGCACAACGGACAGCAAAGCGTGAACTGACCTGCACGAATCGTAGAGCACTAGATCTAACGGCCGATTTGGTGACTGAGATTTAGTTAGTTCTCAGGCGCCCGAGAACTAGCTAAAACCGAAATTTTAATCCAAGCTCTTCCGTTGAATGAATAAGCCTAGTGGGGCCTCTATCATTTTAATTACTCCCTCCGGTCTGAAAATACTGTCGCGGGTTTATCGTTGAAACATATCTACATAGTTATATCTCAACGACACTTAATGGGCTGGCCCAATAACTCCAGCGGTGGTATGAGCTCTGGTCTTGTGCTGAAACTGCCGATGAAACTGGAGTTCTCTTTGCCAGTGGTTGAGTATTTCATCCATGCATGTTCTCTGTACCGAAGCTTCACTTTCCTTCATTTGATTTTGGAAGGTTCTATAACTTTTATGCGACTGGACTAGAGGAGCAGCCGACAAATGAAGGACGAAGAAGCAAAGCCTCCCCGGAGCTAGCGCACTAGAGAAAGAGACCCTCCAGGCCGGCCCATCAGCACGCACGCTACGCTATCCTTGAACATGCAAAGGAAATCCGGTCAAGATCTCAGACCAGATCGATGATCGATCCAAGCTGGCCTGGGTCTGGGTGGGCCACGTCAGGTGGCAACAGCGACGGCCGCGTCAAACATTCCTGCATGCACCAACGACCCTAACCGAGAAAGGAAGAAAGGTGGTGGATGGATGGGGATATGTCTGTCACTAGGAGGAGAAGGAGGAGAAAGCAGCTGCAACTGCGCGACAAAGCTTCGATCTTCGATGTCCAATCTCGCATCCCTTCCAACTTCTTCCTTTACTTTTCTTCCAATTCCCAAGTGGAATGCATGATGGAGGAGGAGTCGATCGCTCCGGGCACCTTGTGCGGTTCCATCGCTTTGCAGAACGTTGTCGAGGGCGACAGCGCTTCGCAAGATTGAGCGGAAGGAAAAAAGAGTTCCAGTTCAGGACTTCAGGTGGCCGTATCAATCATGATGTAGACGACGATACGGTGGGAACCATCGCATCCCTTGTGCTAATAATTTGGCGCTCGCAAACTAACTAACTTTGTTCCGGCCGGCCGGCCTCTCGACGCCGTCTCCGTGATTCGTCTTCTTCGACTGTCTTGGTCGCGTTTTGTGGAGAGGGGAGCTGAAGAGCGCGTGTTTTTTTTTTTTTTGCGATCCAGTAACATTTCATTCAATGAAAACAGTAGGGTTACAATCAAGCTGAAGGCAATCAGTAAGGAAACTTGGAATCATGTTCACCCAAGTACACCTTTGCCTATCAGCACTAGCACTTTTTGCGCACAGATGAGCAGCAACATTCGCTCATCTGTGAGCAAAGTTGACTTGAAAACTAGAGAAACCCCTACTTAACTCCTTGACCTCCTTCAAGATGGTGGCCACCTCCGATCTGTCTTCTCCAGATTTTGCCCAAAGATTGACAAGCACCTGGGCATCACTTCCTATTTGAACTTTGGTCTTCCGCAACTCGATGGCCATTTTGACACCATCCCTAAGGGCAATAGCCTCCATAGCAAGAGCACTAGTAGCATCATGGTAGAATCTTGATCTAGCTTGCAGTAAACCTCCCGAGCAGTCACGCATGAGGCAGTCAGAGGTACCCTGGAGAGTTTTTTTTTGTTGAAAACCAGCATCAACATTGATCTTCACAAATTCCCCATCAGGAGGTTTCCACGGCACACAGTTTTTAAACTTGTCACCCAGTCCATTTTCGGACCCTGCCTTCCAGAGGTCAAAAGCAACATCAACTGCCCATTGCACACTGGTTTTCACAGGCTTCCCCTTACCAGCATGTTTGAGAGAATTCCGAGCACTCCAGAGCCCAGACTGCCCACACAAAGAGCGCGTGCATTGCGACGGGCGTCTAGACTCTAGACTCTACTAGTATTAGATACGTTTGGTTTGTTGCCGGATAGCTTTTCCGGTAAAGTGGCATTTGCGTAGCGTACCGCGCCCGCGTGGTTGGATGGAGACGGGGATAAGCTAGTGCGAAATCCGTCAGGCAGCGGAATCGCTTTGGCAACACGTACGTCGTCTTCTTGTCCCCGATCAGCAGCTAGTGCGGCTGTATGATATTGCAGCAGTGCTCCAAGCCAGTCCCAGTAGAGATGATATCGAGTGCTGCGTTCTCTTTTGTGTGGAAGGAAAACAAGAACGCGTTAGATCTTCTGTAGAGTAGGAGGCAGCTCTGGGTTGCCGGATGTTACATCACACTCGCTCAACAGGCAGCCTCCACGGCGAGCCGCGAGTACTGTTTCTGTGTGGCAGCAGATGGTGCTGTCGATCGCCAGGTCTAACGGGAAAGAGGATGATCCGTCAGCTCACGTCACGCGCCGCAGCACAGGCATGGAAGAAGATCTAGCTAGCCGTTTATCCCAAGCAAGCAATCCCAGGAAAACGAACAGTGGTTATAGTCTCGGAATTCGTATTCTTTCTTTCCTTTTTTTTTTTGGCAGAAAGAAATCCGTATTCTTGGTCAGATATTCTCGGGCAGCCGTGAAATTAACGGTAAGCTGATCGGTGTGGAGTATTGCTACAGTAGTAGTAGTAGTAGTAGTAGTAGTAGTAGTATCCAGGAGCAGGATCCAGAGTAGACAGGTGAGAGAGCAGGAGAGGAGAGGAGAGCGCCGCCGCCACCCCTTCCCGCCGGTTGCCCCGGCGCCGGTGTCGAGGCGCTGCGTTCGTAGGTAGGTTCCCATGTCGCTCTCAGGTTCCCCGCCAGGTTTCTCGCGCCGCTGGGCGCAGGTCGCAAGCCCCGCCTCGGTGAACTCCGCGCCGGGGAGGAGCCAGGACCATGTCTCGGGCATGGGCGTGTCGGAGGGTTCGGCGCGCTCGGCAAGCGTGGAGGAGGTGCAGCAGGCGCCGGCAGCCCAGGCCGCGCAGGTGGCGCAGGCGCAAGCTAGGCCGGCGTGGGAGCACCCGAGGCCTTCGCGCAGGTCCATGTGGCGCCGCCGCAAGGGTCGCGAGCAAGAGGAGGAGCCGTCGCGTTGGACACCGCCGGACATGGAGGGGAGGTGTTTCAACTGTCTCCGTGAGGGGCACTTCAAGTGGGAGTGTACGTTCAAGCAGGTGTGCCTCCGGTGTGGCGTCGAGGGCCATGCCGCCAAGGAGTGTGAGCGGCCAAGGAGCCCTGCGTCGGAGGACGAGCTCCGTCGACAGGCTCTCGCCAAGCGTGCGAGGCATGAGGCAGCCGGCCCGCAGCGTCCTCTGCAGCGGGCACCTGTTTGGAGAGAGCGAACCCCGACACCGCCGCCTCCGCCCCCGCCTCCGCCGCGGCAGCCGGCGAGGGGTGGTTTTCAGGAGCAGTGGCCTGCGCTGCAGCCAGCACCCATCTCGAGTGTCCCAGGTACGCGCTTGCCGGAGGAGGTGCACGCGCCGCTATGTGTTGTCCGCCGGTCGAGCGCCATCTCGGAGTTGGAGCGGAGGCTCCGCTTCGCCATGGTCGCGCGAGTTGGTGGAAACAGGCCGGCCGTGTCGTGCGAGCAGGTGCTGCGTGGCCTGGAGGCGGAGGCCGACGTTCATCGGGACGAGGTTTCGGTGCACACGTACAGGCCGGAGGACTTCTTGGTGGTGTTCCGCACGGCAGAGAGCAGGAACAGAGTCGCGGCATTGCCAAGCCTCGAGCACGAGGGTTTCTCCTTGTTCTTTCGGCCATGGAATCGTCAGGCACAAGCTCGCCAGGTGAATCTGCGCACCAAGGTCCATCTTGTGGTGGAGGGAGTCCCGCCACATGCTTGGGACGCCGAAGTGGTAGAGGAGCTGCTGGGTACGGGCTGCGCGGTGGAGGAGATAGCGCCGGAAACGGCGTCGCGCGCCGACTTGGCTCTTTTCAAGGTCACCGCGTGGACATCGAACCTGTCGGACGTTCCGGTGGCGAGGACGCTGGTCATACCGGAGCCGTCGTTTCATGAGGACGAGGCGCCGTCGCCGGCTCGTGAGTTCTCGGACGAGTCCCGCAGCCCGAGGTCGCCGCGGCAAAGGGAGCAGGTTGCGACGCTGAGGTACGAGGTCCTGGTGCATCTTGCTCAGGTCGAGGAAGACGCCAGCTTGGAGGAGCAATGGAGGTGGCCGCGCTCGGACGGGAGCTCGCAGAGTGGGCTACCGGACTCCGGTTCTGATGGAGGAGGGACCAGGAGGTCCACGAGGTCGATGTCTTGGAGGCTGGGCGTGCCTGATGCTCGTGGAGGGGCGGCTGCCGGCGGTGAGGGTCGCCATGGCGGCGCGCAGCGTGGTCGGGCGGCGCAGGCGGCGCCGCTGGATTGGAAGCTGCCTGCTATGGACGGTCGTGATCGGTTGAGGGTACGGCCGGTGCCACGTCAGCGGACCTTGGATTCCTGCCCGTTGGCAGGGACAACGGTCCAAGGCGCTAGTGGGTCTGCAAAAGGGGTAGCTGATCCCGAGTCTGATACTCTGCAGGCTGGACCGAGTCAAAAGGAAGTCTCTGCTGAGATTTTGAATTCTGGAGCAAATGAGGCGCGAACAGCTGTGGAAACAGCAGCGGATGCCAGGAGAGAGACCGTGCCGCAGGCCACGCTGCCTGTTGAGCAGCCAATCGTCGTACAGCAGCTGGAGGAGGCGACAGACACGAGTCTGTCCGTCCAGGAGCAGCCTCTGGGAGCTGGCGAAGTGGCAGAAGCTGTTTGCACGGTTCTGGATAAAAGCAGCACACCCGAGGACGTTTCGCAGAAGGCCGATCAGGTGACATTCCCACGAGAGGCGACAAAGGAGTGCGGCTCTGTCTCTTCGAGTGTGGGGCCCCATGTTCAGTGGGGAAAGGAGATGGAGTACTGCTGCGTCTCTCTGGAGAGTGCGGATGCACATGTCAGTCCGAGCTTGGCCGGCCTTGGGCTAGCCCAATCGCCAGCTGGTGAAGATGGGCCTTCACAGGCCATTTCACCTGTTGGGCCACTGGTGGATCAGGCAGAGATAACGGAGGTGGTGCCAGCTTCAGATGCAGGCATGGCACCAGCAGAGATAGCTCGCCTGAAAGCTTTCTGTTCTAGCATCTTGAAGACCCTGGCGCCGCCACTCCTGAAGGAAATTGAGTCTACGGCAAAGCTGAGAGCGGAAGCGGAGCCTTTCACGCCCAAGCGTATCACCAGGCGCACGGTGGCAGCTTCTGGAACCAAGAATGATGTGAGGCCAAAGAAGGCAAATGCCGCAGAGTCGGTTCTGATGAAAACATTCGGCATCACCCACGAGAACATGGTGGTGAATGATGATCACCTGGAGGAGTTTAGGTCTTTCTTTGACTCACCGATGGAGGAGCCACACCTGAGAGCGGTAGCTGCCATCTTTGGCAAGGTGCTGCCCACCTCTTTCGAGCTTGAGGCGTGTCCGGCGGTGTCGCCGGTGCATTGAGCTCCGATAGGAGTACGGAGGGAGGTTTTAGTTTCTTTTATGGATCTAAACCTGGAGCTGCTAGACTGGAACGTTCGAGGGTTGAACGATCCAGCGAAAAGAGATGCGGTGAGGCTTTTCTTAGAAGCTTTACATGTAAGTTTGGTTTGCTTACAGGAGACGAAATTAGAGAGTATTGATAGTTACACGGTCTTGCAATGCCTCGGACCATCCTTTGATGGTTTCTCATACTTACCAGCAATTGGGACCAGAGGAGGGATCCTGCTCGCTTGGGATTCCTCGGTAGTTACCGTATCGAACATCAGCTTTGATACTTATGCTATAACCGGAGAGGTGAGCACCGTAGACAATAATAAGTGGTGGATCACCACAGTATATGGGCCACAGTCCACGGAGGAGAAATTAGTTTTCCTGGAGGAGTTAGCAGGCCGTCGCGCGCTTTGCCCTGGGCCTTGGGCCGTAGTAGGCGACTTTAACATGATACTCAACGCGAGAGACAAAAACAATAGCAACCTCGACAGAAATATGATGAGGAGGTTCAGAAATTTCCTTAGAGATGCAGATCTCAAAGATCAGTACCTGCACGGGCGTAAATACACCTGGAGTAATGGGAGACGAGATCCTACCATGTCGCGAATTGATAGAGTGCTGACATCGGTGGATTGGGAGCTGAAGTACCCTGACGTGGTGTTGCAAGCACTGTCTTCTTCATGCTCGGATCATACTCCCCTCCACCTCGCCACAAGTGCCAACTGCAAGCCGAAAAGGAGATTTAAATTTGAGCTGTTCTGGCTGAAATTGGAAGGGTTTGATGATGCCGTCAAGGAAGCGTGGAAGTGTAATAACTTGATAACGGACCCCTTCAAGAGATTAGATGCGCTGTTCAGAAACGCAGCAGATTACTTGCAAGCCTGGGGACAGAGAAAGATGGGGAATATCAAAATCAATATCGCAGTAGCGAATCTGGTGATCCGCAGGCTAGATGAGGCGCAAGATCACAGGAGTTTGTCGATCGGAGAGCACTGGCTGAGGAGAACTCTGAAGCTGGCGGTTTTGGGTCTGTCCTCCCTGGAACGGACTTTAGCCAGGCAGCGTTCACGAATCAGATGGCTACAGGAAGGAGATGCAAGCACTCGCCTGTTCCATGCAGTGGCCAATGGGCGTCGTGCAAGAACTTTCATTCCGAGCTTACAAGTGGAGGATGAGATTATCACCGCGCAAGAAGGGAAGGTAGAGGCCTTTACCAATGCATATATTCAGTTGTTGGGCACAACAAGAGAGAGAGCTCACAGCCTAAACCTTGATGAGCTAAACCTGCCAAGGCTGGACTTGAGAGATCTGGATGCGCTGTTTACAGAAGAAGAAGTTTGGGGAGTTATCAAGGAGCTACCTGCTGGGCGTGCACCTGGACCAGATGGGTTCATAGGAGAATTCTACAAGAGGGCTTGGTCTGTGATCAAGCCTGACATTATGGCAGGGCTTCTAAAGCTGGCTGTCGGAGACGGTCGTGGATTTGCTAAGTTAAATAGGGCTCTGATCACCCTAATCCCTAAGAAAGCCGAGGCCATTTGTGTGGGCGATTTTAGACCCATCAGCTTAGTACATAGCTTTTCAAAGCTGTTTTCCAAGCTAATTGCCAATAGACTGAGGCCAAGGATGGTTGAGTTAGTGAGTGCGAATCAGTCGGCGTTTATCAAAGGGAGGAGCCTGCACGACAACTTCGTGCTTGTCAGACAAGTGGCGAGAAAAATCAACCAGCGGAGACAAAAAGGGGTTCTGCTCAAGTTAGACATCTCAAGAGCTTTTGACTCGATTTCTTGGGCTTTCCTGTTCGAAGTTTTGAGACACCTGGGCTTTAGTGATCTCTTCCTCAAGTGGTTGTCTTTGCTGCTCAGTACGGCGTCAACGAGAGTTACTGTCAATGGAGTTCCGGGGTCGAGAATTCAGCATGTTCGAGGTTTACGGCAGGGCGACCCCACATCCCCTCTTCTGTATGTCCTCGGGATGGAAGTGTTCACCTGGCTCATCCGCAAGGCTGTGGATGGAGGTTGGCTTTCTACCCTAGTTGGTATCCAGCCTTTGCAACGAGTGTCGATCTACGCGGATGACGTTGTGCTGTTTCTGAAACCCGAGGTTATTGAGCTTAGGGTGGTGAAGGAGTTACTTAGCATCTTCGGAACAGCGTCGGGTCTGGAGATAAATTATAGAAAGACCGCTGCAACACTCATTAGGGGTGGGCAAGAAGAGGAGCAGAGAGTGATTTCTAATCTGGGCTGCCAGGTTACGAACTTCCCTATAAAATACCTAGGTCTGCAATTGGCGTTGAGGCCTCTAACCAAAGAGGAGTGGCAACCTATGCTGGATAATGCAATTGAGTTCCTGCCGGCATGGCAGAGAGGCATGATCGCCAGAGCTGGTCGTTTAGTGATGATCAAGGCTGTGATCGCAGCAAAAGCCATCCATCACCTACTGATCGCGGAGGCCCCCGTTTGGCTCCTGGAGGAACTGACGAGCTGGATGAGGTCTTTTTTCTGGCGAGGGAAGAAGGATGCTAGCGCCGGCCACTGTCTGGTCGCTTGGGAGAACATCTGCAAACCTACGATATATGGCGGTTTGGGTGTTAAGGATCTGAGGCTCCACGGCTTGGCGCTGCGAGTTCGGTGGGAGTGGCTCCGCCGCACTGATCCAGCGAGGCCATGGCAGGGACTACCAGCTTTGAAAGATGATGAAGCTTCAAGCCTGTTCCAGTGCATGGTACAGATCAGAGTTGGCAATGGGGAAAGAATTTTATTTTGGACAGACAAATGGATTCGAGGTAGGAGAGCAGTGGATGTGGCACCCATTGTTGTGCAAGCAGTGAGCACGAGGAGGAAAAACAGCCGCACGGTGGCGGAGGCGCTGAACCAGAACAAGTGGATGCTGGACATTGTTGAGGAGATGCCGGAGGAGGGATTTCGGGAGCTCGTGCAGCTGTGGCTAGAGGTGCAGGCAGTGGAGAGGGATGTGCACGAACCTGACAGATTTCGATGGTCATGTGCTGCGTCGGGCAAGTACTCGGCAAAATCCACGTACCGAGCTCTGTGCCAAGGGAGAGTCCGCGAAGCCATTGCCAAGCCTATCTGGAAGAGTTTCGCTCCGGCCAAATGCAAATTTTTTGGTTGGTTGGCAACTAGGTACAGACTCTGGACATCTGATAGGAGAGCACGTCACGGGATGCAGGATCAGCCTGATGCTTGCTTTACGTGTCTTCAGGAGGAGGACAATGTGGATCATGTCCTGGTTCAGTGCGTCTACGCTAGGCAAGTTTGGTTTGGGTGTTTTCAGCGCGCCGGAATCCAGATTGCTGAACCTGATGGGCACACCAACTTGGAGACCTGGTGGCTAGCAGCTCGAACGAGTGTGAGCCAAGTGGACAGGAGGTTGTTTGACACTTTGATCATCCTCACGGCGTGGATGTTATGGAAACAGAGGAATGCTCGAGTGTTCAATCGAGTGAGGGATCAGTGCAATGTAGAACAACTCATAGGTAGGATTGAGGAGGAGTTCAATCTTTGGAGAAGAGCGAGGGAGAGTCGGAGAACTGATGCTGTGAGAGAGTAGTCTAGAGTGTGAGTGTGGAGTTGGCTAACCCTGGTGTTCGCACCAGGGGTTTTAGCTTCTTGTAATACTTTTGCTTCCCTTCTATAAAAATAAGGTACGCCATTGGCGTACTCTCTAAAAAAAAAAAAAAAGTATCCAGGAGCAGCGCTTCCATCCACGCTTGCACAAACCCAGAATCAACTTTTTTGTCCAAACTCAAAGATTGGTTTGAATCAAGATACTCAAATTTCAAGCCATGGACGTACGACGTCCCGGAGAAGTATGTGACCCCATCGCGCGCCATGGCGATCGATCGTTCTTTGTTTCGTTCAGGGAGCAGGATCATTGTCTATTCATGACCATACTATTAAGGTGAAATAGTGGACGCACAGGCCATAATGAGAGTTTGCGCAGGGAATCATGGTCATCATCACCACCCATTTGTTCTTCCCATGGACAACGGCGGTCACACGTGCGCACCGGGAGAGTCGGATTTCTGAGTTGGAGGCGACTATGATTCTTGGAGGATCAAGCATCATTGTTTGCCGAACGTACTACTTGGGGATCTTTTCCCTGCTGGTAGCCCACGGAGTTCGAGCCCCAGGCTCCTCGGTTTAGTGCGCGCCTAGAGCTCCCCTTTCTTAATACATTGGCGCAGGGGTTCCTTCCTCCTGCTGCCCGAGTTTTTTCTTGGTAGTGATAGCCCACGCTCTCAGAGTCTCACTTGGGAGGTGCATAGCCGGTGTAGCAGAGTATATACATTAAAACATTTATAGAGAACGCAGATAAATGACATGTTGAAAGACGTGCAACCAAACTTTTAAAACCTTGACATGTAAATCTATTATGCCTACGCCGATGAGGACGTATTCCGTGCACCCGGAGTACGTACGAGCTCTTAATTCTCCTGAAGAAAAATAAGTGCATAGGCATAGGTCTAACATGCCACAAAACTTTATATTGGAAATTGAAATTATAGCTTGAAACCCGTAAATAACAAATTCAGCTATGCTAGTGCTAACGAGATCGATTCGTAGACAAGTTTGAATTCACTAGTACTTATTTCAGAAAATGAATTTTTTTTCTGTTTCTTCTAGCCGTGAGTTGAATTTGTACTGAAATTTTATAGCATAACATATATGTATCATATCAATGTACAAAATTATTTCGGATTTTTTGAAAAAAAAAGAATCATCTACGATTTGTAACGTCTCGTGCACCACTTGGACAACGCGGGTGCACATGATACGTCTTCATGTGGAGATATACATATTTCTCACATGTGAGCAATATTATCAAGAAATAGTACAAATAGATTTACTACAAAAAGTACTTTTATACATCATTATTACTTCATAAAAAAATACTTACGTGGTCACTTTAAAAAATGGTCAAAGTTGCACTTCAGAATCTGTCTCGTCCAAATGACATGCATATTACGAATGTATTGAGTAGTACATTGCTGCGTGAAGTAAGAAGCTACAAACTTTGCCATTTATGAGAAAAATATTCTTAACTCAACTACGAATTTCATATCTCACGGTCGACGCCAAGAGTTATCCGTTTGATTTTGAGATCCATGAAAGATTTTTCAATTCTACAAACTTGGAGACTGAATTATAAATTTTATTTTCACTGTAAGAACAAATTATTCCTCTAAAAAGAAGAAGAAACTATTATAACACCGTAAAATTTGTTACATTGGTAGACTAAGAGGTAATATGTTAATTCCTATGTTTTGTGGGATAATACCGCACCTTTCACACTAGATAAATAAGAATTTGCAACATGGTAAATATTGGATCATTATTAATAAATTTGCAAGGCAGGTAGAGCAATAAGACTTTCTCAAGATGTATAGGTGTACCTTAAAAAATATTAAAAATGACCCTAGAAGGCCTCATGTTAGGGCATGGAAAATATTTTTCATTTCTTTGAGTTGCGAGTTGAATTTATAGTAGAAATAACTACTATTTCATAAAATGATTTATCTTTTTTGTTTCTTCGAGTTGTGAGTTGAATTTATACTAAAATACAATTACGTGACAGAACACTTTTTTGTCATGCATTAACAATAATAGGTTACAAAAAATAAAATAATATTCATGTATTATGGCTTATCTGTGACGGTTTCTACATTGTCACCGGGGTATTTGTTATTGGAAGTCACATGTGTTGAAGTGGATATTTGATCTCATCACCAACCATTCAGTAGAGAAGGTTCTGTAAATCATGCACCATGCAACTTAACCTTGTGATGGCCCAATTTATACTTGTGAATAGTCCATGATATACAACGAATGGAGATCTTCCTTCTATCACGATGTTTATTAAGTAAAACAAATGTCGGAGTTGCCAACCAGGATAGACTGAATGGCAGGAGGAAACGACGTAGTAAAGGAGGAGTTTTTGTGTGTAACCGATGGTGCTTTGGAGGTTTCGAGAGGATGCCAGTACAATTGGTCCATATAATTTTATAGCTTCACTGATAACGTTTTGATGAGTGGTAATACTCGTGCACTAGATTAAGTGTTGTGCGCTCGCACGTAGCTCGTGTGCAGCTTGGTGTCATTTGTATTTGTAGGTGTGTATCTTCCATTTGTTGTCATGTGTGTAGGGATGATAGCATAATGATCTCTAAAAATACACGCATACTGGACACCCTAAATAGAAATATATCAATGGAGCTTATACTACTCTTTCTAACCATTTAAATTTGGTATCTCTGTTTGGAATGTAGGCCAAATATAGGTGATTATTAAACATGACAAGGATTCCCCTATTAAGCCTGTAACTAAGGCCTTCCAAAAAAAACAGCCTTAATTATATCCAATATATTTTGTGTCCTTTTCCATTCCCTATGTGTATGGTATATATATATATAAGCATAGTACGTGGATACAAGAAACATTTGACATTGTTGACTACAAAACATCTATTGTGAGGAACACCAAACAAGCATCAAACATTGCATTGCGCTAGCTGCATGGACAAGTACATAAACTTCTTCCATGCCGGGACAATACTCTCAGTGTTTTTCATGTGCTTTGCAGTCCATGTACAAAGTAAGTTGTGGATAACCGCACACGTTATAGCCAAACTTGTTTTATTTGTATTTTCAGCAATTTCACCTTTATTTGATGATTATGAAATAGGTTGTGAATAATATTTATTCTCGGAAAGTGCATACAATTTGCTAAGTTGTGGCATTTTTTTATGAGTGTGGTCGTTACTTTATACTTCGTCGATCGATGACTTTATTATTATATTTAATGAGTTATTTGTATTCCATAGGCCAAGTCATGGAAGGTAAGGAAAATGATAAGATCAAATTACCAAATGGATTATGCATCTACAGAGAAAATGTTGGGGCTTGCAAAGAAAATTCAGCTTGTTTTTGTTGTTTACTGAAGGACTTTTGCTATCTTTCAATGGATCAGTGCAAGAACGATTGTCAAAAACCTTCTTCACGAGGAGAGGATGCTTCATCGAAATATGTTCAGTCGCCTTCCCACCTAATATATGTATGAGAAGCATTGTGTACTGTTCACGATGGCGGGTTTCCCGATGTTAGCCACTGCTTGCCATCCCTTTAGTGTATCATTTTCGACTACATGAATAAAACAGGGTTATGTGCACCGAAAATGAAGAGTGTAACATCCCTAGTTTGGTAATAGCTGAACTATTGGAGGCGGCGTTTTGGCACGTAGGACCAAAGACTCCTATTATGAAAAAAAAATGTTTTAAAATGGCGAAAAAAAATTGGCAAAAAATCCGAACATACATCCGTACAATTTATGTTCACGCACAAAGTTTTACGAAAAAAGACATTGTTTGTTGCTTATGTAAAAAAGACAAATTTTGTTGCTACAAAATGAATTATCACGGGACATTTTTTTGTCTTTTTTACACAGCCCACAAGAAAATGTCTTTGTTCATGAAATTTTGTGTGTGAGCATAGAATGTTGATATGTTGACCTGATTTTTTCTCATAATTTTTTGACATTTTGAAACACGATTTTGAACTGTGGGAGCAAATGCTCCTATGAGCCAATATGGATGGTTTCCGTGAACTACTATTTTACAAAATGTATATGTGTCAATGTACAAAATTATTTACGGAATTGTTGAAGAAAAAATTATCTAGGACTTTTAACGTCTGGTGCACAACTGGACAACAACCCGGGAGCATAAAGTATTCGTGTGTAGATTTATATATATATATTACTTTTATAAATAACTATAACTTTTTTCTTTGATGTTTGTAATGGTTAAAGTTGCACTTTAGAGATTGTCTCATCCAAATGACATGCATATTACAAATGTAATGAGTAGTATATTGTTGCATGCAGTGTGAAACTACAATTTGCCCTTTAATAGGAAAGAAGTGTATTAAAAATCAATTTTTCTGATACCCAGTCATCTGAGAATTACTTATTTGGCGTTTGACGCGCCGAGAACTACCTGTTTGATTGAGATCTATTGAATATTCCAGAATTTTATGAACTTTAGAGAGAATACTACATTTTGTTTTGGACTAGAAGAACAAAATATTACTCTAAAAAGAAAAAAAATATAAATACAATAAAATTGTTACATTTGTAAACTGGGAGGTGGTATTTTTGTTTTTTCTCATTTTGCTGGGACAATACTGCACGTTCTGCACTAGATAAATACTCCCTTTGATCGGAAATGATTGACATGGATTTATCTAAATACCGATATATCTAGACATATTTTAATATGTAGATACTTGCATATTTTAACAAATTTGTGTCAACAATTTCCGATCGGAGTGAGTAAGATTTTACGACATGGCGAATATTGGTTCTTTATAAATAAATTTGTAAAGCGGATAGAGGAATCAGATTGTCTTAGCTGATCGAGATGCACACGTACCCTGAAAAAATATTTAAAAATTCCATGGACCGTATCATGTTAGAATGTGTAAAGACTTGCAACAAATAACTAAAAGCATGATCAGATGTGTTTGAGTACGAAACGAGTGTGTGTGTGTGTGGATGGATTGTTCGAAAAATCCAGACCACGTCTCTGACATGATGCAACATCTAGAATGTTTGTGAGTAGAATTTTAACAAGATGCACAATTGAGATCTCAAGGATCGCGTGTGCATGCACCCAGCACGTGCAGGTGCGTGAAATCTGCTTTGTACGATTTCATGGCATTCTTTGCTGTGGGTAACAATTTATATTCAGGTAATTTTGGTGACCGAACAAATAATACGAAAGTTTATTACACAAAAGATGAAGTAGCTAGTCATGGCAGGCAGGCATATCTGGAGTGATATGATCGATCTGTGCATCCAAATCTGGAGGGTTTAAATTTCCACACGGCGCATGGAAGCAAACAACACAATATGCTACCACTTGTTCACAGGGAAAAAGCATCATTTGATACTCATCTTTTCTTCTTATAATTAATCAAACATACGAGGATCGCCTCTAGCTAGCTAGGAAGTATGCTAAAAATGGTTCGATCGGTCGTTTGGAAATACATTTTCTTTCTCATTGTGGCATCATTTGATACTCATCTTTTCTTGTTGCTTTCTACGGAGACGATCCTGTGACGACAAATGCATGGAGTTCATGTTCACCATTATTTATTTCTACGCACGCCTACGTACTCCCTCCGTTCCAAATTACTCCCTCCGTTCTAAATTAATTGATTTGACTTTGTGCAAATATGGATGTATCTATACTTGTATGGTGTCTAGATACATCCATGTGTAACCAAATGTATGTCAATTAAATCCGAACGGAGGGAGTAGTTGACTTCCATTTGCCCACATGTGAATGTATCTAGACATGTTACAAGTATAGATACATCAACATTTGGATAAATGAAAGTCATCTAATTTGGAACGGAGGGAGTACCTAAGAGCAGCGGCGAGTGGAGGCCACGTACACGCGCACGCACGAAGCGAAGCGAGAGTGGAGTACGAGGCGGCGTGCGTGGGGCCGGTCACCAACTTGGGCCTGTGGTGCAGTCGAGCGCGTGCCGGTCGCGGTCGGTCCGGTGCGAGAGCCGGCCGGCCAACGAGAGGAGGTCTTGACCTATGTCCGGCATGGCGGCGAGCGCGGAGAGGATGTGGAGGACCGCACGCGCTCCCGAACACTGCTCTCGCGCCCCCACGCAACGGCCATCAGGGAGGATACCGGGATCTTTTGTGCGACGGCGCGGCTGCGGCTTTCCGTACCAAGGACATGCCCTCGCGCTTGGGCTCGGTAGGACGCACATGTACTTCTTCGGCTCTGTTTCTCAGAGGCAAGATAAACAAACATGATGTTCTCTCCATCACGTAATATAAATGTTTGGCAGGATAAAATAACTTACCAACACTGGGTATCTTGAAAGTTTACTAGGCTGTAAGCTTATTGTGACGTGTACTCGCTCCGCTCCGAAATAAGTGCGTGTGGTTTTAGGTCAAACCTGAGCGAAATCCGCCTATGATTTTGTTTGAGCGGGATCCTCATGTTCATCCGTTGATTTGCGATGGGATGTTGTCAATAGCAAGAGGTATCTCTTTTCTCGGTGGGGAGCCACATGACACTCGGTGAAGTATAGGAATGGTTGTAAACGTTCAAAATAGTCATTGTAATCTGTATTCAATGGCTTTTCTTGGGTAATCTTTTTTTATCCTCATGAGATATCGACCAAAGTTAGGTGCGCGGAAGAGAAATTGTACAATGGAACCAAGTGTGGTAGTGTCACATACCACGTCAATGGCTCAAACGATACCGTCATTTAGCCCTCGTGTCAAAGTTGAATTATAAGTTGGCAATGCTTAGCTTGCTTCCACTACTACTTGCTGGAATCGGCAAATCCTCTAGTTTCTACCGAACTCGTTACCAGCTTGTTCTTTCCTTTCCGGTTTTCTTTGGTGACTCCTATTTCTATTTGGCTAAGCATAACTTACAGCTGTAAAACGGTGTTTTTATCAGTGTAAAAGAATGGACCGGGGTTCACAATTCACTAGAGGTGTCTTTCCCATAAACAGATAAACATACATGTTGGATAAACAAATTACAGCTGGGCAATTGACAAATGGCAAGGGCATGACAATCATATTATGACAAGATAATGTTCATTGTAATATTTATTGGGCATTACAACAAGATACATAGACCGCTTGCTAGCTGCATCTATGACTAATAATTCACCCCCGAGATAACATCTGTGTCTCCCGCGAGTATTAAATTGCAATCAACAGATAATTGCATTAAGCAAAGTGTGTAATGTAAACAATGCAAATGACATATAGACATAACATAGTTGTTTTCTCCCTAGTGGGAAAAGCACATCCAAAGACTTAGTTGTTTCTGTCATTCGAGACCAGGCTACCGAAGACATGAACCCACTATCTAGCATAAATACCCCTCTTGTAGACACTAGCATCTACTTGACCAAAGCATCAACTAGCATCGAAGAGCATGCAAGAACATAAATAAAACATATAGATGAACAAACTTGATCATAATTTTACAATTTATCGGATCCCAGCAAACACAATATGTATCATTATATAAAGATGATCTTGATCATGTTAGGCAGCTCGCAAGATCTAAACATGATAGCACAAAGTGGAGAGACAACCATCTAGCTACTGCTATGAACCTGTAGTCCAATGGAGAACTACTCACGCATCAGTCCGGAGGCGGGCATGGTGGTATAGAGCCCTCCGATGATGATCTCCCCCTCCGGCAGAGTGCCGGGAAGAGCTGTAGAACCCTCCCGAACTAGGGTTGGTGACGACGAAACTTTTCGTGGATTTTTGATCAGGTACTTAGGGTTTTCGGGGACGAGGCAATTTATAGGCGAAAGGGCGACGTCGGTGGAGCACCAGGGGGCCCAGGCGGGCAGAGGGCGCGGGCCCCCTGGCCGCGCCTGGAGGCCGCCTCTAGGCCCTGGTGGAGAATCTACTTGTACCCATGGGTAGTACCCGTACCCTACCCGTTAAGTCATGGGTAGGGCACGGGTATAATCTCGTACCCGTAGGTATACCCATACCCTGCCCGTTTATATCACTTACCCATGGAGATCCAACTGAGCTTGTGAACATATGGTAAATTTGTTATCAATTGTCAATTTGAGTTAAGATAATTGTCAATACTCTAATATATGTAATTCAGTTGAGATAAAATGTTTTTATTTTATCATTGTGTTATCGATGGATGTAAAATTATGTATAACATATGTACTATTTGATCTATCGTTGGGTACCCAACGGGTATGGGTACCCGTCGGGTATGGATACGGGTAAAGTTTCATACCCGTGGGTATGGGTATGGGTAGAGTTTTATACCCATTAACTAGACGGGTATGGGTATGGTATTGCTCTACCTGCCCCAGACCCTACCCATTGCCATCCCTAGTTATCCAACACTGTTATGCCACTGTTAATCTAAATCCATCTCAAGACACAAACGACAAATTCATATTGTGATAAATTGAAGATTATGACATATATGACACTACAGTCTATACTATGATAAAACAAGAGCTCACCGCACTAGCAATATGCCTTTCCAGTTCATGCTCAACCTTTGTCACTCACACTTTCCGGCTAGTGCCTTAAGCAATCTATCGGAATGTTTGAATGACCTAACATTTCTATATTTTTGTTAATCTAAACCCATCTCGATATATAAATAACTATTGTGGTATAAACTAAAACCATGCCATGTCTTGCACTTGCACTACCATATGTTTTGAGACAAAACAAGAGTGTGTTTGACTGTATATATGTTTCCAGCTCATACTCGCCGGTTATTCACTCACCACTAGTAACACCTTTGGTTGTCAGTCGGTATGCTAGGAATGACCTAATTGTTCTATGTTTATGTTATATGTTGTAGTGCCATTGATGTGGGTCTACCCTCCGGATACCCCACTATGAAGATACCTGGTGCACGTACAGGGCAAGGACTCGAGTAAAGGCCCACCAAGGGATCAAGACCGACGTCTATCTCGAGAGCCCACGAAGGAAGGAGTGCTCTTCAAGTCAAACATAGGATAGGTCGGTTTAGACTTTCCATACACGTAATCCTAGTCGGTTATGATTTCCCGAGACCCAACCTCCCATATAAAGGCTGGGAGGGTCGCCGATCAAGGACACGCAATACCTTAGCCATCAAACCCTAGCGAGATTGACATCTCGCCGGGAACCTTGTAACTCCATTGTTCGCATCCATCAATAAACAGACAAGCAGGACGTAGGGGTGTTACCTCCACACGAGGGCCCTGAATCTGGGTAAACCTTGCTTGTCAGCCGTAGGAACTACTAGCTCCACCAAATCTATCTCCCGAAACAACCCTAGGTGCCTAACCATGGGATTTGCCGAGGCTGACCCTCGATAGCCATTTGTACTGGCTGCCACACGCCACTGAGTAACGCCTCAAGCGGTTCCTCGAGTTGATATGAATGGGCCTAACATTACAAGTGAAATATCATGCCATGTATTTCACAACCATCTATATCGCGATCCCAAAACATGGTACATTGATCCCAAGATGCACCTTCCTAGCCCACGGTCGCTGTGAATTGTAAAAAGACCCTACACATAAGGCGTCACACCGTGCAACAAACCACACTAAGTCATCATAGAGATAGAAACGCTCACGATATGCAAGCCGACGAGAGAGAGAATATGTGGGCCCTACACCCACCAGTATTTGCCTCCAAGATTGTCGTTAGTTGCACAAATCACACTAACTCGTTGGTTGGTAATGCCATCAACTGGCATGAGGATGCTATAAGTGTCCACTTATCTTAAACCACTACAGTTGGATTAATGTGAACCCATCTCAAGGCATCAACGATAAATTCATAAATGATACAAGAGAAAATTATGCCCACCATCAATATTTTGATACGAACAGAGAACTTAGGAAACCACATACATTTCTTTCCAGCGCATGATACGTCTCAAACGTATCTATAATTTTTGATGTTCCATGCTTGTTTTATACCAATTGCTACATGTTTTGCATCTACTTTATATCACTTTTATACATTTTTTGGGACTAACCTATTAACAAGATGCCGAAGTGCCAGTTCCTGTTTTCTGCTGTTTTTGTATTCCAGAAAAGCTAGTCTGGAAATATTCTCGGAATTGGACGAAACTTCACGGGGTCCCTATTTTACCAGAACACACCTGAAGGACCAAAGGAGCAACGGAGAGGAGCCAGGAGGGCCCCACACGCACCTAGGGCGCGGGCCCCCCTCTGCCGCGCCCTAGGGTGGTGTGGGCCCCTCGGGGGTCTCCAGCCGCCGCCCTTTCGCCTACTTATTCCCCCCGACGCGAAAACCCTAAGTGCCTGAGCAAATATCCACGAAAAGTTCCAGAGACGCCGCCGTCAACCCTAGCTCGGGAGGGTCAGAACCTCTTCCCGGCACCCTGCCGGAGAGGGGAATCGTCACCGGAGGCTTCTACATCGCCATGCCTGCCTCCGGAGTGATGCGTGAGTAGTTCATCCTTGGACTACGGGTCCATAGCAGTAGCTAGATGGTTGTCTCTCCACTTTGTGCCATCATGTTTAGATCTTGTGAGCTGCCCTACATGATCAAGATCATATTATTGTAATGCTACATGTTGTGTTTGCTGGGATCCGATGAATATTGAATATTATGTCAAGTTGATTATCAATCTATCTATGTTATTTAAGATCTTGCATGCTTTCCGTTACTCGTAGATGCTTTGGCCAAGTAGATGCTTGTAACTCCAAGAGAGAGTATTTATGCTAGATAGTGGGTTCATGCCTCCGTTTAACTGGGACAGTGACAGAAAGTTCTAAGGTTGTGGATGTGCTGTTGCCACTAGGGATAACCTAACGATGCTATGTCCACGGCATATGTGTTTGTTTACATTACGCACTTTACTTAATGCAATTATCCGTTGCTTGCAACTTAATACCAACGGGGGACTCGGATGACAACCCGGCGGTGGATTATTAGTCATAGATGCTGTTGGATAACGGTCTATGTATTATGTCGTAATGCCCAATTAAATATCATAGTAGTCAATGTCATGTATATGCATTGTCATGCGCTCACTATTTGTCAATTGCCCAGCTGTAATTTGTTCACCCAACATGTTAGTTATCTTTTATGGAGAGACACCACTAGTGAACTGTGGACCCCGGTCCATTCTTTTACACTGATTAAACAACCACAAACTGCAAACTGTTCCTTTTTCATTCTCTGCAATTTAATACTCATTTTCCACACCATACGTTTAATCCTTTGTTTTCAGCAAGCCGGTGAGATTGACAACCTCACTGTTTCGTTGGGGCAAAGTAGTTTGATTGTGTTGTGTGCAGATTCCACGTTGGTGATCGTGTTGCGCCGCGCAGCCCAACAACCTTCTGAAGAGTTGCTGCTCCTACTGGTTCGATAACCTTGGTTTCTTTCTGAGGGAAAACTTGCTGCTGACTACATCATACCTTCCTCTTGGGGTCTCCCAACGAACGTGTGATTCACGTCATCAAGCTATTTTTCTGGCGCCGTTGCCGGGGAGACAGCAGTCTTCTGCAAGGGGAGTTTCACGCTTCCAATCTCTTTACTTTGTTTTTGTCTTGCTTAGTTTATTTTATTTTATCTTGTTTGCTTTCAATTATCAAAAACACAAAAAAATTAGTTACTTGCATCTAGTTTACTTTCAAGTTATTTTCTGTCTGTTTTTATTCTGCTAAAATGAGTACTCCTGAGAACACTAAGTTGTGTGATTTCACTAGCACGAACAACAATGATTTCATATGCACACCTATTGCTCCACCTGCTGCTTCAGCAGAATTTTATGAAATTAAACCTGCACTTTTAAATCTTGTTATGAAAGAGCAATTTTCTGGTGTTAGTACTGATGATGCTGCTGTTCACCTTAATAACTTTGTTGAACTTTGTGAAATGCAAAAGCTCAAGGAAGTAGATGGTGATATTATTAAACTGAAACTTTTTCCTTTCTCCTTGAGAGGACGTGCTAAAGAATGGTTGCTATCTTTGCCTAGAAATAGTATTGATTCATGGACTAAATGCAAAGATGCTTTTATTGGAAAATATTATCCTCCTGCTAAGATTATTTCTTTGAGAAGTAGCATAATGAATTTTAAGCAATTTGATAATGAACATGTTGCTCAAGCATGGGAGAGAATGAAATCATTGGTTAAAAATTGTCCCACTCATGGACTGACTACTTGGATGATCATCCAAACCTTCTATGCAGGATTAAATTTTTCTTCAAGGAATTTATTGGATTCGGCCGCTGGAGGTACCTTTATGTCCATCACTTTGGGTGCTGCAACAAAGCTTCTTGATGATATGATGATTAATTATTCTGAGTGGCACACCGAGAGAGCTCCAACAGGTAAGAAGGTAAATTCTGTTGAGGAAACCTCTTCCTTGAGTGCCAAAATTGATACTATTATGTCTATGCTTGCAAATGGTCAAACACATGTTGATCCAAATAATGTTCCTTTAGCTTCTTTGGTTGCTCAAGAAGAGCATGTTGATGTGAACTTCATTAAAAATAATAACTTCAACAACAATGCTTATAGGAATAATTTTGGTAATAGCAATTATAGGCCCTATCCTTCTAATAGTGGCAATGGTTATGGAAATTCCTATAGTAACTCCTACAACAATAATAAGAGTGTACCCTCGATCTTGAAGTTATGCTTAAGGATTTTATTAGTACACAAACTGCTTTCAATAAAACTGTTGAGGAGAAATTTGGGAAAATTGATGTGCTTTCCTCTAAAGTTGATAGTCTTGCTCTTGATGTTGACTTGTTGAAACTAAAGAACATGCCTCATGATGTTAAAGAGAGCAAAACTCTCAATGCTATACAAGTTAAAATTGATAACAATGTGAGGATGTTAGCTGAATTGCATGCTAGATGGGAAAGAGAGGATGAAATTGCTAGAAAGAATAATATTGCTAGAGTTTATACTATTACTACTTCTGAAAATGCTTCAAACTCAAGTGTTAACAAACCTCCTACCATTAATGGCAAGATAATTGGTGTTGGTAATGTTTCCACTTCTATTGCAAAATGTCCTAAATTGCCTGATAACTCTGAAACTGTCCTTGATAAAGATGCTGAAATTTCTAGCAATAAGGAAGATAATAACTCCATTACTTTTGATGATAATGACTTTGATTTTGATGGTTGCAATATTTCTGAAGTAATTAAGTTCTTGCAAAAGCTAGCTAGAAGTCCTAATGCTAGTGCTATAAACATGGCTTTTACTAAACATATTACTAATGCTCTCATACAAGTTAGGGAAGAAAAATTAAACATGAAGCTTCTATCCCTAGGAAGTTAGAAGATGGTTGGGAGCCCATCATTAAATGAAATTGAATGACTTTGATTGCAATGCTTTGTGTGACCTTGGTGCTAGTATTTCTGTTATGCCTAAAAGATTTATGATATGCTTGATTTAGCACCTTTGGAAAATTGTTACTTGGATGTTCACCTTGTTGATTCTACTATTAAAAAACCTTTGGGAAGAATTGATGATGTTCTTATCATGGTTAACAACAATTATGTCCCCGTTGATTTTATTGTCTTGGATATTGAATGCAATCCATCATGCCCTATTGTGCTGGGAAGACCTTTTCTTAGAACTGTAGGTGCTATTATTGATATGAAAGAAGGGAATATAAAATATCAATTTCCTCTCAAGAAAGGTATGGAACACTTTCCTAGGAAGAAGATTAAGCCACCTTATGATTCTATTGTTCGAACAAATTACAATGTTGATGCTTCTTCACTTGGTAATACTTGATGCATGCTTTGTGCCTAGCTAAAAGGCGTTAAAGAAAAGCGCTTATGGGAGGCAACCCATTATTTTTTTCTGCAATTTTTCTTTTATTGAGTCAAGGAGTGTTTACTTCTGTAGCAACTCCTTTGTATCTTTATTTTCTCGCATTGTTGTGCCAAGAGTAGCCTCTAATGTTAAGATGATGCTTAATTTTGATTGCTGCGCAGAAACAGATTTTTGCTGTTCACTGTACGAAATTCCTAAAATCACCAGATTGTTAATTAAATCTGAAATTTTTGTGCGTAATCTTTATGAATGTCTGAAACTTTCATTAGTTCAAGTTTTCGATCTGAGCGTCGTAAGTGCCTCGAAAAAATTCGTCTTTGCGGACTGTTCTGTTTTAGACAGATTATGCCTTTTTATTTTGCATTCTCTCTTTTACTAGTGTTGAGTGAAATTCTTTTTTGGGTGGAAGAGCTTCACATAACATCAGTGGCTGTAGCTAATGTTTAAAGTAACAAATCATATTGCGTCTTTATAGAACATGTGAATTTTTGATTATGCACTAACCCTCTAATGAGATCTACTTTGAGTTTGGTGTGACGGAAGTTTTCAAGGGTCAAGAGAGAAGGATGATATAATAGGATCAAGAAGAGTGAAGAGCTTAAGCTTGGGGAGGCTCCCATGGATCTCCCCAGCATATTTCAAGAAGACTCAAGCGTCTAAGCTTGGGGATGCCCAAGGCATTCTTCATCGTCAAAATTATCAGGTCATCTCTAGTGAAACTATATTTTAATTCTTTCACATCATATGTGCTTTTCTTGGAGCGTCTGTGTGCTTTTATTTTCAGTATTGCACTTTTATTTTCAATAAAGCTTGACTGGACCCTAGCATTCTTGATTGGGAGAGAGACACGCTCCGCTTTTTCATGAGAATACTCCTATTCTTCACTTATATTTGTTGAGTATTCATATCTAGCGCTGTTCAGCTTTTAGCTCTTGTTTTCATGTATCTCTTGTCAGAGCTATTAGCTTTCTTTTGTAGAAAGTACTCTCTTGCTTCACTTATATTTGTTTGGAGAGTTGATGAAATAAATTGATTGGTGTTTGGTTGGTTCAGAAAATGTTGCATGTGGTAATTGGTATAAGGAAAAACTTGCTTAATCTTGTAGATCACTAATGGATAACTTGATGCTTGTCAATTGTTTTGAGTTAACAAGTAGATCATGATTAAATTGTGCATCACATGAGTTAAGCCTATTAGTGAAGAACTACCGTAAAGCTTGTTGAAAATTTGGTTTGCATCGGTGGTATCTCTAAGGTCTAGATATTTTCTAATAACAGGGTTTGGTTAACAAGGAAGACGGTATGAAGTCTTATAACGTTTGCAATATGTTTGTCATATAAAACTTGGTGTACGGGTTGATATTCTTGTTTGCTTACATAACCTTGCTAGCCTAAACTCTGTACTGAGAGGGAATGCTTCTCGTGCATCCAAATCCTTGAGCCAAAATCCATGCCATTTGTGTCCACCATAACTACCTATATGTGGTATTTCCTTGCCACTCCAAGTAAATTTTTCATGTGCTACCTTTAAATTATTCAAAATGTTATTATTCCCTTTTTGTGTCAATGTTTACTAGCTCATGAGGAATTAGTGTGGTTATTCTTTATTCTATTTGTCAATGGACTTTTACACCTGGACTAGTGGCATATACATCCGCTTATCCAATTTGCAAAAAGAGCTGGCAACGGGGTGCCCAGTCCCAATTAATTACAACTTTAACCAATTAATTCTCTTCACACTTTTGCCCTGATTCATCAGTAAGCAATGACAAACAGTGAAATACCTGAATGTGTGTAAACCAAAGAGAAAGAGGGATGATCTGCCTTGCTGGTAGAAATAACGTCCTTCATGGGAGCCGCTCTTAAAAGTCCGTTTGACAGGTAGAATACTGTTCTCACCCGCTACCATTCGTTGACAATTAACAAACACCTCTCAAAAATAGATACTCCTCCATGGTATGTGATTGATGGAAGGCACCCGAGGATTCGGTTAGCCATGGCTTGTGTTAGCAAGGTTGGGAGGAGTATCAAATATTTTATGCAATCTCTATATGCTTTCAAAAACCTAAAAGCTCTAGCACATGATTTAATCCCTGCTTCCCTCTGCGAAGGGCCTTTCTTTTACTTTTATGTTGAGTCAGTTTTCCTATTCTTTCTGTCTTCCACAAGCAAACACTAGTGTCAACTTTGTTACAACATGCGTTATATGCAATGTATTGGACTTGTTATACTACTTTGTGTTGACAATATCCATGAGATAAATATGTTGAAAGTTGAAGCAAATGCTGAAACTAATTCTTCCTTTGTGTTGATTAAATACCTTTTATTAGAAACTATTGCTTTATGAGTTAACACTTATGCAAAACTGTTTGATGCTTGTCTCGAAAGTACTATTCATGAAAACGTTTAGCTTGTGTGATTCATTGTTTACTCATTATCTATTTGGTAGCAAATTATAGACCATTGACTTGGATCACTTCATTCATTTACATGTGCCTTGCAATATTATATGATCAAGATTATGATGGTAGCATGTCACCTCAAAAATTATTTTGTTTTTATCGTTTACCTACTCGAGGACGAGTAGGAACTAAGCTTGGGGATGCTGATACGTCTCAAACGTATCTATAATTTTTGATGTTCCATGCTTGTTTTATACCAATTGCTACATGTTTTGCATCTACTTTATATCACTTTTATACATTTTTTGGGACTAACCTATTAACAAGATGCCGAAGTGCCAGTTCCTGTTTTCTGCTGTTTTTGTATTCCAGAAAAGCTAGTCTGGAAATATTCTCGGAATTGGACGAAACTACACGGGGGTCCCTATTTTTCCAGAACACACCTGACGGACAAAGGAGCAACGAGAGGAGCCAGGAGGCCCCACACGCACCTAGGGCGCGGGCCCCCCTCTGCCGCGCCCTAGGGTGGTGTGGGCCCCTCGGGGGTCTCCAGCCGCCGCCCTTTCGCCTACTTATTCCCCCCGACGCGAAAACCCTAAGTACCTGAGCAAATATCCACGAAAAGTTCCAGAGACGCCGCCGCCGTCAACCCTAGCTCGGGAGGGTTCAGAACCTCTTCCCGGCACCCTGCCGGAGAGGGGAATCGTCACCGGAGGCTTCTACATCGCCATGCCTGCCTCCGGAGTGATGCGTGAGTAGTTCATCCTTGGACTACGGGTCCATAGCAGTAGCTAGATGGTTGTCTCTCCACTTTGTGCCATCATGTTTAGATCTTGTGAGCTGCCCTACATGATCAAGATCATATTATTGTAATGCTACATGTTGTGTTTGCTGGGATCCGATGAATATTGAATATTATGTCAAGTTGATTATCAATCTATCTATGTTATTTAAGATCTTGCATGCTTTCCGTTACTCGTAGATGCTTTGGCCAAGTAGATGCTTGTAACTCCAAGAGAGAGTATTTATGCTAGATAGTGGGTTCATGCCTCCGTTTAATCTGGGACAGTGACAGAAAGTTCTAAGGTTGTGGATGTGCTGTTGCCACTAGGGATAACCTAACGATGCTATGTCCACGGCATATGTGTTTGTTTACATTACGCACTTTACTTAATGCAATTATCCGTTGCTTGCAACTTAATACCAACGGGGGACTCGGATGACAACCCGGCGGTGGATTATTAGTCATAGATGCTGTTGGATAACGGTCTATGTATTATGTCGTAATGCCCAATTAAATATCATAGTAGTCAACATGTCATGTATATGCATTGTCATGCGCTCACTATTTGTCAATTGCCCAGCTGTAATTTGTTCACCCAACATGTTAGTTATCTTTTATGGAGAGACACCACTAGTGAACTGTGGACCCCGGTCCATTCTTTTACACTGATTAAACAACCACAAACTGCAAACTGTTTCATTCTCTGCAATTTAATACTCATTTTCCACACCATACGTTTAATCCTTTGTTTTCAGCAAGCCGGTGAGATTGACAACCTCACTGTTTCGTTGGGGCAAAGTAGTTTGATTGTGTTGTGCAGATTCCACGTTGGTGATCGTGTTGCGCCGCGCGACCACCAACAACCTTCTGAGAGTTGCTGCTCCTACTGGTTCGATAACCTTGGTTTCTTTCTGAGGAAAAATTTGCTGCTGAACTGCATCATACCTTCTCTTGGGGTCTCCCAACGAGCGTGTGATTCACGCCATCAGCGCATACTCGTCGGTTTTATTTCGTCACTGAGTAACGCCTCCAGCGATTCCTAGATATGCTACGAGCGGTCCTAACGTTACAAGTGAAAGATCATGCCATATATTTCACGACCATCTATATTGCGATGCCGACAAATGACTCATTGATACCAAGATGCCCCTTTCCCAGCTCATACTCGATGTGAATTGCCAAACAACAAACAAACAACTACACATAAGGCGCCACACCGTGCAGCCAACAACACTAATACGTCATAGCAGATAGATAGAAACACTAAGGAGCGCAAGACGACACAAGACAGAATACGTGGGCCCTACACCGGTCACTATGGTCTCTGATATTGTCGCTAATTGCAATAAAATCTTAGTACTCACTCGTCGCTTGGTAATGTGGTCATGAGGACACTATTTATGACCAGTTATCTAAGACCGCTACAATGCGATTAATCTGGACCCATCTCAAGGCATCAATGACAAGTGACTATCATGTCATACAATGCACTACCATACCTACTGCGATATGAACAAAGAATTCAGGGAACCACATACATATCTTTCCAGCTAATACTCGCCGGATTTCACTCGCCACTGAGTAACGCCTCTAGCGATTCCTCGGGATGCTACGAACGAGCCTAACATTACAAGTGAAAGATGATGCCATATATTGCACTGCCATCTATATTGGAATATATACAAATGGCTCATTGATCCCTAGACGCCCCTTTCCCAGCTCATACTCGTCGTGAGTTGCAAAAAAAACAAACAAACGGCTACACATAAGGCTCCACACCGTGCAACCAACCATAATAAAACGTCATAGTAGATAGATAAAAACACTAAGGAAACACGAGATGACATGATAGAGAATACGTGGGCCCTACATTGGTCCATAACATGATACAATCCATCTCTACTGCGATACGAACAAAGAACTCTTGGAACCACATACATCAGTTTCCAGCTCATACTCATTGGTTTTCATCCCACTTAGTAACGCCTCTCACGATTCCTCGAGATGCTATGAACGGGCCTAACGTTCCATGTGAAAGATCATGCCATATATTTCACGACCATCTATATCGCGATGCCTACAAATGACTCATTGATACCAATACGCCCCTTTCCCAGCTCATACTCGATGTGAACTACAAAACAACAAACAAAAAACTACACAAAAGGCACCACACCGTGCAGCCAACAACACTAAAACGTCATAGTAGATAGATAGAAACGCTAAGAAATGCAAGACGACACGAGAGAGAATACATGGGCCCTACACCGATCAGTATGGCCTATGAGATTGTCGCTAATTGCGATAAAATCTTAATACTCACACGTCGCCTCGTAATTAATGTGGCAGTGAGGACACTATATATGGGATTAATTTGGACCCATCTCAAGGCATCAATGACAAGTGACTATTATGCCATACAATGCAGTACCATCTCTACTGCGATATGAACAAAGAACTCAGGGAACCACATACATATCTTTCCAGCTAATACTCGTCGGATTTCACTCGCCACTGAGTAACGCCTCTAGCGGTTCCTCGAGATGCTACGAACGGGCCTAACATTACAAGTGAAAGATCATGCCATATATTGCACTGCCATCAATATCGCAATGTCGACAAATGGCTCATTGATCCCTAGATGCCCCTTTTCCAGCTCATACTCGTCGTGAATTGCAAAAAAAATGGCTACACATAAGGCGCCACACCATGCAGTCAACCACATTAAAACATCATATTAAATAGATATAAACGCTAAGGAAACACAAGACGACATGAGAGAGAAATATTGGGCCCTACATCGGTCACTATGGCCTCCGTGATTGTCGTAATTGCAATACATGACTAGTTATCTAGCACCGCTCATACTAGTACCCATCACTCATCACTTGGTAATGCCATAACTGGGCGCGAGGACGCTATACATGACTAGTTATCTAACACCGCTAAAATTGGATTAGTCTGACCATCTCAGGGAATTAATCAAAATCCATAACATCATACAATGCGTACCATGTCTACTGCGATACGAACAAAGAACTCGAGGAACCACATACATCACTTTCCAGGTAATACTCTTCGGTTTTCACTCGCCACTCAGTAACGCCTCTTGCTGTTCCTCGAGATGCTACGGACAGTCCGGCGTTACAAGTGAAAGATTATGCGATATATTGCACTGCCATCTATATCGCGATGACGACAAATGGCTAATTGATCCCTGGATGCCCTTTTCCCAGCTCATAATCGTTGTGAATTGCAAAAAACAAACAAACGGCTACACATATGGCGCCACACCGTGTAGCCAACCATACTAAAACGTCATAGTTGATAGATATAAACGCTAAGGAAACACAAGACGCCATGAGAGAGAATACATGGGCCCTACACCGGTCACTATGGCCTCCGAGATTGTCGTAATTGTAATAAAATATTAGTACTCACTCATTGCTTGGTGATGCCATTAACTTGGCGTGAGGACGCTATACATGACTAGTTATCAAGCACCGCTAAAATTGGATTCATCTGACCATCTCAAATCATTAATCACAAATCCATAGCATGATACAATGCACTACCACCTCTATTGCGATACAAATAAAGAACTCGATGAACCACATACATCACTTTCCAGCTAATACTCGTCGGTTTTCACTCGCCGCTGAGTAACGCCTCTCACGGTTTGTCGAAATGCTACTAACGGTCCACCGTTACAAGCGAAAGATTATGCCATATGTTACATTACCATCTATATCGTGATGCCAACAAATGCCTCATTGATCCCCAGATACCCCTTCCCCAGCTCACACTCGATGTGAGTTGCAAAAAAACAAACACAGACCTACACATAAGGCGCCACACCGTGCAGCCAACCACACTAAGACGTCATAGTAGATACATAGAAACGCTAAGCGCAAGACAACACGAGAGAGAATACGTGGGGCCTACATCGGTCACTATGGCCTCCGAGATTGTCGTTAATTGCAATAAAGTATTTGTAGTCACTCGTCGATTGGTAATGTCATTAACTGGGCGCGAGGACATTGTAAATGACTAGTTATCATGCGCCGCTAAAATTGGATCAATCTAACCATTTCAAGGTATTAATCACAAATCCATAGCATGATACAATGCACTACCATCTCTACTGCGATACGAACAAAGAACTCGGGGAACCACATACAATACTTTCCAGCGCATACTCGTCTGTTTTCACTCCACTCAGTAACGCCGCTTGCGGTTCCTCAAGATGCTACGAATAGTCCAGCGGCGTGACAAACGAAAGATTATGCCATATATTGCACCACCATCTATATCGCGATGCCGATAAATGGCTCATTGATCTCTAAATGCCCCTTCTCCAGCTCATACATACCCTGCATTGCCAAAACCCACAACCAGCTCACACGGAGGACGCCACACCGCCCAGCCCGGCACACCGGGACGTCGGCCTAGAGAGATAGCGAGGGAGGGAGACGCTCACGGGGCGGAGATAATGACAAAAAACCACCACAATTGAACACGAGATGTCCGAAAACCACCACCTTAGGGTTTGTCGACACATAAATACCACTATTGGGGCTATGTTGTGACGCAGAACACTAATCGCTCGTGGTTAGCGTTCTAACAGGTTTTCTGGAAGGTGGGACCCGCCTGTCGGTGTACACGTGGCAAAAAAGAAAAGAAAAAAATAGCAGGTCAACACAATCATCATCTCTTCCATGGCGCGCGCGTTTGGCCCAACGCCGTCATAGTCACCGGCTCCATGGCGCCGTACGTCCCGAAGCTGCAGGCCCTGGTGCGCGGCCACCTCGTCCGGAGGCACGCCAGCAATACCCTGCGCTGCATGCAGGCGCTCGTCGCCGCCCAGGACAGGGCGCGCACGGCGCGTCTCCGGTTCCTCGACGACGAGAAGCCCATCCGCATCACATGCTCGACTTCACCTGCTCCTCGCTGTTCAGCGGCACGCCGCCCACCAAGGGTGCCATGGGCGACGGCGCCGTGTCCAAGTCCGTGAAGTGGCTCGCGCTCATGGCGTACTTCCGAGACGCCGCCGCCGGCGTGCTCGAAGAGGCCGAAAAGGCAGAGCCCGGCATCCCACCAAGTCAAATGGCTGGGCCGCGCCGGCGGGGCCCTACACGCCAGGCTCGCCGACGAAGTCCGCGCCGCCGTCCTCCGTTGACCAGCTCGGCCTCGGACGCGCCGTGCAAGCTGCGGCAGCAGAGCACCGGCGCCGACCACCCGCTGCTGTTCCCCAGCTACATGGCCAACACGCAGTCGTCGCGCACCAAGGCGCGGTCGCAGAGCGCGCCCAGGCAGCGCGCGTCGGTGTCGCCCGCCCCCGAGGCGCCGTCGTCGTGGGAGAGGCAGGCCAGCGGCGTGCCCGTGGGGCGTGAGGCCAGGGGCGGGCACCGCCAGCGGCGGCCAGCGGCGGGCGCGGCCAGGGCTGGCTCGGCCAGGGGCGGGCACCGGGCGGGCGCCGCCAGCGGCGGGCACGGCCAGGGGCAGGGCGGGCGTGGTAGGCGGCGGGCGTGGCGAGAGGCGGGTATGGCCAGGGTGGTCCTCTCCTCGGTTGTCCACCCGTCCGCCGACGCGCATCCCATGCCGTCGCGCAAGTCCATGTCGATGGAGGCGCAAGTCCAGGTCCAGAGCGCGAACAAACGGCAGCGCGACTTCTTCGAGTACAGCTCGACGACGCTGGTACCGCCGGCGGGAACGCTGGGGGCGACGGGCCCTCGCGCCGCGATACGCCGGGATGGTGATCTCGATCGAGCGGAGGGCGCGGTCGCCGCGGCGGCTGGTGGGGCCGGACGAGCGGGACGAGCCCTATGGCATGCTCCCAGCGAGCGTGCGGTCGCAGCTCCGGGCGCGGCTGCACGGGGCCGTGGCGGAGGCAGACGCGGGGCTTGCCGGCGAGTGGCCCTCATCGGCGCGGCGGCCATCGGCGTGCAGCAGCCTCCCGTCCGTCCCAAGCTTAGAGATAGGGTTTACCCATTTTTTTTCTTTGCCACGTAGACCTGACGGGTGGGGCCAAGTTGTCAAAATAACTGTTAACAGGCTTAAGCAGACAAATTAGTGCTCCGCGTCACGACCTAGCCTCAATAGAGATATTTATGTGTTAAAAAACCCAAAGGTGGTGGCTGCGCGTCATCTCGTGTTCAATTGTGGTGGTTTTTTGTCATTTCCTCCACGGGGCGAGATAGAGAGGAGAATACCTGTGGGCCTCACACCCGCCACTGTGGCCTCTGACACAGCTCACGCCTTTGACGAAACGGTAGCCCCGGGAACCCCACCCCACCCCTGAGAACGATTAAAAACCCGGCAGCCAAAAAGAAAACCCAGGGCGGACGGACGGATAAAAAGTCCATGCGCAGGACAGGGACGTTGGCGATGGACGGCCCGGATCCTCCCGCAGCGCCTCAGCCCCGAGGCGGAATAAAATAAAGAACGAGGCGGAAAAGCGAGAGCACTGCAGCCCTGGCCCACGTCCCGTTTGTTTATTTATTCATTTTCCTCACTCCACTGCCCGGCCCGGACTAAACACTGGACTGCTGCTTCGCTTCTCTGCCCGCTTGTACCAGCCGAGGCAGCAAGCCAGCATCCTTCCTTCCTCCTCCTGCCCCCTGCCCCCTGCCTCTCGTCCTCTCCCCCGCCCGAGGAGCGGAGGTGGCGACGGCTGCAACGGCCGCCAGGTTTGCTCCCCGTCTCCTGTTCCTCGTTTTGTTCTTGCTGCTAGGAAGGATCACGCATGCTCGTGTAGTCGTGCGTGTCCCTTTCCCGGCGATTCGGTTGTCGAGTTCTTGGTCGATGGATCGAGGGGATGCTCGGGCGGACGGCGTTTCTTGTTTCCTGGAGCGGCGGATTCCGCCTCTGTTTTTTCGAGGTTTTTTTTGGGGAGCACTGGAGCAGGGTGGCGGTCGCGGTCACGGGCGTGTCGTAGCCTTTTCTGTTCTTGTAGTTGTAGGCTCTGGTGCTCCCTGGATTGTCCGCCGGCCTAATTTTAGTAGCGATTAAGGCCACCGAAATGCCGTGTCCCATGTTAGCATCTCCGAATTTGGCGTAGCAGAGCAGGCCGGTGAGTGATGATGCCCCATCATTGCCAAGAATCTCCTGTGCCGGACTGATGTTTCTTCGGCCTTGAAATCTGTGGACGAGGAGGTGGCGGCTCTTTTATGGAGTGGAATGATTACAGTCATCAGCATATTTGCTTATTCTGTTTTTTCCTATTTTACTGTAGAAAAATATCCTCACGCGCTAGATTGATTTTTCCTTCTCTCCCTTTAATCTTCTATGGGAGTTCAATAATTGCGAACTTAGGCGTGTGTTGAATGAATCCTGTCTGATTCGAGAAGTGCTTGATTTGTGTGTGCAGATAGGGGAGGGACTCGCTGATGGAGGGTGTGGAGGAATCGAACAGGGAGGCGGTGCAGAGCTGCCACAGGGTGCTCAACCTCCTCTCCAACCCCCATGGCCAGCTCGTTCCCCACAAGGATCTCGTGGAGGCCACCGGAGAGGCTGTCTCCAAGTTCGGTTCCGTAGCCTCCAAGATCGCCAATGGCAATGGCCGACAGGGCCATGCCAGGTTTAGGAGGAGGGTCAAGAAGCCGATGCCCAGCTTTGACAGCAACCTCTTCTTGGAGACCTCTGCATTGGCTCCTCCTGCTGCAGCAGCTAGAGCATCCAATCCGAGCCCGGACACTAGTCTCCGGCTGTTCCCGAGGCACCAGCAGATGGAGGGCTCCTCTTCAAAGGATCCTGTCAGGATCCCTGCTCAATTCCCCCAAAGGCTGCTTCTAGATAACCTGTCGGTCGGTTCGAATGGGCCGGCTCACGGACCGCCGGTCCAGCTCGTCCAACCCGTCTCTGTTGCGCCGCCGGCAGGGATGCCAACGCCGGCATTGCCAGCGGCACATCTTCATTTCATCCAGCAGCAGCAGAGCTACCAGAGGTTCCAGCTCATGCATCAGATGAAGTTGCAGAGTGAGATGATGAAGAGGGGTGGCCATGGTGATCAGGGTGGTAGCACTGGTGGTGCTAAGGGTGTCAATCTGAAGTTTGATAGTTCTAATTGCACGGGATCATCCTCTCGTTCATTCATGTCATCTCTGAGCATGGAGGGGAGTATGGCGAGTTTGGATGGCAGCCGCTCCAGCCGGCCCTTCCAGCTTGTTAGTGGTTCGCAGACGTCAAGCACTCCAGAGTTAGGCCTTATGCAGAGGAGGAGGTGCACTGGTAGGGAGGATGGGAGTGGACGCTGCACGACCGGGAGCAGGTGTCACTGTGCCAAGAAAAGGTTAGAGTTTCATTGTGACAAATTGATACGTATCTGACTATTGATATTTTGTTCATTAAGTTTTTTATAAACAACCCTTGTGTGCGATTGCAGGAAGCTTAGGATAAGGAGGTCTATTAAAGTCCCTGCAATCAGTAATAAGGTTGCCGACATCCCAGCCGATGAATTCTCCTGGAGGAAGTATGGACAGAAGCCAATAAAGGGATCCCCTCATCCTAGGTATAGCTAAATACTTGAATCTTCTTTTATCCCTTTACACTTGTTTGCTTATATAGTTATATTACACATGATGTTTGCATTCACACTTGTTTTTTACCTTTTTGTGGGGTCAAAATTAAGTATATGCGCATGTCACTGGAATGCATAATCCTCCAAAAAGTATACATCGAAAATATTTACTTATTTGGATATCTAAGTTTTATAGTCCTTGAATTAATAATTGGGTAAAAGTTATAAGTCTAGATTTCATGCCCCGGTTGTTTAGGTAATATAATAGGTACCGCTTATAGTACAGTAAAACTGAAGATATCCTTTCCAAAGGGTGCTTTTGCTTTTAATCAAGTAATGTAGTTTCATTCTAAGTTTGCTATAAGTATAAGGACTAGAGTCTAAAAGAAACCTGTTCTAATTCTGGTAGTGTGCCTATTGCAATCCAAGAAAGGTTACAGCTCTCCCAGCACACTTTACATTCTTGTTCTTTCTTCAAATAGCCAGCTTACTAATATAAGTGTGTGCATCATTGTCTTGCAGGGGTTACTACAAGTGTAGCAGTGTGAGGGGCTGCCCAGCGAGGAAGCATGTCGAGAGGTGCGTCGACGACCCTGCAATGTTGATCGTTACCTATGAGGGCGATCACAACCACACCCGAGCTGCAGCCCAGCCAGCCTGACCTTTCAGATCTTCAGTCGCAGACTGCTTTCGATAGCCTCCGTTTCTAGAAAAAGAAATAAAAAAGAAGAAGAGCCTAGATTGTACATATTTGTCTCCTAACTGCTGGGAGAGGAAGATTCACCCCTTTCAGGAGAATCCATGGCGAAAGGGATTTATCGCGCAGATGGTCGATGTAGTGCTTCTCATCAAACTCATAACTTTTGTAGCTTTTTTTTCCACCGTTTCTCTCTGTTTATGTTGGTCCTTAGGACTGTCCTGTGTTGTGCAGTGTTACATTGAGCTGCAGTTATATGTCGGGGGTTGGTGTTACTGTAACTCTGCAGGGGGATTGGAGGAAGCAAGTACTAGCAGGCAGTGCTTGTTAAAGTTGCACCATCTAGGAACAAAATGTACCCTCATCTTCACCCAATTGGATTGGTACAATCTTGGTTATGGTAGTCACCTGGTAGCTTTGACATGTGTTTCTGTTGGCACAAGTGGTCTTTCTTTGGTGGCATTGCCAGCATTTGATGTGTGCTGATCACATTACTACATGCTAGGTTGCTATATTACCTTTGGTTTTGCAAATACTGTTCACATTTTCTGAGCTTAATATTGTATACATGTTAATGCTATTACACATGGTTCTGAACAAATTGATTTAAGAAATTTATTTATAAAATTAATTACTAAAACATAATCCTCCTGCACCTTTGATGTTTTCTTTTAGGGAACGACTGAAGCTTTATCGCATACTACAATATTCAGGGGATACAAAAATTCCTTGTGGCCCCTTCGTTCAGTATTAGCGACTCCTCCATCTGCATTTAATTTCACAAGTCCAGGTGGAGGCGGGATCCACTTTGCTGCCGGACGAACAATGGGTACTGAAGTGCATTGCTTCTTCTCTGTTATCTCAAGTTCAACTAGGTACCTGGCAATGAAAGAATAGGTGGACAGCGGGCTCTGAAATTCGCCTTCGTGGATCGCTAGTCTCGCCCACCAAATCGTCAAAAGGATGTTCAAACAGCCGGATGAAATCACTCTCGAAATAGGTTTGCGCCCCGCTATATTAATATAGTAACCACACCAAACAACAATGAGACCGTTGTTGGGCGAACAACACAAATCAGCCCAAGAGAAAAACAAGAGAAAAATAAAAGAAACTAAAGCCACCAACGCCAGATCGACGAAAGCGACGATGACTCGCAACCACTGCGCCTACCCACCGGAGAATTCCCACCGCACCCCTAAGCCTCCGAATGGCCGCGTACCAAGCAACACCTTTCAGAAGGAAAGCGACGACGACGACGCTGCTGCCCGGACTGATCCTATGATTTCTCCCGGTACACGGAGGGAAGTGGGGGTACACATGATGCCCTTCAAGAAGGACAGCGGCGCCCGCAGGCGTCGCCGCGTCGGTGTCGGCAAGAGCCGACAGGGATTTCTCCCAACCCCCAACAAACCACTAGCCCGGCCACATGAAAGGACAAGGATGTCGCCTATAGGGGGTGAATAGGCGATTTAAAACTTTTCCGGTTTAGGCTTGATAAATGCGGAATAAAACTAGGTGTTTTAATTTAACAAGCACACAACCTAAATATACTAGGTTCACCTATGTGCAACAACAACTTATGCTAAGCAAGACAAGTAACAAGGTGATAACAAGATATAATACTTCAAGCACGAAGGATATCACAATGCAAAGTGCATAAGTAAAGAGCCCGGGTATAGAAATAACCGAGGCACGCGGAGACGATGATGTATTCCTGAGTTCCTCCTTTTTAGGGGAGTATGTCTCGTTGGAGGGGTGTGAGTTTCAAACTCAAGATGTCACAAATGACCTCACCCTATTCTCCGATGAATCTCGCACAAAAGATCGGTTCACCTTCCACTATAGATTTCCTTTTGGACGGAAATCGAGTCCCTTAAAACAATCTTGAGGCACAACCCAAAAAAGGATTGAGAGCTCCCAAGTGACCACAAAAGTCCTTGACCACAAAAGGTCACACGAACACCGTCTAGGGTCCAACGACCCAAGAGTAACAAGCTCACAAATTTCACTTCCACGAATCCTCGTGGAGAGGGCAAACCGATGCAACAAAATGCAATGGCAAGAACATAAGAAGTGCTCAAGTCCTTCACTCTCAAATTCTAACAAAGCAACAAATGATTATGGGGAAATAAGAGAGGAAGAACAAAAGAGGAGAAACACCAAGAACTCTAAGAACAAGATCTACTAGGTTCCCCTCACTTAGAGGAGAGACGGATCGGTGGAAATGTAGATCGAGGCCTTCTCCTTCAATCCTCCAAAGATCAACAAGTTTGGTCAGAGAGATTGGGAGAACTAGCTTGGGGAAGCTTTCAACAATGGAGGAGAGAGAAACTGGAAAGCTAGCAGCTCAAGGTTGAAGAAGGGGAGGGGTATTTATAGCCCCTCCCACGAAAATAGCCGTTGCAGCCACACTTAGGCCGGAACTTCCGGTCCCAGGGCCAGAACTTCCGGCCCCCAGGCCGGAACTTCCTTCCCAGAACTTCCGGACCCCAGAAAAACAGCTAAAAAACGGTACTGGACTTGGGCCGGAACATTGCCCGGAACTTCCGGGGGGCCGGAATTTCTGACCTAAAATCCGGAACTTCCGCCCCTCAGAAAACTGCAGAAACACCAATACGAAAACGGCAATATCTTGAGCATCCGAACTCCGTTTTCGATGATTTTGGTCTCGTTGGAATCACCACAACGAGCACGATAAGATCATGCAGAGAAACATCATAGTTCAACAAGGGAGGATAAAACCAAATGTAGAAAGGTAAAATCTCTCTATAGAATGCAAACTGGTAAAACTTCCAAAACCGAAAACGCAACAAGTTTTCCATACGAAATCCGTTTTCGGTGAACTTGGGCTTGTCATGAAGATCACAACAAGCACCAAAACCCAACAAGGAGAAAAACCAAGTAAGAACCAAGAAAGATGATATGCCAAGTATGCAAAGGTTTGAGCTCTCCACAAAGATACGATCAAGTTACTCACTTGAGAGCCCCTCTTGATAGTATGGCAACTATCCTATAACCCGGGCTCCCACTAACACCATGAGACCGGTAAAATAGAAACCCTATCAAGATCATACCTTTGCCTTGCGCATTCCACTTGAGCTAGATGATAACGATCTTGATCTCTTCAAGTGGACCGCCTTTCTTGATTGCGCTTTGCTTGGTGAAGACTCACATATCGCTCCCCCATACACCAAGATGGGAGAGCCTCTCTTAGGAACATCTTCACTTGACCATTATCTCCAAATGGGTTGCAAGCTTCAAGCATATGATATCTTCTAGATGCCCATCTTGAACTTGCACATCTCAACCTTGATGACGATCACCACTTGACGTCATCCTCCATGAGCTATAAGAAATTTTCCTTTTGATGCAAGCCCATGGAGAGATACCTAACCCCAACAAAGGAATGCCACACACACATAATGGGTTAGTTCACAAAGCTATATGGACAATTTCTTACCATACCATTAGATCACATGATCCCACATGGTATATCATTTAGCTTTGTGTGTTGATCAACTTGAATTCACTCTTTGCACTTAGTCTTGATCAACCTTGTATCTTTTCTTCTTCTTGATCATATCAAATATGTCCATTATAATCAATGATCTTGATAGCATACAACTTTGAATCCAACACATGGAGTTCAAGCGATGCCTATGGACAAACCTATAAGAATATCTCAATACAAACATTAGTCCATAAGGATTGTCATTAATTAGCAAAACCACGCATGGGGCAACATGCACTTTCAATCTCCCCCATTTTGGTAATTGATGACAATCCCTTTTACGAGGGTTTATATAATGAATTAAGCAACCAAACAACACAAAAAGCAAGGATGCAAGAGAACAAAACCATGTTCCCATAAACCCTCTAAATTTCTCCCCCATTGGCATCCATTGCCGAAATGGGTGAAAAATTAAGAAGGCTAATATAATAAGAACTCCCCCATAATGTGTGCATTTCTCAAAATATGAGTGAAATCAAATGCACATATCCAATGACGAATAGTTGGGGAGGAGATCAAACTATATTGAGGATCCAAAGATTGCAAAAGAAAATCAAATTGAAAGATACTTCGACAAAAGAAGTAACCAATCAAAGGATCCGAAAAACCAATTGAACATAAGAAGATATTATGATAAGATCAACCAAGTCTTCTAATAATCAAGAGGGAACTCCCAAGGTACGTGCACAATAAGGATTGTATTTCAATATAGTGTGCACAACATGGAATCCTCACTCCCTCCTAGATAATGTAGAACACAAACACGTGCAAGAGAACATAAATGGGAAAAGAAGCAATACAACTTGCAACGAAATAGATGGTGTGACATAGAAAGACATTTTTGGAGACTAATACAAGGTTGAGCCAAAGCATCAACATAGTCTTTCAATATATGTGGCACATAGTGCATATCATGTCTTTCCCATACACACAAACCAAAGAAGATATAGCAAATATGTCCACAAGCTTATTAAGATGTGAAAGCATAACAAAAGAAAAAACAAAGCTTGTGCCTTTTAGAAACCACCAAAGAATTAAAAGCAATAAGAGGTGGTCACTAAAGAATTGGAATACCAAATAAAGATGTAACTATTCTCATATGTATAAGTTTCTAAGTAGACACCAATCACGAAGATATAAGTCCACAAATAAACATGTACACACAAAATAGGTACAAAGGTAGAGATCATGATATCCAAGAGGAAGTCATAAATACACTAATAAGATCTTTACTTAAAAGCATAGCACAAATCCCAATTTTATCTTAAAGGAATATAGATGAACTTCCAACACACACTCATCATAACATCAAAAGTATCCATAAGGGATAAGGTGATAAAAGGGATGCTCCGAGAAAGATAACAAGTATCGAACAAAGGAAATTCATGCCAAGATACAACCTACACAAGGTTGAAAGCTAGAAATGTATGCATGAGGTAGATACTTGTTACCGAGATAGCATTGTTGATGTAGAAGAAGTTCACAAACATCCGAGCTTGGCTCCAATAAGCACATGGTGATAACACCTTCCTTGTAAATGAGACAAGGTTCCAATGCATCTCAAGTGTACCTAAAACAAATTCAAGTACACCATGGAACCCAAACTCATTGGGTCCATAGTAGTTAGAGCAACTACAATACATTGGACAAACTCCACATAAATATGTGCATATTGATATGAAATTGAATTTCATGCACATCTTAGCCGTTTAGGATTTGATGGAGTTTATCCTATATATTGGATCAACAAAAGTAGGCATGCCAAAGGATATACATTTAATAAATATGCATGCACAAGACTTTCAAGAACCAAATGAAATACAATTTGGACACAACACCAATTAAACCAAGAAGGCACACCCAAGTGTGACAAGAAAACGAATTGCCCAAATTATATCAAAGAGCCAAATCAACACATGATTGAAGGTACCAAGTTGAAAAACATACCAAATAAAAATAGGTTCAAGGAAAGAATCAAACCCTCTACACTTTTCATGATGACACAAAGTACCAAGACGAAAAATGCTTGTCTTCCAAAGAGACATATCATCGGCATCAAAAAAACCAATTGAAAACAAATAGTGTTCTAAAACATATAGGATAGCTCCCCAAGATTTGTGCATTATTTATGATCTTGCATTTGAATACAAAAGGCACACAAATGGGGTCATCACTCTCCATATATTTTATCCAACACTAGTCATGTTCAAGAAAAGCCATAAGATACAAAACCAATTTAAAGAATGGTGTTCTACTCAATGTAGGATAGCTTCCCCGGGAATAGTGCATTATCTAGAAGAATGACTTTGAATGTCAATGCACAAGAATGAGATCATTGCTTTTCCTATCTCAAGAAAGCATAAAACAAATTTTGAGTAGAGCAACAAGATCCACAAGATGAGAGACAAAAACATTTAAGCAAATATGGAACTTGTTTGAGCAACATGCCACATAGTAATAAGATTATTAACAATATCAATTCTAGTTGGCAAAAACCTCACATGTTCACATTTTCTAGGCTTGTAATATGCACAAAGCTTATTACTCCCCCATAATGTGATAAACCATTTCTTTTAAACCAAGAGGCAAATAAACCAACTAGAGATAATTAATGGACATTAGAATTTGAATTTCTCATGAGCATGACATACCACATAGAGAATAGATAATATTGATATATCATCACTAAGTGGTATTCCTCATGTACACAAATTTTTAGGATTGTGAAGTGCACGAAGCATATCACTCTCCCAAAACGGGATAGTCCATTAATCTCTCAAAGGGAGCCAACAAGATAGGATATCAAATAAAAGCAATAAAGCTCAACACAAGTAAATGGTATGCAAACCAACATACACATTCTTAATTACTTAAGATAAGTAAGTTGAGAGCACAACACATACCAACTCTAGCAAGGTACAAAACCTAACACATGCAAGGGTGCAAGCAACTTTCAATGTATATATATGATTTAAACACAAGTTACCGCAAGGAGGAACATTGGATATGAGATAGAACAATATAATCCGAATGGCTTGGCTTGAGAGAATATAATTGATGAAGATCCCTTAATTCTTCATAATGTAGCCAAGTCTCCAATGCCCTCCAACAACACCTATTGATCAAGTTTTAGCTTGTTGGTCCCCAACCAAGTTGGGTCCTAAGAGGTTAGTCACAATAGGCTTGGCAACCCAAATGGTTCTTTTCTTGACACCACTTTGAGTACCAACATATTTGGCAAACACATTGCCAACCTTATCCTTCCTAAGAGAATGAACATTATCAATTATGATAGGGTTGAATAAGGTACCACTAGTGCATGAAGAAGCAAAGTGACCCTTGCCACGGCATAAGTAGCAACATTGGCTTTTTCCCTTCTTCTTAGTTGAAGTCTCAACTTGAGGAGGAATAGCTTGATTCTTCTTGGGAAGTGGCCGTTCTTCAACTTGAGAAACTTGAGTTTGAGCTTGAGGCCTCTTCCCTTGTTGCTTATCACCAAGGTACTTCTTCTTCAAAGGGCAAGATCTAACATGGTGCCCTTCAACTTTGCACTTGAAGCAAATAATCTTGGCCGAATCTTTAACTTGTTCTTGGCCCTTTTTCTTCTTGTTATACTTGGACTTGTTCTTGATATTGGAGTTGAATCCAAGTCCACTCTTGTCATTGGGGCGTCTTTGAACACTCAACATATTGTCAAGTGTAGAATCCCCAACATGACGCTTTTCCAAGTCTTTCTTCAAAGAAGTGACTTGGGCCTTGAGCTCATTTAATGCCTCTACATGGTTAGTACCAACACAAATACTAGAGGAAGTAGATGTTTCATTGTTAGAGCAACAAGGCAATGAAAGTAATTCATCACAAGATTTAGCAATAGTATGTGATGTAGAATTACTAGGACTAGCACAAGACAATATAGCATTTTTAATAGAAGTTGTGCCTTTGTCCACATGAGGCTCACAAGATGTTACCTTTGTAGTGATAGCCTCATGAGCTAACTTTAACCTAGCATGGGATGCTAGAAGATCCTCATTACAGCTAGAGAGCTTTTCATGACTTTCTTCCAATTTCCCATACTTGCTAGTTAGCAACTCAAGTTGAGCCCTTAGCTCAACATTCTCCTTCAAAATAGATGCTTCACAAGATGTGGAGTTAGTAGCACAAGCATCATTAACATTAGAAATGGAAGAAGACAACTTGGCAAGCTCATCTTTCAACTTAGCATTTTCCTCAATAATATTAGCATGATTACAAGAGGAAGTAGAGGAGCTACGCACATCAATTTTAGATAGTTGAGTTTGGAGTTGACCATGAGATTTGGTGAGGAGAGAGTGTTCACTTTCCAAAGCCTTATGAGCTTTGTCAAGTCTTTCTACATCCTCAATTAGTCTAGCATTGTCAACACCAAATTCAACCTTTTCCTTTTAAGCACTTTATATTTAGCAATAGCATGATCTCTTTCCTTAATGATTTTAGCAATAATTAGATCATTTGATTCATCAAGAGATTCAAGTTTCTCCTCAAGAGACACTTGAAGCTCTTGCTCTTCCTCAAGGGCATTCTCTAAGGATGCTTTTTCCATAGCATCCTCTCTTTCAATCCTTCCCTTTTCTTTAATGATATCCTTGCACTTAATAGCAAAAGTCAAAATTTCACACAAGTAAGAGCAAGCTTGACTACCTTTAGGGAGAGCACCAAATACCATCTCACTCTTATCCTTTAAGGAGTCAATATCATTCTCTTTTAATCCATAATAATCCTCATCCTCATCATCACAAGGTGTAGAGAGTTCCAAAGGTGAAGATACCTTTGAATCCTTAGCCATAAGGCAAAAGTGAGAAATGGACGATGAAGATGAAGAATAGCTTGAAGCACCATTGAGATCCATGTCTTGTTCCAACAAATGTTGGTTTTCCTCTACATTGTTAAACATGCACAAAATAGAGGATATGGAAGTATTGTTTTCATGACAACAAGACATATGAAGCATATCATCATGAGATTTAGTTAAACAACTATTACATGATATGCAAGGACTATCAACACTAGCATGTAAGACATTTGAGGTGCTAGAAGTGTTTAAGTCCAAAGATAGAACATTGCAATGAGATAGAGATGATGTATAGTTAATAGTGGATTCACCATCAACAATGCAATTTCTATCACCACTCACCATGTCATTACCTTGTGACAAATCACATGTTGGTGAAGTGGAAGAATAAGTGAGCTCATCACGGCCGGAGGTGGAGGGACAACAATCATCCTGAATAATGTTGGACACTTCATATTTATCTTGAAGCTTGGTCCAAAGCTCATGAGCATTCCGGAAAGGCATGATTGAAGCAAGAACTACATCGCTCAAAACACATATAAGGCCATTCGATACTTGAGTATCGAGATGAGAGTTTTCCTCATCCTCTAAAGATAATTCTTGGGAATCATTTGGAGGAGAAAAACCCACATCTACAAAACTCATAATATAATTTGGACCCATGGCCCTAAAAAGATTAAGCATGCGAATTTTCCATACATCATAATTAGTGCCATCGAATTTAAAAGTGGGATTGTGCACTAATTCCCTAAACGACATCTTTACTCTCTAGGCGGTAAAGCCCAATAAATAAAGCCTAGTCTCTAATACCAATTGAAAGGACAAGGATGTCACCCAGAGGGGGGGGGGTGAATAGGCGATTTAAAAAAATTCCGATTTAGGCTTGATAAATGCGGAATAAAACTAGGTGTTTTAATTTAACAAGCACACAACCTAAATATACTAGGTTCACCTATGTGCACCAACAACTTATGCTAAGCAAGACAAGTAACAAGGTGATAACAAGATATAATACTTCAAGCACGAAGGCTATCACAATGTAAAGTGCATAAGTAAAGAGCTCGGGTATAGAAATAACCGAGGCACGCGGAGACGATGATGTATTCCCGAGTTCCTCCTTTTTAGGGGAGTACGTCTCGTTGGAGGGGTGTGAGTTTCAAACTCAAGACGCCACAAATGGCCTCACCCTATTCTCCGATGAACCTCGCACAAAAGCTCGGTTCACTTTCCACTATTGATTTTCTTTTGGGCGGAAATCGAGTCCCTTACAACAATCTCGAGGCATAACCCACAAAATGATTGGGAGCTCCCAAGTGACCACAAAAGGCCTTGACCATAAAAGGTCACACGAACACCGTCTAGGGTCCAACGACCCAAGAGTAACAAGCTCACAAATTTCACTTCCACGAATCCTCGTGGAGAGGGCAAACCGATGCAACAAAATGCAATGGCAGGAACACAAAAAGTGCTCAAGTCCTTCACTCTCAAATTCCAATAAAGCAACAAATTTTTATGACGGAATAAGAGAGGAAGAACAAAAGAGGAGAAATACCAATAACTCCAAGAACAAGATCTACTAGGTTCCCCTCACTTAGAGGAGAGATGGATCGGTGGAAATGGAGATCGAGGCCTTCTCCTTCAATCCTCCAAAGATCAACAAGTTTGGTCAGAGGTATTGGGAGAACTAGCTTGGGGAAGCTTTCAACAATCGAGGAGAGAGAAACTGGAAAGCTAGTAGCTCAAGGTTGAAGAAGGGGAGGGGTATTTATAGCCCCTCCCACGAAAATAGCCGTTGCAGCCACATTTAGGCCGGAACTTCCGTCCCGGAACTTCCGGACCCCAGAAAAACAGCTAAAAAGCGGTACTGGACTTGGGCCGGAACTTTTGCCGGAACTTTGCCCGGAACTTCCGGGGGCCCGGAATTTCCGGCCTAAAATCTGGAACTTCCGCCCATCAGAAAACTGTAGAAACACCAATACGAAAACAGCAATATCTTGAGCATCCGAACTCCGTTTTCGATGATCTTAGCCTCGTTTGAATCATCACAACGAGCACGATAAGATCATGCAGAGAAACATCATAGTTCAAAAAGGGAGGATAAAACCAAATGTAGAAAGGTAAAACCTCTCTAGAGAATGCAAACCGGTAAAACCTCCAAAACCGAAAACGCAATAAGTTTTCCATACGAAATTCATTTTCGGTGAACTTGGGCTTATCATGAAGATCACAACAAGCATCAAAACCCAACAAGGAGAAAAACTAAGAACCAAGAAAGATGATATGCCAAGTATGCAAAGGTTTGATCTCTCCATAAAGATGCGATCAAGTTACTCACTTGAGAGCCCCTCTTGATAGTACGACAACTATCCTATAACCCGGTCTCCCACTAACACCATGAGACCGGTAAAATAGAAACCATATCAAGATCATACCTTTGCCTTGCGCATTCCACTTGAGCTAGATGATGACGATCTTGATCTCTTCAAGTGGACCGCCTTTCTTGATTGCGCTTTGCTTGGTGACGACTCACATATCGCTCCCCCATACACCAAGATGGGAGAGCCTCTCTTAGGAACATCTTCACTTGACCATTATCTCCAAATGGGTTGCAAGCTTCAAGCATATGATATCTTCTAGATGGCCATCTTGAACTTGCACATCTCAACCTTGATGACGATCACCACTTGACGTCATCCTCCATGAGCTATAAGAAATCTTCCTTTTGATGCAAGCCCATGGAGAGATACCTAACCCCAACAAAGGAATGCCACACACATATAATGGGTTAGTTCACAAAGCTATATGGACAATTTCTTACCATACCATTAGATCACATGATCCCACATGGTATATCATTTAGCTTTGTGTGTTGATCAACTTGAATCCACTCTTTGCACTTAGTCTTGATCAACCTTGTATCTTTTCTTCTTCTTGATCATATCAAATATGTCCATTATAATCAATGATCTTGATGGCATACAACCTTGAATCCAACACATGGAGTTCAAACGATGCCTTTGGACAAACCTATAAGAATATCTCAATACAAACATTAGTCCATAAGGATTATCATTAATTACCAAAACCACGCATGGGGCAACATGCACTTTCACCACACCGTTGGCTCCACCAAGCACACCGCCCACCAACAAGCGCCACCACGGTCTTGAGGCCCTCATTGACGTCTCACCATGACAAATGCTGCGAGGCCGGTCGGACCGACGAGAAACATCCGTAGACATGGGACGGCAGTACCGCAGCCACGTGGGAGGGAACAACCTCCACCGCCAATGGCAGTAGCAGACCGGACGCAGCAGCGGGAGCACACCAGGCCAACCTGCCCGGCCGGGCCCGGAAAGGGCCCGTGAAGCTCCTGCCGCCGCGCTACAGTAGACACGGCGCCGTAGCCACCATCCCCGTCACGAGTTGCTTCTCAGTCCAACCGGAGGTGTCACGTCAGAGCCCGAGCCAGCCCGCTCTAACCCAGATCGGGCCCAAAGGGCCTAGATCTGGGCTTGTAGGGCGCCGCGGCAAGCTTCGCACCAGCCACCACCGTCGCCAAGTGGCAACGCCGTCGCCCCGCCGCCACCCTGCCTGCGCCGGAGCGTCGCCGGCCTGCCTGCACCGCCGCCAGAACGCCGCTCCCGAGCCGCCCTTCTGCACCGCGGGTAAAGAAGAGAGCCGCCGCCGCCGGCCACGCACGGCACCGCGCGGGCAACGCCCGCCGGCGGCGGCAGCGAGAGGGAAGGGAGGGGGCCGAACGTTGGCCGAAGCAGAGGGAAGGGCCGCCCGGTCGCCTCGCTCGGGGAGGCGACGCGGGGGGCACGGAGGAAGACACTTGCTGCTACAATGTATATTACCGAAATACTATGGCTTCAGTTTCCGATGAAATCACTCTGGTTCAACACATTACAGAGATTCATCAGCCATAGTTTTTGGGTCAGGGGTTTCGTCACCCAGTAAGGCATCCCCGATATCTTCGTCGATCAGGGCCCAAACTGACATTGCCACAGTACAGTTCAACAAAGCATGTCTCCAAGTATCAGCTGCAGAGTTGACAGTTTATGTTGGGAGTGGGCTCCAGAAAACTGACAGTTTATTTTAGAACTGCAAGTGACAGTTGGTTTTAGTTTTTTTCTCAGTCATTTGGGCTCTATTTATAAGCTAGGCCATGCTAATTAGGCCAAGCGGAAACACTAATCTCCTGGGCCACGGTAGCGATTGGGAGATGTAGGCCTTCCGACCGCATGTGTATGCTTGGGCCTTGTGTTCTGGGCACCACTGGTCAAACATTGATCTCACAATCTCACAACGGTCAAGAAGCGATAAGCATGCCAGAATCCGCGCATAATTCTTTTAATTTTTTTAGCATGCATGATCACTACATGGAAGGCAAAATGCAACCCTTCGGTTTACTAATGTCAGTATGTCACATACATAGCCAATACGCATGCAATCATCTGGCAAGTGCTAGGCGTCAGCGGGATGATGCATCATCCAGTTTAACTGCCCATGCATGCGTGGCCCCCTTATTGCAGCAAAAGTCGAACATTGCTGGATTCTTTTTAGAACATAACATTTTTCTATGTATGTAGCATTTCTGAAAATGCGAAACTTTTTGCAATATGAATCTATAAAATCTTTCAACTTGTAGTGAAAAATATTGTACTATTTTGGACACAGCCATTTAGCAAAAAGTAACAAAGCATTCAACAAATCCCATTTGTTTGCATCAAAACGTCTGTAAAGTGTGTCAGTTTTGCAACAGAAAAATCAACACATCCAACATTTGTGACTAACTCACCTGACATAACAGAAACACATATGTAACTTTGGAGAGAACTCTTTGTAGCATACACCAATAAAAAATTGCGGCATCTTACTTGGGCTTAGACAAAAGAACATACAGACACTTGCATTAAACTGCAACACCATATATCATACATTTCCCTTAATACTGACCTCCATAGTTGACCATAAAGTCACCGCGATAATCGATTCGAACTCACTGGCGACAAATTTGCCACGTCGTAATCTTGCCGGAGCAAGATCGAGTGATCCCTAGACAAATCCACCCACAAACTTTGTCTTCTCCGGCAATTCACTCGCGGGGCATCGTCTACACCGACTCCAACGGTGTGTGTGTCCCACGTGGAATAAAGTAGAAATGTGAACGTTCGGGACATTTTCCTCCATGGGTCGAGTGGCAGATGCACGCATGGAGACGTACAAGGCAATGAGACGCAAGAGGAGAGCGACGCGCACGTCCGTAGAAACCGGCTGATTTGACAGCCAGTTGTCAAATAGGTTTTCCCATCAATCATACTATGGCACCACAAAAGATCTCTCAACATAAGGTGTTGTATTCTACAATGTTAATTTATTTATCTCATTTTCGTAGATCATAATGTGTATATATGTGGAGCCTATCCATAACGTTTGTGAATGTTCATAGAAATATTCTTGGCACGTATGAAACATAGTGTAATATCTTTTAAAATTCATGAAATTTACTTGATATAATGGCCATCAAGTACCGAAATTGTATTCAGCTAAAAACATATACCATCCTGCAACATGGTCGATATAAATACAACAACACGTGATGAAACATTTGTGATAAGTTTGTGAATTTTTTCTGGCACTCCAGAAACAAGGATGGAACATGACGCGCACACACAAACATAGACACAAACACATGCAACACCCACCAACACACTGCGCGCGCGTGCAGACACATAAAAAAAGGTTTCATTATGTTTATTCGGATGTCAAACTTAGTCAAAATATATCCAAGATTGATTTTCTCTTGAAGAACACATTCACGAGAAGCACCAACATCACAGTTCATAGTTTTGGTTCGAAGCATAAAGATGATACAAATTTTGAAGCAACTAGAAGTGATCCGGTGGCTCTACCGTGCATGGCCACAAATCTATCTTGAACATCATGAATGACTTCACTCCACCATCTGTCTCCAGGCCCCTTCGTCGACAATAGTAAGTTATGTTTTTTCCACTAAAACTTAATATTAAATTTCAACTATTTAGCGTACAAATCCACTGAAAAGAGTTTTGTGTAACTGCATGTACCTGGACTGTCCTTACTCCTCAAGATCTTGATGTAAACTTCTCCCTACCAATAAGGCATTTTGAGCCATCTGTCAGCAATAAAGCATGTGACTTAGACCCCTATAGTGAGAGCATCGAAGGTAGTATTACACACTTTATGTTGGCAAAAAATGATGCGGCATATACATTAAAAGAAGATAGAAGTGATAGCTGTATCATGCTATATATGATACAATATCACACCGCAAAGAACTACAAAACTTAATAACAAATAGATCTTGCGCACAATATTCCATTAGGATTCTACAAACAATAAATAGGATGAGACGATGATAATATTATATGATGATAATAGTACGTGGACAAATGGAGGCCGAGCTCTAGGGAGCTTTTTATTTCCAAAAACCCGAAAATCATATTTACAGGCTTCAATGTTTTTTGATAAAAGTCCGGATGTAGCCAATGATGTATCCTACAAACATGAAAAATCAATGACCGCTAGCCGCCTACACTGGCGCCGAGCTGGATCCGCCCGTCTCCTACAACGACCGCTAGATGTTAATGCGAAAGGCGAGCTCGTTCTCGTCAATGGAGGAGCTTGATCCCGTCGGAGCCGCCACATCGGAGAGCTCTGGTTCACGGAATCCCAGTCTATCTCATCGGACACCTCGTTGTCGATCTCGTTGGACGGATGTGGAGGGGCGATGAGGAGAGGAGCGTGGACAGTGCGAGTGAGGAAAGCTAGGGTTTGGTCGGTGAGTGGGACGAGAACAGGTTTATGTGGAGATGGAGGGGGGCCATCCTGGGCCGGTCCAACGTGGTAGACGTGTTCGGACGGCCCCATATCCATCCCACATATGGGCTGGCCATGAAGGTTGCTAAACAAGACGGACCTTTTGGCTATCTGTGAGGGTCCGGTTGGGTGCACATTTTATGTCTGAACCGCGGCACATGATCGATGCGTGTTTGTTCCGGTTTTGTGTTGTGTGGTGTGGCGTGCCCACCGACAGGTGTATCTCGGTTTGCCCATCTTCGTGCTTGGATGGTGTTGATTTCCTTTGTATATATATGCAGTAAATCCACATGGTTTCCCAAATAATTGGCATAAATAAATGTTAAAGCAGCAGTTATTATGGTATGCTATGTATGAGCCGTGATTATTGGACAATCTCCAATCTTACCATAAAGGTGGCACCTGCACCAAGGAATTAATCGATCCGAGGCAGAATTTTCCAAATTTATCACAATGAAGAAACCGGCCTCTGAATCTATATAAGCACGCATATGTTCTTCTCGTCACCAAGCACATTGCGCGCAAGCAAAAGCCGGCGGCGGGATACGATCGATGGGTAATTTTGTTCTTCACGTTGCCGTCGTTTGGATGCTGCTTTTGGCCGGCCGTGGGACCAATGCTACCCAGGTAACCTATGCAACGTGGTGTATCCTATCTTAATTTCAATAGTGGTCTGCTAATTTGCATGTACGTTCACTCATCAGGTGAAATCCAGCAGCGAAACTAGCTTGCTTGTTCAAATATTGCTCGGCCAGGTTTCACCGCCACTCCAAGCCGAATCTGGCCCCGTGCTGATACATTACGTACGTAATATATGTTGATTCGTTGTAGAGATGGATGTAGACACCGTCGCTAATACTCACCCGTTACATAATATAAGATGTTTTAGATTTTTTCCACATTCACATGTATATACATGCATGTATCTATACACATTTTAGTTTATACTAGGAAACATGCCCGTACGTTGCAACGGGAGAAAAGAACCAACTTATGTTTTAAAACCGTTGGCTCGGCCCATATTTTGCACCAAAGTTTATCGACCTGAGTAACTCTGGTCTCAATTCACCCTTTCGTCTTAATATTTAATTTTATCATCTTTCTATTTGTCTACTCTTATACAGTTTACTTATTAAGATGTTTTAGTATCAGTTTGCAAATTAAAAGTTTTATAAGTAGAATCAGTTTTAGTATCAGTTTGCAAATTAAAAGTTTTATAAGTAGAATCATGGTAAAGAAATAATAGAAAATAATATGTTAGCTACGAACCCTTTGGCCTTGCAAAATAATGGTCCGAGAAGAACCTACTATTTCACTTCCTCGTTACCAGATTAATCAGCATCGTCCACCAAAAACTTAATATTAGTTCTCTGCTTTCAAATTTCTTGCTGCAACTGCATTCCATGTCACAACGTTTGCGCCAAGAACCCGCTGAAGCAGATCAATGCCTTGCCCCACATGGCCACATTGCCGTCGATGCATAATCAGACGCCATCATGTTCCAGCTAACAACATCACTGAATGTCATTTCATCGAAAACTCTGTGTGCAAACTCCCCGCACATGACATACATCCCGACCAAAGTAGTCTGGGCATACATCTCCAGATCATGTCTACTGCTTCGTATACATTGGTTAATCTTGCGTCCAACGGTGACCTCCCGGAGCTCCAGAAAGCACACAGGAAAATGGATACCTTCAGCTTCAGCACCACGGTCTGCTCCCATTGCCGAACAACACATTGTTTTCCTTCCGTTGAAAAACTTCTCCCATTACCGAGCAGCACTTGTAGCCCAACCCAGTATGGTAGAAAAAATCCTACCCCGCAGGCCTGCACTGACGCACAACACACACCCTGCACGTTCACGTTTCTCACCCAATCGGTCGTATCTGCTCGATCCTCTGAACGGCTCGACATCTCGGACATACTCCCCCACAGCCACTGCTGGCATCTCTCCCGCCCGATCTCCCGAGCTAGCCGCATCCACTACCTAAGATGCGGCCAACCGCCTTCTTCATACACCGCCGGTCCGCCGCATGAGACGCGACGTGGCTACAGGCCATAGCCCTGCTCGCACTTCGTTGGTGCAATGGAACCTGGACGTCGCGCATGCTAGTGCTTCCCTTGCCTTCTCCAGCGAGCAGGGACGGGTAAACTGGAAAGCCGCGGATTGTTCGTCAGGTCGGGGCAGCTCGGTTTAGTGCCGTACGTTCGGGAGCTCGGAGCAGCGCCCTGCCGTGGAGGGAACGCCGGTCTGGACTGGATGAGCAGACGGAGGCGGGGGAATCCGTGTGAAAGAAGTCTTGTGGCATCGATTGGTGAACTTTGTCGGGTCGACGCCTGGTGAACTGTCGCGGTGGAGAGCGGTGCACTGCTGGTGGTAGTCGGGCCAGCTCGAGGCCCGGGGGGGGGGGGGGGGGGGGGGGGGGGGGGGGGGGGGGGGGCGCATCGGACTCATCGACCTGCATAGGTGGGCGAGGCTTCCCTATCACGCTCTTCGTTGGGCGGCTGCTGCGGGAAGGCGAGAGACAGACGTCATCCTTGGTCCTCTAGCAGGTGCACCTCCGAAAATTCATCTCGATCAGATCCTCGACGAGCAAATCGTCACAAAAGTCGATCGTTTCACGAGTTCGCGACTCGATGGCAAAGATTGTGCTGATCGAGTTGGTCCATGGATACCTCGGTCGGGTGGCCGTTTTATATATAAGCGTTTCCATAGAGCAGTCGTACACGAACGTCGACTTAGAGACCGGAGCGGATACGTACGCTTTCAGGCTTCACTTAAAAAAAAGGCTTCACGTGTCTTCCTGTCATGGTACGGAACAAAAAATTCCTTGGCCTTCTTGGATCGGTTAGGAGTTGGATTGGATGGGCCAGGCTGCAATCGAGAGAGTTCTTGAATTGAATTAGGAAACCGATTTTCTTAGCGATGGATTAATGGAAGGTGTAGGAAACGGTTTTCCAGCGATTGCACGCCGGACGAACCAAACGATTGAAGCGTTTTTTTTGACTTATGGGTGGCAGTGGTGGGTAATTTTTGTGAACTTTAGGGGTATTTTCAACGGCGTACCACAAGAAACATTAATGCCTTTATTATTAGGTATAGATGTACATTCTTCTTAGTCCAAATTTAGACAACATGTGTAACACCTAAAACATCTTATATTATGAAACGAGAGAATATCTATTGCCTTGATTAACGGCGACATACTAAATCTATGTTTTTTTTGTCGTGAACACTTAGTTTGTGAAGCACCTGACAACAGCATCGGATCAGGGTTACTATGGTTTCATGGCCACGATGGACGTATACCGATTCAACCTGAGCACCGAGCAGTACACTTCGGCCTCTGTTCACCTCTACGACTTGGGGAACAGCGGGGAGGCCAACCACAGCGTAATCCAGATCGGCTGGGAGGTGAGTGCGCTATTAAGTTATTAACAATCACATGCACCCGGAGGACATCGGGAAATTCACAATGACTTCCGAAATCATATGCTTCTGTCCGAATAGAAAATCAATAAAATAGTAAAACGTTTCAAAACAACCTGAAAAACTTTGGTGATGAATATATATATAAGTGTTATAATACGTGCCAAGTTTCGTCCTGAGATGACATGTGGTGAAAATATCAGTGGCCAAAATGAGATTTAAAAATATATTTTCTAGAGCACTTATTTTGTTTTTTTACACAGAGCATCACAAATATTATTTCATCATGAAACATGACACGTATTTAGAAAACTTATATATGTGCACCAAATTTTCGAAATATTTTACTCTTTTTCTAAATAAAAATAATCAGGCAGGAGCAAATGAGCTCAAGCATTAATTATGGTTTGCTTCACATTTTGTGTTAGGTTGCACCCAAGAAGTATGGCGATTCGCATGCCCATCTAGGTGTTGCATGGACGGTGGGTAATCAATCAGACCGTGTTGAACATTGTCGGCTTTCTCATGTCCAACACTGACTGCTTTCTCATATCCATATATATATGCTTCTTAAGTCGCCGTGCTTTCTCATCGACTTGGTTATTGAAATACTTTGGTACTAACATTATATTTTTCTCCTTTGATCTTGTAGACCGATGGTTACCAGAAAACCGGTTGCTATAATGCCAACTGCGCTGTAGGTTTTCAGCCGGAGAAGGGCGCACCCATAGCTCCAGGAGGCGTTATTGAGACTGTCTCCCAGCCCATGGGAACCAAACAGAATATCACAATTAAAATAGTTAAGGTACACATCCGCGTCACATGGTCTCAACATACAATCTCGTTCGTTTCAATATTTTAATGTGAAAACTATACAGTTAACTGGGGCACGGTTGATTTTTTAGAGAAAATTTTGTGAAGACACGCTATATATTGTGACAAAAACACTTTGAATAGCACAACTGTGAAATCATAGTAGATTTCGATGAGCCTCACCAATCTAAATAGCCCAAAGTCAATCTAAGCATTAAACTTTTAATAAAATCTTTTACTGGCTCAACCAATTGCGGAGTACATACATTGGCTGAGCCAGATTATTCGTGGAGCCTTGGAACAGTTTGAGAGGTTCTTAATACATGGTTAGCAAATTCCCACAAGAACTCACCATGAATCACTCAAGCCGTAGTAAAATTAATGGAACGTTTGTCGAGAGCCAGGCAACTACCCAGTCTAGCCAAGGCCGTGGCTCCGGCGTTGAGTACATATGCTTCAGATTGTACATGTAAATTGGACCTGAATAATACTTGTTGTTTCCTAATTAGGTACTAACTAATTTTATAAGCATGTCAATTGTTGTTTTCCATTACTACCAACTTTGTTTTTACATGATATTTGTCTTCAATAGCAGTTCATGAGTTTTGCTCGCAGAATCTGTATGCTATCTTATTTAACTAACTTTTAATTTAATGATATTATAGATGATTGATATATTAGGGCTTACACTAGTGGAAACAGGGGCTTTGGTGGAGAGGGGTGTTGGGCTCTAGTCCCGGGCGTGGTTCGATCCCGGACTAGAGGAGGGAACTAGTACCGGGCCGGCTGCTCCGACGCTGCGCAGGTCGGGTCCCGGGTTGTAGGGCACCTCTAGTTCCGGGCCGTGATACCACCCGGGACCGAGGCAGTCAGCGGCAGGGTGGAGACAGGAGGGTGGACCTTTCGTCCCGGGCCGTGGTACAGCCCGGGACTAGAGGTCCCGCTATATCATCTCCCACCCCGGGCCAGCCACCATTTTTGAACTCTCAAGATCATCTCCATTGTTTCCTCTCTCAAGCTCAAGTGTAGCCCCATTTTTTTCCAAGATTTGTCAAGATAGACGGCACCCATCTCTCCAAGGGTTAGCAACACTTGATCCTTTCACCCGGCGGCCGAATTTTAGCCATTTCCATACAAGTTTAGCTCATTTCATTTTTATAGTGCTACCTAGGTGTTTGATGAAATGCCTAAGCTAGGTAGTTCATTTTTTTTATGTATTTTGAGCTCAAATTAATTTATTATTTGTGGATTTTAGTGTCGTCTCGGTCCTCACCGCCGTCGATAGCCCCCGCCATCCCGTGACCGGCACCACCTCGGTGAGCCTCTTCTTTTATCTGTTATTTTACAAAATTACTTGTATGATTTGAATGCATAATTATTTTTCTTGTATAATTTTCTTATGTTTTTTATGTATAGTGTCATGGTTTTGATATCCGTCCCCGTCGCCCTCGTCCGGTCTATGATTCGGATGTGGTATATTTTTATCACTATTTATTTTGTTTCGTGTTTATAACAATCATGCCGACCAAATTGACATAGATATATTTTTATTTAGGAGGTAGTTGAACCGGAAATTCCAGCCGACCCTATTGTAGAGTTTTTTAAAAGAAAACAACGATTTGAAAGCAAAATTGAAGATAAGTGAAGATCTTCGTCTCCAATGCCTAGAAGAGAAGATGGTATTGGACTTGAAGATTGCCGACATCGTTGATGCTCACGGGGTCGAGCTTACCGACGTCGTCGCTGTTCACGAGATGAAGATGGATGCAATGCGCTTGAAGCTTAGAAAGATTAGAAAATATGTCATTAGTCAAGAGGCTTGGTATCATTATGCTGTTGGTTCAATAGTTACCTTAGTTGCGATTCTGATCGCATTTGTTGTTGGATTTAAATTCTTTAGATAGTTGTATTCTAGTTTCAATTAATTTATGTTTTATGAGAACTATGTATTACATTTGGTCACTACTATACTTTGGTTTTAATGTGATGAACTTGTATTAATGAATATGATATGTTTCCTATTATGTTGGTTTATCGTAATGGGTTTTAGCGGTGATTTGCAGATGAGTCATCCGTGGATGTACGCTGACCGACGCTCTAAAGAGTACATGGATGGCGTGCAATCTTTTCTCAATGTGGCTAAGGATAACAAGGGGCCCAATGGTTTTATGTGTTGTCCATGCAAGAAATGTCGGAATGAGAAGGATTACCCTAACACAGACAGAATTCACCTCCACCTGATAACTTCTGGTTTCATGCCCGGCTATAATTGTTGGACCAAGCACGGAGAAAAAGGGGTTATGATGGAAGATAACGAAGAAGAAGAGAACGATGACAACTACATGTACCCTGAATATGTTGGTAACCCAACAGGGGAAGCTGATGATGAAGAGGTACCAGATGATCCCATCATACATGATGATTTACGTGGGGTCATCGTTGATGCACATACCCTAGCAGAAACTACACTTGAGAAGTTGAAGTTGGAGCGCATGTTAGAGGATCACAAAACAAAGTTGTACCCAACTTGCGAAGATGGCAACACAAAGCTCGGTACCACACTGGAATTATTGCAATGGAAGGCAGCGAATGGTTTATCTGACAAGGGATTTGGGAGTTTACTGAAAATAGTGAAGGACAAGCTGCCGGCTGGTAACGAATTGCCCGAGAGTGCGTATGAAGCAAAGAAGATTATCTGCCCTCTAGGATTAGATGTGCAGAAGATACATGCATGCATTAATGACTGCATCCTCTACCGCGGTGAGAAGTATGAGAATTTGAATGAATGCCCGGTATGCGGTGCATTGCGGTATAAGATCAGAGCAGATGACCCTGGCGATGTTGAGGGCCTGCCCGCCAGGAAGAAGGTTCCTGCCAAGGTTATGTGGTACGCTCCTATAATACCACGGTTGAAACGTTTGTTCAGAAACAAAGAGCATGCCAAGTTGTTGCGATGGCACAAAGAAGACCGCAAGAGCGACGAGATGTTGAGACACCCGGCTGATGGGTCGCAGTGGAGAAAAATCGATACAGAGTACAAGGAATTTGCACGTGACCCAAGGAACTTAAGGTTTGGTCTTAGCACGGATGGCTTTAATCCTTTTGGGGAGCAGAGCAGCAGTCATAGCACCTGGCCTGTGACTCTATGTATCTATAACCTTCCTCCTTGGTTGTGCATGAAGCGGAAGTTCATTATGATGCCAGTGCTCATCCAAGGCCCGAAGCAACCCGGTAACAACATTGATGTCTACCTGAGGCCATTAGTTGATGAACTTTTACAGTTGTGGCGTGATGAAGGGGTACCTGTGTGGGATGAGTACAAACAAGCGGAATTTAACCTACGAGGGTTGTTGTTTGTAACCATCAATGATTGGCCTGCTCTTAGTAACATTTCAGGACAGTCGAACAAGGGATACAATGCATGCACACACTGTTTAGATAGCACTGAAAGTATATATGTAGGTAACAAGAATGTGTACCCGGGTCATCGTCGATTTCTTACAACTCAGCATCCCCTAAGAAAGAAAAGCAAGCAGCAGCATTTCAAAGGTGAGGAAGATCGCCGGCCGAAGCCACCCCTCCAAAGTGGTGAAGATATATATGATGCGGTCAAGGATTTAGATGTAATCTTTGGAAAGGGTCCTGGCGGACAGTCTGTTCCGAATGACGCTAACAACCACGTTCCCCTGTGGAAGAAGAAGTCTATATTTTGGGAACTACCCTATTGGAAAATCCTAAAGGTCCGCTCTGCAATCGACGTGATGCACGTGACGAAGAATGTTTGCGTGAACCTGCTAGGCTTCTTGGGCGTGTATGGGAAGGCAAAAGATACTCCGGAAGCACGAGAGGACCAGCAACTTTTGAAAGACCCAAAGAACCTGCATCCAATGAGGACGGATAAAGGACGTCTACGTCCTGCTAGCTACGTTCTTACCAAAGAAGAGAAGGAGATATTTTTTGAAGTCCTGAGCAGTATGAAGGTCCCGTCTGGCTTCTCGTCGAATATAAAGGGAATAATAAATATGGCAGAGAAAAAGTTCCAGAACCTAAAGTCTCATGACTGCCACGTGCTGATGACTCAACTGCTTCCGGTTGCATTGCGGGGGCTTCTACCGGAAAATGTTCGAGTATCCATTGTTCAGCTATGTGCGTTCCTCAATGCAATTTCGCAGAAGTCAATCAGCCCAACCACTCTATTAAGGTTACAGAAGGATGTGGCTCAATGTCTCGTTAGTTTTGAGTTGGTGTTCCCACCATCCTTCTTCACTATTATGACACATCTCCTAGTACACCTGGTCGACGAGATTCACATTCTGGGTCCTGTATTTCTACACAATATGTTCCCCTTTGAGAGGTTCATGGGAGTGTTGAAGAAGTATGTTCATAACCGTGCTAGGCCAGAAGGAAGCATCTCCAAAGGGTATGGAACAGAGGAGGTCATTGAGTTTTGTGTTGACTTTATTCCCGGCATTAAGTCGATTGGTCTTCCTGAATCGCGACATGAGGGGAGACTAAGTGGAGAAGGCACTCTAGGAAAGAAATCATACATATGCAGGGACGGGTATTCTTTCACAAAAGCACACTACACAGTTCTGCATAATTCCACTTTGGTGGCTCCGTATATCCAGATGCACAAGGATATTGTACGCTCTAACAACCCGGGGATGGATGACTCCGCCATTGCAAAGGAACACATGGAGAATTTTGGCGGTTGGTTGGAAACGCATCTGAACAACAACACAGTCTCAGATGAGCTGTTCTTGTTGTCTAAGGGGCCATCTTCGACTATTTGGACTTTCCAAGGGTATGAGATAAACGGGAATACATTTTACACGAACGCCCAAGATAAAAAGAGCACCAACCAAAATAGTGGTGTCCGCTTTGATGATAAGAGCACGAATGAGGCCACGGTCACATATTATGGTTGCATAGAGCAGATATGGGAACTTGACTATGGACCTTCTTTGAAGGTCCCTTTGTTCTGGTGCAAATGGTTCAACCTGAGAGGCGGCGGGGTAAAGGAAGACCCATTGTACGGAATGACTACAGTGGATCTCACGAATGTTGCGTACGACAACGAACCATTCGTTCTAGCCAAGGATGTGGCTCAGGTTTTCTATGTGAAGGACATGTCTACCAAGCCAAAAAAAAAGAAAAGATAAGGAAGTGAATACATCAGCCGATGAGCCAAAGCGCCACATAGTTCTTTCAGGGAAAAGAACCATCGTGGGAGTGGAGGACAAGACAGACATGTCAGAAGATTACGACAAGTTTCATGAAATTCCGCCCTTCAAAGTGACCACTGACCCAAGTCTCAAGTTATATGCAGACCCTTGTCCATGGTTACGGAGCGATCAGAAGAAAGGGTCTCACAAAAAGAAAAAGCGAAGACTAAATAGGGATGTTGTTCATGATGTGTAATAATTTATTAAACTTTTATATAATTTATAGTATGGAGGACAAGACAGACATGTCAATGAAATCAAGCGTATGGCGGTGGCGGAATGTAGTACTTGATTTATAAAGACCTTAGGGCAGCGCTGGGGGAGGACACGTGCCCAGGGCAGCGCTGGGGGAGGACACGTGTCGTGACCGCAAAGCCCGCCTTTAGTCCCGGTTGGTGTTACCAACCGGGACTAAAGAAGCACACGGATCGTGTGTTTCTTTCAAGCGCTTGTGAGACGTTGGATCAGGGGTGTGTTTCTTTTGAGGGATTGTTAGCTGTTGGATCAGCAGTATCACGACCACTTCGTGAGCCATATGACCCGGTTGGTGTTACCAACCGGGACTAAAGAAGCACACGTACCCTATATATAGCCCCCCTCCTCAGACATGTTACTCACTCACACAAAACATTCCAGCGTCACTCGGAGAGGCATCTTTGGGCAACCAGCGGCAAGACGTCTCTGATGACCTGCGACCGTTCCAAACGGTTGCAGATCATCAGAGATGTCTTGCCGGACGGTTGTAGATCATCAGAGACGTCTTACCGCTGCTTGGATCGAAGTGGCGCTCAAACGCAAAACATTCGGGTTCCCTAGCTATAACCCATTTCTTCTAGTGGAAACTCCCATTTCGTGTATTAACCCATTTCTTCTAGGTGGAAACTCCTATTTCATGAAATTCCGCCCTTCAAAGTGACCACTGACACAAGTCTCAAGTTATATGCAGACCCTTGTCCATGGTTACGGAGCGATAAGAAGAAAGGGTCTCACAAAAAGAAAAAGCGAAGACTAAATAGGGATGTTGTTCTTGATGTATAATAATTTATTAAATTTTTATATAATTTATAGTATGGAGGACAAGACAGACATGTCAATGAAATCAAGCGTATGGCGGTGGCGGAATGTAGTACTTAATTTATAAATTTTTGATGTAGCATCAAACTTTGTGATGTGAAACGATCCACTGCACATGTAGTACTTGATTTATAAATTTTTGAATTGATTTTAAATTAAGCGTATGTAGTACTTAATTTAAAACCAAGCGCATGTGATACTTCATTTTAAACCAAAACAGAAACAGGAAAATGAAAGCAATTTTTACTTAATTTAGACAAGTAAATCAAAAGATATAAAAAAGTAAGAAACCAGAAAATTAAAAAAAAACCTCTAGTACCGGGCCGTGCGACCACCCGGTACTACAGGTCCACTGGGCTTGGCGCGCAAATTTTCGCGGCCCTGAGGGACCTCTAGTACCGGGTGGTAACACGGCCCGGTACTAGAGGGTCTCTAGTACCGGGTGGAGCCACGGCCCGGTACTAGAGGCCTTTTTGGCGCTACTTCTACTGGCTCGGGCCAAAAATTTGCCCAAGTCCAGCAAATCGACGCTCCGCCTCTGGGCTCCAGACGACGCCGCCCCCTGCGCCGCCAGGCTGCCGGATTTCTTCCCCGCGCCGCTGCCGCCCTCACCGTGGGTCGCCGTCCTGCTCCTGCTCCGGGCGTGGCCGTCCCCGCTCTTCCCCCGAGCAAGATCGTCGTCCCCGAGCAAGCAAAGCTCGCTCCTGACCCACGGTGAGCTCGTCCCCCCGACCAACTACTCTTGCCCTCTCTCAGATCTAGCATGCGGCGGCGGCGGCGGACCCTAACCACGGGGCCGGCGCCGGAGTTGGCAAACAAGAACAGATTTTTAGGGCCTAAGGGCCGATTTCATTATAATTAGGCCACAAACGGCCGATTACATTGGGGGGAGGCCATTAATAGGCCATTACATTGGAGGGGGCCGGTGCCGCCTAGTCGTCAAGGACGATGAAGGGTGGCGGGGTCCAGAGGTGCTCCGGTGGCGCCTGCTGCTGCGGTGGCGCCTCCTGCTGCTCCGGTGGCGCCTCCTGCTCCTGCTCCTGAGCCGCCGACCAGCTCCCGCCGTAAAGACCAGGACTGGCCAACGAGGCTGGGAGGCAGAGGAGGCGGCGGAAGGTCCTGCTGCTGCTCGCGTTCCATGGCGTAGTGCCACAGCTCGACCTCGTTGGGGTCGTAGTACTGCGGTGGCGGCGGCGGCATCAGGGCCGCGGCCGCATCAGCCTGGACCTAGGCCATCACCTTCTCCCACCGCTTGATCTCGTCCTCGACGAGGGTGCGGTTGGAGGCCTCGTAGGCGGCCTGCATGTCCGGGTCGTCGTCGTCCTCGGGGACCTCCTCCTCGAACCACAGCGTCGGGCAGCGCTGGGTAGGCGGATTGGACGGCGCGGGGCGCCGGGGCGAAGTAGGAGTGGCGGCGGTCCTCGTGCTCGTCCTTGAGCCACTGCTCCCAGTGAGGGGAGTCCGCCGCGTAGGCGGGGTCGTTGCGGAGCGCCGGAGGAGGAGGCGGCGCCGGCGCGCGATCTCCCTGTCCAGTTGCCTCCCAGGGAGCGGGACCGCCGGCACCGGAATCCTCTGCGGGTTCAGGTGCCAGCCCTCGGGGAGGTGGACGTCGTTCCACTCCAGCGTGGCGGCGTTGTCCCAGTGCCACTGGCACTCCGGCTCCGGCACGTAGCGCCGGCGCCGGATCCTCCTCCCTCCGGCGGTGGTGGTGGTGGTTCGTGACGGCGCGTCGGGTGCGTGGGCGACCCGCACCGGTGGCGCGGTCCTCCGCACGCCCTGCGGAACGACGCCCAAGGCCGCCGGCGGTGGAGGCGGTGGAGAAGCGCGGCGACGGTTGGAGGACTCGCCGGTCTCGTTCTTCGGGGACTTCCCGAACCAGCGCGACATGGCGGCGAGGGCACTGGACGGGCGGAGGGGAACCGTCGGGCGGAGGGGAACCGTGGGAGCGGAGTGGAGTGTCCACATCCGCACGGGCGCGTCCCTTTTTAAAGACCAGGACCGTCGGGAGGGGAACCGTCGCTGGCAAGTGGGCCAGGAGCATTGACTCCGGGTGGGCGGGGGCTGTTGGTGCTCCGCATTGACCACGGGGGTGAAGGCGAGGCGGCCGGGTGGGAACACGAGGCGGGGAGGTGAAGACGAGGCGGGGCGGGAACACGAGGCAGGGCGGCGGGGTCAGAACTGGGTCGCTGGCAGGTGGGCCAGCATTGACCACGCGTGGCCAGTGGGCGGTCACACGTGGCGGTGGGGCGGGTAGGCGCTGGCAGGTGGGCCAGCGATGACCACGGTGGCCACCTTTGACCAGGTTCTGGCCCAAATTTGGGCTGGGCTGGGATTGGGACAGCCTATGTTTTTTTTGAAAGATTTTTTTCTTTAGATGCAATATTAAATTGTTTTTGTTGCATATTTGTATAGTTCCCTCCTTTGAATTATTGTACTAATGCTATTATTGTTTTATCTTTTTTTTGTATTAGTTAAACAATGGATGTCGATGCTCCCTTCGTAACGAGAGAAGGGGAAGAAGAGATACTTTCCTACATTTTGGAACCCGGTGAATTTCGGCATCCCGCGGAAGGAGCTGAAGATGAGGACTCGGAAATTGGTGGACCCACGCCGTCTGGCGAGGTATATTAAGCCTATGTTGAGCAGATGCAATAACTGATTTGTGCATATATATGTATTCACACATGTTTCATATTTTTAGACCTCCGCATCGAACCAATCCACTAAACGAGGCCATGCCCAAGGGATGGGCAAAGATGAGCATCTCACAATTGACGAGGTGAATGCAACTACTGGCCAACCACTGGCACCCGTGCCGAACGCAGTTAAGTTTGTGCATCAATGCGGAGTCACTGTCAGGGACAACGTTTATATCAGCACTCAGGAATGGATTAAGCCAAAGTTAGAGGGAGTTAGTTACGTCGACAAGAGAACCAAAGATGTGCTTTGGAACAAGCTCATTGCACATTTCACCCTACCGGTCTTGGAAGATGAGGTGAAGACAAAAAAAATGACGGACAAAGTCAAGCATTTCGCTCTTAAGAAGATGGCTCAACAATTCAATAACTACAAGAACAAATTATTCCGTGAGTGGGAAGAAGATGGGAAACTTCCGGATTTCACCGGCACACGAGAGAGGCAGCGGCCTCACTGGCCTGCATTTCTGGAGTACAAGAAATCAGAACGAGCTAAGAAAAGGTCGCAAACGAATAAGAATAATGCAGCGAAAAAGAAGTATCACCATAAGATGGGGCCAGGTGGCTACCGAGTTGCCGAGCCTAAGTGGGAAAAAATTGAGTCCGAGTTGCGTGCAAAAGGGCTCACCCCGGTCACAGAGGAATGGGACAGAAGGATAAGGAATTGGCTACTTGCGCATGGAGGGGAGTATGACATGGAAACAGGGGAGTTAATAATTGATGAAAGCAAAGTAGTCAACGGAGCCCAAAAAAAATTATTGACTTAATTGCCAAGTCTAAAGAGGGAAAGTTTATTTCCGACAGAGAGAAGGACGAGCTGTCAGAGGCCCTCGGGACCAAAGAAAAAGGAGGATCAACACGAGGCTTAGGAGAAGTGCCGTGGATTGAAGGGTTTCCCGAGGACCGTGCCTCTTATAGAAGCCGATTGAGAGCAAAGAGGAGGAAGGAGCAGCAGGAATCAGACCGGTTGATGATCTTAGAAAGAAATCATGACCAGATGGTTGCTCTCTATAAGGAGCAGCAGAAGCAAATAGATCAAATGCGCGAGCAAGGGGCGCCAACTCTTCAGCTGGAACAAGCGAGTCAAGGCGGCCCATCGCATCGCAGAAGCAGCGTGGCTTCCTCGGTTATGGTCGGTGATGATGAGACAAGTTACCCCGTGGATTATATCACGGAGAAAACAACTTGTGAGCTGCATGTCCCAGTATTTAACTTATCCATGAAGGCGGCGGACGGCTATGCATTCTCCATTGACTCTACAGCATCGTGGCTTGGCAATGCCATTCCAGATGGATTTGCTCGTGTCGGCGTGGATCAAGTTGTACAAGGATATGAATCACTGAACCTTGAGTTCCCAAGAGCTGATGATGAGTCGGTGCTAGGGGACGTCGTGGGTGGTCTAATTCTATGGCGGAAGAAATACATCAAGTTTGAAGGCTGGGCGCCAAGGCCACCATCGTCTCCGCCAATTCACGATTCACCACCTGATGACGATGAAGGGGACGACAACCATCAGTCGCCTCTGCATCAGTCGTCTCCGCCGCCGCGTGCGCCGACTCCACCGCCGCGTGAGCCGACTCCACCGCCGCGTCAGCCCACTCCGCCGCCGCATGAGCCGACTCCACCGCCGCATGAGCCGACTCCGCCGCCGCATGAGCCGACTCCTGAGCCCCGACATAGGAAGGGCGCCACTTCGTCGTCCATGGGATTCGGGCGAGACCCCCGACGTTCGCCCCTCCCAAAAGTACCCAAAAGCCTTGACGACCTCAGAGCTTGCGACATGACTAAAGAGCAATTGGATGCGTGGGTGGATGCAGACACAAAAAGACAGCTTGCACGGAAAAAGCCCGAGGAAAAGCAAACATTTACTGCAAAGGAAAACAAGTGGGCTATTGGATTCATCACGGAACCATCGCAATATGAGAAAAATAAGCCAGATAACTATTTACGAGCTCTGAGTAAAAGTAGTAGCTCTCCCAAGACGAGAAGTAGTAGTGCCAGAGGGAAAAGAGACGTTGCCCAGCTCGGACAACAGGCAAACCAGTCGATAGCCCCGCTCGTAGTTATACCCAGTGGTCATGGCTCCGTGACGGACCTAATTCCTACTTTATCCTTGAAGAAGGACTTTGCTGCAGATGCTGGTATTACTCTTGCTCAACTGGACAACGAAAATCTCTTTCCGTCTGATGTAGATGATTCATGGAAATGGAAATGGGGGAGGTCCCTGCTGCGAGGTGATCAGATAAAGTGTCTACCGACATGTATGCGACAACTCCATAGTTGGTACATGAAAACCACAAAGGAATTTGATGACTTTTTGATCTGTGTGAAAGTTACAAAAAATCATTTCGCGGGTGAAGACATGTTCACAATTCAGCTCGAAGAACTCTGGTACTTATACAACCTTGACTCCCTCGACTTGGCTCTCGTCGGTGCCTACTGTCTGTAAGTGATTCAATTCATTTATTTCCAAAAAAGATAAAGTCTTTAGCTCTCAGCTCGTTCATTGCCATCGCTAATTATGCTCACTACGGTATTATGCAGAATGAAGAGTGATGAATGTGGTAGAAAGGGCATCTATGGCTTTGGGTTCGTTAACCCAGTACGAGTTAATGCAAGGACACTAAAAAACCACGTGAAGGACACGGAGAAGAACTTGCTAAATGCCCTAATGAAGCAACATTTCAACACGGAGATAATGTTTCCTTACTTCTTCAGGTAAGAGAGTGTTACTCGCTTGTACAAATTAAGTGTAACTGATGAGTTACTGACGTGTATATAATCATGCGCAGCGATCATTACATTCTGCTAGTCATTGAAGTTGATAGATCAAGAGTTCAAGTCTACGACTCATTGGACTGGCCTGAGGAGAGGTACCAAAGCATTCTAGATACGCTCCAAAGGTAATTTCAAACATTATCGCACTATATCAGTCTCTCTTATTGATTTCAGAGATATCAAGCAACTAATAACTCATTTATTCTTTTTTTTGGCCGGCAGGGTTTGGAAACAATTCAAAGCGAGGACAAAGGGTTCAGGTTCATTTGAAGAACAGCTGACTTTTGTTCACCCACAGGTAGGTAGTACGGTCTAGCTAGGTTCGCGCATCTCTTTATTTATAGTTTTCAATACCACTATATGTTGACTATGATTTGATTGAATTCTATTCTCGTAAAGTGGATCGAGAGGCAACCACAGGGGACCAATTTCTGTGGATATTTCGTTTGCGAGTGGATTCGTCGTTCGGTCACTGAGCGGGACCCAAAGAAATTTTTAGACGTACGTGAACAATCATATTCATCAATTGATCTCCAGTGTCATTCATAATTTTTGATAGTCATGATTAATATTCGTATTGATCTCCTTCTTTTATAGGCAGAGCCATTGCGCGAGAGTATGCCACTAAAGAAGCGCTTTCAAGCACTAGCAGAGGAACTTGCGGGGTTTCTGCTCAGCGAAGTCATACCTACAAAAGGAAAATACAATGGAGAATAGCGGTGAAGTCCCGGTTATGATCTCCCGTGTAACCGAATAGACGGGCTCTAGTCCCGGTTATGATCTCCACACACGTGTAATCGAATAGACGGGCTCTAGTCCCGGTTATGAGCACCTCCATGTAACCGGATAGACGTGAACATATTTTTATTTATGAACATTTTGATATGTTATATGTAGTTTCTGTTTTAATTAATTAAACGCATATTTTTTTGCACCATTTCAATATTAAATTGGGAGGAAAAACAAAAAATTACAGGCTGCCACGTGTGAGGTCCTTGGTCCCGGGTCGTATGACCAATCGGGACTAGAGGTCTCCACCACGCCCGCGCCTCGGCGGCCACGTGGGAGCCTGTTGTTCCGGGTCGTAACGGACCCGGTACTAGGGGGGGGGCCTCTAGTGTCGCCTTGCTAGTCCCGGGTGGACACCCGGTACTAGAGGCCCTTACGACCCGGTACCAGTGGCCCTGTTTCCACTAGTGTTATGAGTACTTTCTTGAAAATACTCCTACCAGCATACATTAAAAAAAGCCTAATTTACCTAATTTCTTGTTGAATTACAGGAGGGCATAATGGGAGACTGGATGGTGTATTACGGGTTGAACCAGGAGAACCTCACATTGCTTGTACGTTTCCCTAGATCACTTTTTAATGGAGGGATGGCCAATCGAGCGGCAGGCATCCAGTTTGGTGGAGATGTTATAAGCCCGACGACAGATTTGGCTCCGATGGGGAGTGGCTACCGCCCCATGCTTGATGTGATGGCCTCTGCTTCCATGAGCAATATCCAGTTGATCGATCAAAACGGATGTTCCTCGCCAATGATAGACAACTCGCTCATATACATGACCGATTCACATGTCTACGCCGCGACTCCCATTGCAAACGGGAAGTTTTTCTATGGGGGCCCCTGAAACCATCTACCTTACCCAATTGGGGGCAAGGTGTGGCACACGCTACCTGGTTTCTAGGAAATCGGTGGTGGTTTATCACTCTTTTAGTGGGTTATTGTTTGATACACTAGATGAGCCGTTGCGCACCTGCGCAACTGTTGGAATCAAGACCGTACTATTAAGAACACAACAGAAACAAATTACTAAATAATAAATTAAGTACTACAATCGTCTTGAAGATGTGGCCTGTTTCGCACACATATGTGCTAAGTCATTGGCCTCCCGAGGTACATAAATCATCTTGAAATTTTCTAAGCTCTCAATGAGAGCAGAAATTTCGTGTAAAGTCACAGCAATCTCAGATCGGTCATAGTTTGAGGACTCCAGCATCTTCACCACCTGTTGTGAGTCAGACTCCAGCACAACCTGACGATAGCCGAGATCAAAGGCGAGACACACCCCGTCACGAACTGCATAAGCTTCCGCAACCATCGCACTGCTGACAGAATCGTACCAAAAGGCTTGTGCCCTTAGAAGCTTTCCCTCGTGGTTCCTCACACCTAGTGCCGTAGTTCCGTGACGAAGATCCTCAACAAAGGCAGCATCAACATTTATTTTGGGAGTACCATCGTCTGGTGACTTCCAATTAGCTTTAACTCGCCTCACTTTATTTTTCTGATCGCTCCCCGATATGGCAAGATCCACCGCTGTGTCCAGCGTCCATTTGACAGATTGCGTAATTGTTCGGCCAGATTTGCCATGTTTTCTTGCATTACGCCTTGTTCCAGACCGACCAAGCCCCAACTAAAATGACACTTGCATCGTCCATAATAGAAGTTTGGTAGACATAGCTCATAGATACCCTAACTGATCCTAATTTCAAGATCAAATCGTAGTAATCACTGCCCTAGTCTTTATCATGGGAGAGGAAGATAGCCTCTTTTCCGAAGACGGCCCAATGCTTATCGCCGGTGACTTGAAAGGAAATGCCTCCATCCTCACTCTGTTTCTGAGCATTCAGAATAGTCCCGTCGAGAAGCCTACGCCTCTTCACTGGGTTCAGCTCCACATCGTCAATGTGTTTCTCGACCTGGTTCACGAGGCGTTGTTCCTCCTCGCGTTGGTTCTCTGCCACAATCTTGGTGTAGTACTCTATAGGCTATAGCCTCCTGTAATGACATGGATGGAGTGTATGGGGCCATAATTCTCACCGCCCTATAGTCCATGCATTTACTGCATGAAAAATAACCAGGAATTCCGAGTTGCTCCCAGTGTTCATGACACCATCGACACTTCCTAGGTCCCTCCCGCTACTATTAGTTCATAATGATAGAAGCATCCTATTTATCTCACATCTAACTGATGCTATAAGTGTCCAAAAATAAAAATGCATATAAAATGAACCCGAAGAACTACAGAAACAAGACATTCACATAATTATTTCATCTGGAACTCTAAATGGGCTGTAATAAATAGTAAATCAAAACAATTGTTGATCTGGACAAAAGAACAAGACAATCTATTTTAAACAAGCACACAGTCATGCAAAATATTAAGGTAGCTTACAACAACATAGGGAACTGAAAACAGCTACTTGGTACATGACAAACTAAAATTAACCAGAAATATTATGTTGAGAAGAGTCAGAATAATCTTGATAAACTCTGCATTTTAAGGGTCATTATAGCCTCTTAATGGACCATCGTATATTGTGAAACCTTGTTCCAGAAATGTATGGTGAAGTACAGTCCGCGGTGGTTGAGGAACATATGGTGATGTCTGTGCATCGATCCCCTGAAAGCAGTCGACCGGTTCCTGTAAAGCTTCTTGAGCTGGAAGAATGGCCATCTAAAGAAGGCCATGGATCTTGCTGGATCTTGAACAAGCATCCCACTGCACACACCCGCAAAGATAGAAATTAATTATGCAAGTAAGACTGAAAATGATAAAAAAAATCATGTAAGAAAGATTACTGAGATCTACTCAAGGACAAAAAAGTATAAACCCTAAATACTGCAATATATTATCTTTTAGCCATTTTGTTCTTATTGCTCATTCTGTAATCTGTGAACATATCCAAACATCAGACTAAAAAGAGGTCCAGATGGACGAAAAAAAGGGGTCAAAGCTAACACTGCGGTGCAGATAGCCCCTATTGAAGCAATGTAATATCAAACCGTTGGCAATACGTGCAACATAACTTAAAGGACACGGATGTCGCCTAGAGGGGGGTGAATAGGCGATTTAAAAGTCTTTACGGTTTAGGCTTGTATAAATGCGGAATAAAACTAGCGTTTAATTTATCAAGCACAAAACCTAAACAAGCTAGGTTTACCTATGTGCACCAACAACTTATGTTAAACAAGATATAAAACTATGTGATAGCAAGATATATTACTTCAAGCTCGATGGCTATCACAAAGTAAATTGCATAAGTAAGAAGCTCGGGTATAGAAATACCGAGGCACATGGAGATGATGATTTATCCCGAAGTTCACTTCCCAATGGAAGCTACGTCTCCGTTGGAGCGGTGCGGAGTCACAAAGTGATCCCCGTATAGCCGTCAAATGGCACACCATACTCCTTCGTGCCTCTACCAATGTAGAGTACCACGAACCACTATGGGACACTCGAGGGTGGTCACCGAACCCGTACAAGGATGAGTCACACTCCACAACTTAATTGGAAGCTCTCACCGAATTCCCGCGGCTCCCAAAGCCACAAAAATCACAAGTTTGGGGCGCGACTCCACAACTTAATTGGAGGCTCCCAACTATCCCGCGAGCCACCAAAACTCCGAGATCAACAAGGACCGTCTAGGGCACTCCAACTACCCAAGAGGACAAGCTCTAGGGCACCCCAAACCCAAGAGTAACAAGCTTCTCAACTTCGATTTCCACGT
>CAMZMU010000115.1:27018328-27148931 GCA_947311845.1 Poa pratensis | reverse complement strand
AATGCATGTGTGATGAACTAAGGTATTTATGTATAGCACTTTGATCATTTGTATGTGGTCGTCTATATTTCTGTTGTTTGTTTGACGCCTGTATTTGAATTTACTGTACTGTAGATACTGCTGGAATACGATTTTTTGGAAAAAAAATCAAAAAATGTACCGCTGGCGGCCGTGGCTGCACGCCAGCGCTGTCCAATCTAATGCTGGCGGGCAGAAATTGTGCCCGCCAGCGGTAACTAGTCCGCCAGCGGTATAAATTACCACTGGCGTAATGATCGCTGGCGTGCGGCCGCCCGCCAGCGGTAGGCCAATTCCGTCCGCCAGCGATAGGTTTTTCCCTACTAGTGTTATTCTGAGGTCTTTCTTGTAAAGTTTTCGGGCCTTGTGGTATTTCTTCGATCTGTCAGGCCTCTTCCCCGTTCAAAAAAAGACATTTATCTTTCATGCACATTTGGCGCCTCACAAACATCACCGGTTTATACCTTTGGCGTCTTGCAACCAGCGTGCGGCTTCTAGATGTATTAGAGCAGGATTGGTATTTTTTTCAACTAAAAAATAGCTCAGAGATTTGTGAACGACTCCAAAGTTCCACGTTTGGGTGATAATTTCTGAATCATGAGTTAACAATTGCAGAAAATCTCTTGACTGTTTTGCCAAAGGCATAGTGTGTCATGGTCTCAATAAAGTAAAACACGACAAGTACGAAAAAGAGCATTATTTCTAATAAAGTGTAGGCAAAGATCGTGGGAATGGTCGCAAGCCGTTGTGAATATCCGGGAATGGAATGTGCTATTCAGAATGAATAGCAGAATTCATGCTCAATCACGTCTAAAGGACTCGCTACAAAGTGTGTACACACATACAAATTTAATCACGTAACTGAGTCTTGCAACCAGCCTTCAGCCAATTCAGATTTCGTGTCAAACCTAGGTCGCCTCTCCACGTACGGATAGACAGAACAACTCGCGATTTAGTGGAGAATCACCTGGAGGAGGCGGGCATGGAAGGCATTCTCTCATGGTCCGCGGTGAGCTTCTGCACCAGTTTGATACATTACACTTCAAAATTAGCATCAATTACATATGTTACCATTTGGAGTACCTAAGAGTTTGGACAGTAATTCATAATTAAACAAACAAGGAATATATCATAATTTGTTCTACACCGTCGTATTTTCTAGGTAGTTTTTCTGGTCACACAAGAACTTAATCAATTCTATTACCTTGCCTGCTAGCCTAAAATCCACAAGTACTAACACAAGTTGCAAGTGTCTCTCCACATTGTTTCTGCCAATAATCTGTCGTCTTGACCTCAGGAGTTGTCCACACGGCGGCCCGATGCTACAATAAAATTTACTGTAGCAGAAGTAGCCTCAAGCTGACGAGGGAACAACAATACATGGTGAGCAGCAGCAGAAGGGTCTCAACAATCTGGTATGCATGTACAAAATAAAATAAAGTCTAGACAGGTTAGTTAACATCCGCATACAGATAACTGCTCCACCAAATGATCCTGTGAACATATGCCCATGATCATTACTTTCTGGTAACACACATATGGGTACCCTTTTCAGTCGACGACGACACAAATTTTAAAACATAGACCAAAATAGGATCAATAACAACTGCAGCAATAGCTTGTATGAAAATCTCATTAGGATTGGAGATCGTCTCCAAAATGATGGAAGCTTCAGTATAAAGTCACACTTGCCGTAGTACAGTAGCAATCACGATTACACCATAATAATCAAAACGGGGAATCTCAAGCAATCTGAACTCATCAACAACGATCTTGCCATAGTACTATCACCTTATTCACCTCCAAAGTACGATCTTGCCATAGTACTATCAACTCATATAAAATCAAACAGCAGCATCCGTATCGATCTAGGAAGGACATGAAAACTGCAGGAAATAGGTGATGGAACGGGAGGCTGACCGGCTAGACTGGCTTCATGAACGGCGGCGTCAACTGATTGTTGAGGATGGCGGCTGACCGGCTAGACTGGCGTAGGTGGCGTTTGAGCGGGAGCTGGGTTTGGCGGCGGCAACGTACAGAAGGCAAGGTGAGACTTCCCGTACGGTGGAGCAATCAGCTCACGCGTGCCTGGAGGAGACGGAGGCAAGGCAAACGACGGTGTCGATTCGCTCGGCTCGGTGCAGTTCCGCTCGATTCCTTCGGTGGGAACCAAGAGCACGACGCTGTTCTGCGGCGGCAGCTAGGGCTACGCGTCCACGGAGAGACGGCGGAGCTAGGGCAGATGGGAGAGGAGTTGGGGTCGCGTGGGTGTTCTGTGTACCAGTCTCACTGGGCCTTGGCCCATGTGCGTGACTGCGTGAGCAGCGATAGCCTGGGGGAGCGCACAAGCGAACAACCGACAAACCGAACGACGGGCAGAAGGCAGAGCACGTACGAACCATACGCACCATCACAACCACAAACTCCTAATTAATAGTAAAGATGGGGCTCTACGTGATAAAACTAGCCCAACAGCTACGTTCGTGCATGGATTAGCCGGTGTCATTACATGGTTAATATATTATAACTAGTAATCGTGTACGTGCAATGCACGTATAATAATAACTATCAAAATCATTATTTCGTCATTTCATGCCCCCTCTCATGTTGTGTTCAATTTTTATTTTCAAACTGAGTGGCATGACAACATGTTCTTATTCTTCCATTCTTTGTCTCGATAAAAATTAGCAGTTATCACTACATGAGCATCCACAACCAAAAGAAAGGACACCTAAGTATATGCTTAAATATTAAAATAAAAATTAGGAAACAAAATGAGTAGCTAAGTCTCCTTGCTTCTACAACTTGTTTCACACGCCAATAGAAATAGTAACCGTGTAAACCGTACAAATATTATCCAGCTCACTTGTGCAACTTGAATTCATAGCTATTTTTGTAGGTTATAGTTCCCACCCAAATATAATCAGTGTGTACATATAATAAAGAGGGCCCCACATGAACCAGATTTAGGTAAGAAAAATATATTAGCTAGACATTAAAAAGTGACAACATATAATTGTATTTTTTTTTGCGGTTGAACATGTAATTGTATTTACATGCAATAACTACCACACATGAGTAAATGCGATTGGGTTACAAAAAATATACATCAGTGAAGAATATATGAACTAATAAAGGCCTCGTCTTATGATGAAAATGAGCAATCAGTAATGATGATCCTTCAGATAGACAATGACCTGTGAACTCCCACTTCTATGTGCACCTGAATTAGACACTTGAACCCAATGCTGCTTTCCTCATGTACGCCATTGTCAACAATCCTAATAGCTGGATCAAGAACACGAACACGTAGTATATACAGACAAACAATCTATAGTACTTTGTTGCATGCATGATATGGTCTATTCAGTTCACATCAGTAATCATCATCAAAGTTTTCATGGATATTATAACATAATGTGTGAGGTAGGTAGGCAAACAAACAAGGGCCTTGATCTTTAATTAGAATACGCATGCCAAAGATAAGTATATGCAAAAACCAAAAAGGGTGTGGTATGTCACTAATCTATTAAAAGTAGAAAACAAGGAGCAGTTAAACTTTATTTCCCTTCTTTACAATTACCTCAATGTATTGTTTTTAGGGTCAATTATGCACTGGTCAACGGAATAACCGTCTCCCAGAACTTAAGAAAACTTTATGTTTAGTACAGTACCAAGAACAATGAACAATAGCCGTTATTCAGCTAGAGCATCAGTAGAAATCGTATGACCAAATTTACATATGCATAGGCATTATGATCCAGCTTTAGTATTGGAAACAGCTAACATGAACAGAATAAAATCCATGTAGACGAAGAAAAAATACAGCTATGCACCAACCTGATTCCATTACCTTCCCCTCTCATACCAATCTGAAATACTACAGCAATCAACCTAAAGGCAACAATACCCATATCGTGACAAAAAAAATCCAATGAGCTTAAAATTTGTTCTCTAAACCTAAAATGTAGTTTAGCCGATCTGGATACTAACTTGTTGTGCACTGACCGGTGAGATTGGTCATGAAGAAGAAATGTCACGGCGACCTTGCACCGGCATGCACATGATCGGGATATGGTCAACAGACTGGATGTCTCTGTATTCTACAAGAAAAGCACAGAAACAATCAGGATTGTATATTCCAACCACAGCAATCATACTCTGATGCATGTATCTGCCCACAGTAACTACAATATCCCAGATGTTGGAGGTGAGTCTAGCGCCCCAAATTGCAGATCACAATACATAATAATCGTATATCAATGAAAATATATACATTTATAAATATATTTAACTTATAAATGTCGACCCCTTCCTGAGTGTGTCCTCAGCCCGGCACTGTTCCAATCCTGCACTATCCTGGCCGTTCGTTTCCACCGTCCAATCATCCCTGGCCGTTGGATCCTCGGTTTTTCATTTCCTCACTCGCTGGCGGACACACACAGCTGATGACGTGTGGGGTCTTCACCGGTCCGGGCCCACGCGCAACACGTCGCCCGCGTCGCCCTCTTTTTTCCCGAGTTTTGCGGTCGTGGCCACAGCGTCGCGCGCAGCCTCCTTCTCCCTCGTCCTCACCCCCGCCTCCTTCCTCTCTCTCACTTTCCCCAATTCACCCTCTCCTCGCATCGAGTTCTTCCGCCCAGATCTGCTCGGATTTGCATGCTTTCAGGATGAAATCCTTCCTGGATAATGCTGGTTGAGGTCTGTTGGTCCGCGAGAAATTGTTGTTTTCTTCTTCTGTGTTCATGTTCGGCTTAGATTCTAAAATTTGTCATTTTGCTTTCCTGCAGATTTAGGGTGCCCGCTGCTTCCTTGACATGCTATAGGAGCTGGAGTACGTTCCTCTCTTTCTCTTCTCTGGGGCATTTTCTCTCGGTCGTTCTGGGTTCTGGTCGTCGTCATCGCCGTTGCCGGCTCGCCGCCGCCGCCGCCGCCAGAGGTGAGTACTTCTTGCTGACCTCTGCGGCTAACATGTTCTTGGGCCAAAGTGCCACTGCTCGCTTACCTTGGTTGTTGATCTGCCCTTCCAATCTCTCTTCTCGACCATCTCTAGATTCCCTAACCTGCTTCTCACATTCCTGTTACCAGGACGGGCCTCCTCGCCTCCCGCCGGCCAGGACACTGCTCACTCAAACGTAAGCACTAACCCCTCCTCGTCCCCTCAATCTGATATCTCTAGCTATGCCTTTAGCCGATTGGGGAAACCTAGAACATTTTCTCTTGGTAGATCTGTATTTCCTGATGTAAAAAATGCAAATGCGTTTCAGTACCTGGCTCCGATGCTTACATTTCAGTGATTCTGCATCTTTTTGTGGTGTATGGGTCAGGTTGTTTCTTTTGGTAGATCTGTATTACATTTTCGTTGTTGTTCCAGTTTAGTAATATTATTTTCAGACCAAAACGTTTTAATTTTTTGATAGAAAGTTTGATCCAATTATGGTGACAGATCTTCAGTTGAATTTATACAATTGGCTCTAATTCCCACCTGTCATCGCTTCTCCATTTACTTGAACAAAATCTCACTTCTTGTTCAACTTATTTTATTTAAAAGAACACTCTTGATTTCTCATCTAATCAAAAGAGGAGGGAGTGCTGTGAATAGCTTATGGAAGTTAGTCCATTGCACATGAGAAACTAAGAATACGATTCCCTGTCTGTTAGCCGTACTTATGCTGCTGCTCTTGTTGTTTCTGATTTGTGACATGATCATCTTTTCTCTGTTAACATGTCAGCTTACTTGTAGTTAGTGTGTCAGATAAATGGTCCATTGCTACCTGTTTTTGCTCCTGTTACCGAGTGCAAGAAGCGTATATATGATTAATGTTAAGTGCAAGGATGTGTTTGATGAAATGCCTCTTGCACTCGTAACAGGACTGGATCCTGTTGCATATATATGATTAATTTTTACATGTGTTTGATAGTAGTGGATTCAGAAATTTCAGAGCAAATTAGTAATTAGAGATGAATCTTATACGACCAAATGAACGTGTTATTTTTCTTTATCTGTAGGTAAAATTGTGCTGGCATGATTACCTTGTTTGGGAAATAATACAATTGGCTCTAATTCCCACCTGTCATCGCTTCCCCATTTACTTGAACAAAATCTCACTTCTTGTTCAACTTATTTTATTTAAAAGAACACTCTCTTGATTTCTCATCTAATCAAAAGAGGAGGGAGTGCTGTTGCATATATATGATTAATTTTTACATGTGTTTGATAGTAGTGGATTCAGAAATTTCAGAGCAAATTAGTAATTAGAGATGAATCTTATACGACCAAATGAACGTGTTATTTTTCTTTATCTGTAGGTAAAATTGTGCTGGCATGATTACCTTGTTTGGGAAATAATACAGTATGTCTCATGGAAATGAAGACAAAAATTAGCACCATATATTCATCGATGAAACATAGAGTATTGTACATATATGACCTGCTTCTCACATTCCTGTTACCAAGCCGGGCTGCTAGATCCAAGTAGATAAAATCATGGCTTCTGATACCAACAATCTTGTTCTCTACATTAGGAGATGTGTTTGATGAAATGCCTCTGCTTGTTAACTCGTGTTTTCCTATGTTTTGCTAGCCCTTCCTCACCGCTCGTGGCCTGTTGCTACTAGACCCTCTGCGTTGCTGCTGCTCACTCCAAGGTTTGTATCTGTCGCTTGGTGCCGTTGGTTAGTAAGTTTGTTATTTTGTTGGCGTCTTTGTTGCTCGATTTATGCCATGAAATTCCTGCTGCTAACTCGTCCTGTTCCTAGGTTTCTCTGCCCGTTTACTGGATTTTCCTGCTCCTCCCGGCCGGTGCTGCCCGTGATCTGCTGCTGCTCAACCGTGTGCTGTTTCTTCTTCACTGTTCAAAGGTTTGTCTCTCTCACTTGGGTGGTAGGCCTGTTCGTTTCTTGCTGCATGGGCCCTTTTTTGCTGTGTATGTTTGTTCTTTTGTGCATTTCCGCTGCCACTATCCTCGTATTCCTTCTCCTTGCCTTATGTTTCTATCGTTTACACAGGTCCAGCAGGTTCGGGGTGTCTATTGTGTCGGCTGCTCATCTCAAGGTTAGCTTCTTTGCCAAAGAAAAACTATATTGTTCATATATATGTGATATGTGCCTACGTTTGTGCATTGTATTGTACTCACGGCTCTTTTCTTTATGCGGATTATGTCCGTGCGTTGTGTTTGATCGTTCTGCTACCATGCTGTACAGGATGTGTGCTGTTGTTTCCTGCGTCATCCCTATTTTAGAGACTCTTGCAATTCGTTGTGCTTTGCCGGCGTTGTTTTACTTGTGAGGTGACCGAGGATGGTTCGGTTTTAGCTGGTGTAGAGCTTGAGCTTCCTTCGGAAGGCGCCGGTGCAGTGCCGCGCAGGGAGTTTTTTTGGAGCAATGCTTGGCGTGGCTGCGCCGGTGCTTATGACCAGGCTGCTATGCAGGCGATAAGGTTTTTGCAGGGGATCTATGGGTTCGTTCTCCGAGATTACAACTATGCGAGTATGAGGGCCTATAGGGAGACTATGCGTTCGGCTATTCTTGTTGCTGTGTGTGCTGCTAGGTATGCCGAAAGATTGGAGAGAGAGGCCTTTGTAGGACCTGTTGCCCAGGGAACATTAGACTGGAATTTATTATGCTCTTGCCTTGTGGCATCCATGACTGATGTGTAGTCTCTGTAACTATTTATTGTATTTATATAATGACTTCTGGGCTCTGGTGAAATGATAACCTGCTTTCTTTGGTTTACATGCCAACCATTATCTTGCTTCGGTTTGTGCAGCAGCTGCGTTTTCTTCTATGGCCTTTGTATGGCCCAGGTTTTTTGGTGGCTTTGCCTTTAAGAGGCCTGTGACCTTTTAAAAACGTACTGGACAGCCTTGTGCTTCTTGTTTGCTGAACTTTGTTACTGAAGCTTTTTTTTTGTCACGAAATGTCAGATTAGTTTTACACTAGGAAGTTAGTATTCTTATCTTATCTTTGTGTATGTTCTACACTACCTACATGTTTGTTTCTTAGTTGGCTTTGAAAAACAATAACATACTGGATAGGCTTGTGCTTTGCCCAGCCTTTAAAGAGGCCTGTTAGCTTTGGTTTCTTCTTGGGCTTGGATAGGCTTCTGCTTCTTGTTTGCTGAGCTTTGTTACTGAAGATTTTTTAGTCAGGTCATGTCAGATTAGTTTTATATTAGAGAGTTAATATTCTTAGCTTTTCTTTTTCTATGTTCTACCTACATGTTTGTTTCTTAGTTGGCTTTGAAAAACAATATATTTATGCTGTCTCGAGTATCTCTATGCCCCACTTTTTGCAAATCCCGGTGACCTTTGTCTTCTTCTTGGAATTTTACAGAACAGGCTTACTAGAATGGCTAGGCTTCTGGTTCTAGGGTCTTTTCTTGTTTACTTGGTGGTTTTCAAAATTCCTCAGTTGTTCATCGTGCTATTTTCTTTCCTTTTCTATATTTATTTAGTTTATTTCTTTAGTTTCTTGCTTGCCTTTGAAAATACTTATTTCTTTGCCTCAGCTGTTTCTGTGGCTCAGCCTTTTAGAGTGGCCAATGAACTTATCAGTGGTTCTTTAGGTTTGTTCAGTCTTTTAATTTGGTGGTTCTTTAGATTGTTCAGTTTTTATTGTCCTATGATGTAGGTATGTATGCCAGTGCTTTGGGTATGAGTTCTCTGATGCCAATATCCTAGAGTCAGCTCTATGGATGGTCCTCCTGCTGTCAGCCGCCGGCGCAGGGCGGCTGGTGGGGTTCCTCTTGTGCGTTTGCCTCAAGCCCGTCCTTCTCGCTCTAAGAAACCTGTGGAGTCACCAGGACGCCCTCCTGTTATCCCTCGTCGGCCCAAGGCGGCTGCTGTGGTGCCTCTTGTGCCTCCGTCTCGTGCTTCTCGCTCTAAGAAATCTGTAGTGTTACCGGGGCGCCTTCCTGTGCCTCGCAGGGGGGGTTGTAGGGTGCCTGTTGGAAGTCCATTCGCCTGTAAGAAACCTTTGCTGCCACCACCGCTGAACTTTGTTGGGTACATTGCTTCGGGTCTTCCAAAGAGAAAATGTATGACCCTACTGCTTTTCACTTTTGTGGTGTGCCGGTATTTTATATACTATCTTATTGATGCGTTTGCTTGGCTGCTCTATTTGTTATTGCTGTAGACGATGGTTTCTTCCCTGTTTTTAGCTCGGAAGTAACAGCCATGAATCGGAAAAAACGCAAGATCATACATGATAGATGGTGTGGTCGTCTACCAGGTGTTTGTTTAGTTCCGTTTAGTTCCTTTGCTTTTGTTTGTTTTCTTAGGCTTATCTTATGTTCACAACGCCATTTGTGGTTTGGGTTACTGTTTTCCGTACAGATCACCTGTTTGCCTCTCCCTTAGAACCTTCATGGGTTGGTTTCACAGACGAGGAGGTTGATATTTTAAAAGGTAATAAAGAGATAATTTGTCTGCGCTTCTCTCATCTTAGGAGTGTCTGTTGTCTTACATGTGAGTCTAAGAACAAACTTTTCTCTAGCTGGTTATATAGGAAGGTCTTTCTATGGAGGACCAGCTTATAGGTGCCTTCACTGTAAGTCAAGCTATTGGTGTGGTGAAAGGGTGCGGTCCAGGTCTACGATCCGGAGGAGCGCTTTGTTTATAATCTTTGCTGCAAGGGTGGGAAAGTGTTCATTGATCCTTTCAAAGAACCTCCTCAGTTTCTTCTTGACCTCTTAAAATTTGACGGCCTCCCACAGGCCAAAGAATTCATTGCAAAAATTCGTCAGTATAACTGTCTATTTGCTTTTACTTCGATGGGGGCAACCATAGATCGATCGATAAATAATGGTGGTGGTCCAAACATTTTTAAAATCTCTGGGGCTATATGTCATCGGATAGGATCACTTTTGCCTGAGGAAGGAGATACTCCAAAATTCGCTGAGCTTTATTGTTTTCATGGTGGAGATGAAATTGACAATCGAATTCAGGCTTTGAGCAGGGAAGATAGAATTCTGGGGACATTAGATAGAGATATTGTTGATGGTCTGATGTTGATGTTAAACACTGATAATTCTCTTGTAAAAAAATTTCGCATGGCTAAGGAGATTTTACTTGAAAATGAATTTGCTGAAGTTTCTATTCGTTTAGTTGCTCCTGGCAAAGATGATGGCCCGCAGTTTAGTCTTCCTTCTACAGATGAGCTTGCATGCTTAGTTGTTGGCGAGTTAACATTGGAGAAACCTTGTCGTGATATAATAATCCGTCGTAAGGGAACTCGTTTGCAGCGAATTTCATCATTACACCCTGCTTATATGGCTTTACAATACCCTCTACTCTTTCCATTTGGTGAGCGTGGGTTTCAGCTTGGTGTGCCTTACAGGGCTGTAGATCCTTCGAACCCTAGAAAAAGAAAGAACATGACAATGCAGGATTATTATTGTTTTTGTTCACACTATAAAGAAGGCCAGCATAATCCATATTTGTCTTGTGGTCTGTTGTCTGATCAAGCGATTGTAGATTCTCGTGTATGCATAGATGAGGCAAGATTAAATTTTATTTTGCTATCGAACAATGATTTGAGGGCTGAGAATTTGCAAGGACTTGTAGATGCAGTTGGAGAAGGCCGTATGGATGGAAGTTCAGTTGGTAGAAAAAATATTGCCCTCTTCTTATACTGGTGGCCGCCGTTATATGATCGAAAATTTTCAAGATGCGGTGGCTATTTCCCGTGTTTATGGCTGTCCTGATCTTTTTTCTACATTCACGTGTAACCCTAAGTGGCCTGAGATAATAGAGGCCCTTTCTGTTGAACCTGGACAAAAACCACACAATAGGGCTGATATTTCAGTTAGGGTCTACCATATGAAGCTTAACGAGTACCTTCGTGACATTAGATCTGGAAAGGCATACGGCAAGGTTGTTGCAGGTAATACAACTTACTGCTTCCTTCCTTTATAGAGTCCTATCTGCTCTCTGTTTTTAACTTGGCTTCCCTTTCCCAGTGTTGCACACTGTGGAATTCCAGAAAAGGGGGTTGCCGCATGCGCATATACTTACTTGGCAGGACAAGGAGGAGCGGGCCGAGATTAGCCCTGCTTTGATTGATTCGTTCGTCTGTGCTGAAATACCTGACCCCTGGTAGATCCTCTTGGGTATGCCCTTGTTGCTGAGTTCATGATGCATGGACCATGTGGGGAGGAAAACCCTAAGTGTCCATGCATGAAAGATGGCTTGTGTTCAAAAAAATTCCCTAAAAATTTCAGGAAGAAACATCCATTGATGAAAAGGGTTTCCCTGTCTATAGGCGTCCAGATAATGGCCGATTTATCTTCAAAAACAAAATTAGGCTTGATAACAGGCATGTTGTACCCTATAACATGGCAATGCTGAAGAAATATCAAGGTCATTTAAATGTTGAGTGGTGTAACAAAACACATGTCATAAAATATCTTTATAAGTATGTTACCAAGGGTCCTGACTATTCAAAGGCTCTCTTTGATAGGATTAGAAATTCTGATGATCCAAATGATGCAGGAATAGATGAAATTGAAGAGTATAGAGCATGCCGTTATGTGTGTTCCCATGATTCTTTCTGGAGATGTTATGGGTATGACATACACAGCAAAACACCTTCTGTAGAAAGGCTTACTGTTCATTTGCTAAATAAACATGTTATTCGATTTCGTGCAAAGACCAAACTTGAGAATATTGTTAATGATCCCCTGCTAAATAAAACCATGCTAACAGAATGGTTTGTTGCTAATAGAAGATACGAAAGTGCCAGGTCCTTGACCTACTGTGATTTCCCCACAAAATGGTCTTGGATGCACAGGGTAAGAAGTGGAAGAAGAGAAAATGTAGAAAGAAAATTGGTAGAATTTACTACGTGCATCCTTCCACTGCTGAACTTTATTACCTTCGAATGCTGCTAATGATTGTGAAAGGCGCGATGTCTTATGCTGATGTTAGGACTTATAGTGGTGTTGTGTATGAGACATTTAAAGATGCATGTGGTGCCAGGGGTTTACTTGGTGACGATAATGAGTGGTTTCAGGCATTTAACGAGGCTTTGAATTGGGGTATGGGAAACCAGCTGCGTCAGTTATTTGTTACTATGATTCTTTTTTGTGGAGTTATCGATGAAAATGGTTTTTTTGAAAAATACTGGAGTCATATGGCTGATGACATCCAGTATAGGATTTGTCATGATCCTTTGTATCGTGTTCCTGATGATCAGCTCAGAAACTTGCTGTTAGATGACCTGGGTCTTGTGTTTGCTAAAAATGGTTCTAATATTCTGGATCATAACTTGCCTCGAAAGTCTGTGTACGATAGCAGTTCACGGGACAGCAACATGATTAGCGATGAGCTTTGTCAAGATTTTGGAGCACTTATTCAAACTGCTGAATGTATGCTGAAAAAACTTAACAAAGACCAGGAAAAAGCTTTTAAATCGATAATAGACCGTGTGAGGGAGGACAAACCTGGGTTATTTTTTGTTTCTGGGCATGGTGGTACCGGAAAAACTTTCCTTTGGAATGCTCTTGTTGCGTACCTTCGAGGATTCAAAAGAATTGTTTTGGCTGTCGCATCTTCGGGAGTTGCATCGCTGCTTCTCCCTGGAGGTAGGACGGCACATTCTAGATTTAAAATTCCTATTGATCTGGATGATAACGGGGTATGTGATATTCGGAGGTCTACTATGCTATCATCTTTGATTCAGTCGCTTCTCTTATTATTTGGGATGAAGCTTTAATGACACATAGGAAATGTTTTGAGGCGCTTGATCGAAGCTTGCGTGATGTCTTATCTGATCGTAATCCTTCTCTAGCTGATGTTCCGTTCGGTGGTAAGATAGTTGTATTGGGTGGTGATCTTAGGCAAATTTTACCTGTTATTGAGGGGGGGACCCGATCTCAGATTGTCAATTCTGCCATTACAAATTCTCCTCTGTGGAATCATGTGACGGTTCTTGACCTTACTATTAACATGCGTCTAGCAGTTGAGACTGAGGATCCTAATGTGCAGGCCGAGGCAAAGGCTTTTGATCAGTGGGTCCTAAGCATTGGCAATGGCACCGTTCCCACTATTGCAAGAGAGGGGGAGTCTGATCCTACTTGGATAAGCATTCCCAGAGAATATTTGGTTCACACCGATGGCCCCACGGTTCCAGCTATTGTCGATGCTGTTTATGTAGATTTCTTAAAGCGTTTCTGATCCAAAGTATTTGAAAGAGAGGGCTATTTTAACACCGACGAATGATCAAGCTATTACCATCAATGATCATGTTCTTTCTCTGGTGCCCGGTGAGGAAAGGGAATACTTAAGTTACGACTCGACGGGGAACTCATCGGATGGGCCTCGTAACATAGATATTTTTTATCCAGTTGAGGTTTTAAATACCATCAAAGTAAATAACTTTCCTTATCATAAACTGGTTCTTAAAAAAGGTGTGCCAATTATGCTCCTTAGGAACATAAGCCAGGCGGCTGGTTTATGTAATGGCACAAGGCTTATCGTTACTAGACTTGCTGAGAAGCTCATTGAGGCTGTTGTTATGACTGGTTCCAATATCGGAGATGTAGTTTATATACCAAGGATATGCCTTACTGTTAGAGATCCTAAATGGCCGTTTACTTTGCATCGTCGTCAGTTTCCCATTAGAGTTTCATATGCGATGACTATTAACAAAAGCCAGGGACAAACTCTTACATCTGTTGGTCTTTATCTGAAGACTCCTGTGTTCACCCATGGTCAGTTCTATGTCGCGGTGTCGCGTGTCACCTCTAAAAAAGCACTTCATATATTGATTGAGAACGAGGATGGTACCTGTGGTTCCGAGACTAGAAATATTGTGTTCTCTGAGATTTTTGAATCACTTATCGATAAGTAATGCTGGCGGCAGTTTTGATTACATAGCTATGTACATTATATACTTTTTATGTGCTGCAGGCTTTTGAGCTATATCTTTTGAGCTATGTGCTTTTGTTCTTTCAGCCTAAGTACATACAGTAATATTAGCGCCTGTTCTTATTATCTGGCTAGCTATGTACTGCTTTTGTTCTTTCAGCCTAAGTACATACAGTAATATTAGCAGTTGTTCTTACTACCTGGCTATATATACCCCATCTTTTTTTGGGCTGCAGCCTTTGGAGCCATGTCTTTTGGACTGTTACTTTTGGGTGCATATTGCTTTGCTGCTATATGTTTTTGCTCTCCTGCGTTTGTTTACTAAATCTATACGTTCTCATCTCTTCACAGGTATAAATCTCTGTTTTTTCCTATGATTTCCTTTGCTTCAAACTAATTTCCTTCTGTATTGATTTTAGCTACCCATTGTACTATTCTTGCTGTTTTAATCCTGCTTATCGTGTTTTTTTCCAGATGGCGTGCAGCAAGCTTTCTCAGATCAACAGTGACAGCGACCAGTGGACCATTTGTGTCCTCGTTTCTCGGCTGTGGCATTTCCGTGGCGGAACTGATGAAGGTCCGATCAAGCATACTGACCTTGTCCTGCTTGATAGTGAGGTCAGCACTACAACTTACCACCGCACTACCCGCCTATTGTGTTATTCTACCTAGGTTTGTTTACTTGTTTTCTGCTAAATCTAACGCAAGTGATTTTTCTTCAGGGAACACACATGTATGGTCAGATCCCTTCGACTAAAGGCACGGCAGATCGGATGAAAGGTCTGTTGGAGGAAGGAAAGGTGTACGTCATTAAGAAGTTCTTCTGCAATGAATCAAGGCCAACCTATAGGCCTGTGGAGAGCCCTTTCATGGTTCAGTTCACAAGATATACCACCGTTGAACCAAGGCCTGGAGCGGAAGAATCTTTTCCATTCTGCACATACAACCTAACTGCTTTCACAGATATTCCAAGCCCAGCACTGATCATTTCATCGGTAAGTTTTACATTCTGCTTTCGAGCCATTCTATTGAATGGTCCATTCTTACTCTGTCCATCTTAACTATGATCTATATAGCTAGCTTTAGGCTTACGTGCTTGACTCGTGTTTTATCTGTTTTGTTTCAGATGTTATCGGCAAGATTAGTATGGTCTCTGATGTCACGGCTGTTCAGTCCATGTACCAGACAACGGCCTCCGACACCAGGAAAATTGTGTTGACTGACCTGCTGTGGGTTATTCTGTTTCTTATATTTGCTTTATTTCATGCTCAGTGTAAATGTCGCCGATTCACATTTCTTACCACTACTACGAATGTCTTATGCAGAGGCAATGAGCTTCAGATTATTCTCTGGGGTGACCGTGCCGTCCAATTTGATGGAGAGGCAGTTCGTGTGATGGGTGCTAAAGAGCCAGTAATTGTTATTTTCGTGGGACTGCTCCCTAAAATGGCTCGTGGTAATTGCTATGACTTTTCCTTCTTTATGGTCTTTCAATTACTACTGAGGTGCATTGTTATTCTTTGTTTGTTGCCTGTACTAAAGTGCGTTTTGATACTATCTGCAAGCCTCGGGCACCTCTCATTTTATGATGTTGCTGTAGGTGTTAAAATTCTCAGTGGGAGTGCTGCCTGCCGTTGGTATGTCGATGAGGACATCCCTGACATTAATTCCTTCCGTGAAAGGTCTGTTCTAAATGACCATGCTCCATTTGCCTTTTTTTTATGTTTACAGTGAATACTTTCTGCTCATGTGTCGTATTTTTTTCTGCAGTATTGGAGGGCAGTTTATTCCTCTGGCTCCCTATGTGCCTACAGGACCAGATGCTCTTAGGTCTAGGGCACAGGAACAGCCAACTGATAAAACTGTAAAGGAGCTTGTTGATCTTGATCCTTTTGTTGACATGGTGAGTTCTTCCAGTTTCTTCACAGGCTTGGCCTTGGCCAGCGTTGGCCTTGACAGTTTCTGAGATCAGCGTTGGCCTTCGCTTGCTGATCTTGATCCTTTTATAAAGGAACGCCTCATTCATATTGTCTTTCTATATTCTGCAGGACAAGCGTTTTTTCTGCACTGTCACTGTTGACAGGCTTGGCCTTGGCCAGCGTTGGTGGTTCTCTTCATGTACCACATGCCGCAAGTCCTCTAAACATAATGGCTTTCAATATAGATGCTCGGATGATAGTTGCTCCTCTGTTGATGCGGATCCAACGTCAGAAGCTTTAGTCTTTTTTCAACTCTTATTTGCCACTTACTACCAAATGCGATATAGACTTACTGCTACCTGTGAGCTAAAACCTTATTTTGTTCTTCATTTCCAGGTACTGTATTTCTATGTTTGCGTCTGATGGTACGGCAGAGACTGAATTTGTGATGTTTGACAAAGTCGCGGCAAGTGCCGTGGGAAAACCATTGCTTGCTATACTTCGTCAGAAGTATCCTGGCTGTACTAAAATGGATGAGATGGCTAACCTTGCTAGGCATGACATCAATATTCCAGCGCAGATAACTCATCTTGTTGGCCAGAAGTACAAGCTCATGGTCTCCATATCCAAAAAATGGAAGCTCAAAAATGGTGAGGACTTGTCTTTCCAGGTCAACAGGATTGACGAGACCTACAAGCCTGAGTTGCCTTCCTCTGTGGATGCTGTTTCTTCTGGGTCTGCCAAGGATACATCAGCAACCAGTGTTTGTGGTGAAAAGCTCCCTGTCTTAGGACCGCTTATCTTGCCTGGATCACCCACACCTTCTCCAACAAGTTTTGCGCTTGGTTCAACTGCAGCGCTGGTATAACCTACAAAATACATTATTATCTGTTTGGTTTTTCACGGATTTTTTACCCTCTCTTTCTAAATACTCATTTTCCTTTCTTAGAAACACACGCCTGCTTCTGCTGGCAAAATTGCTCCTTCAACTCCATCTCCAGGGTACTGCATTCTGAAGTGTTATAAAAGTGTCTACGTCTTCTTTCTCTGGTTCATTCATTTTCTTATCGTCCTATTATTTATTGCAACAGCCCTGTTGCCCCGAAGCGTGGCACAAGACGTTCTTTATTTGGTAAATCTCTCAAAGGAAATACTGACGCTGTGCTAGAGGATGGTTCTTCGTCTGCCCAGGTTCTGGATGTCTCTTTTCCTATTTACTGCTCTCTCTCTAGATCCTCGCTGCTCTTGCTTTGACTTTATTTTTCGTTGCAAATCATGCAGGCTGCTGTGGAAACTGACGTCAGTGATACTTCCAAAACTGTCAAAGTGAAAGATACTGATGCCGTGCTCCTTGAACTCGAAAAGCCTATGGTTGATGATCCTCCCACAAACGTTGCAGACAAAGATGCTGAGGCTCTGCCCCCTAAGATCAAGAGGTCTGATTTAAGCCCATTTGCACGTTGTTTATTAGTTTGTTGTATGCGAAATAACTATATACGAGTTTCCAATCCACTGGCTTTGCAATGCACATGCTAGCCCTTACGGTTTTGTTTGTTGGAGATAGATTTCACATGTGGTTTTCTCATGTGTCAGGCCTTCGTCCGGTGCCAAGGGGTCTGGAACAGCTAAGAAGCAGAAGTAGTAGCTTGTCTGCGCTACCTGCAGACATAGTTTGTAAATAAGGTTCGTGCTCGTTGCATTGTGTATGTTCTTTCTTCTTCTTGTAAGCAGCCTTAGATTCGACATAATAGCAACATAATAGCATTGCCAGCAGAGGGAGCAATGTTTAGGTACTTCATACAAGGAGGTACCAATTTAGTTGGAGTGAAGTACTAATCTATGATACTCTCCAAGGGCTCATATAGGAAATATATTACGATAAGTCATATAACACAAGAGACCATTTTTCATGAAACTTTCAATCATTTCCTGCACAATAATACACAAGTTATTTATTCTAGCATACAAGAAACAAAATTCAATACTTTTATTTAAGTTCTGTAATGCATGACGCATTGTAACAGTTACTCATGTGGGAAGTCAGCACTGACAAGTTGCATGTTCACTATAAGCCTTGCTGCTTGGTGCAAAGGAGATGGATCTCTTTCCACCTGAACTTCGAAGAAAAGCTAGGATTTACTTCCATGCATCATAATTAAATTGAATTAGAACCTAAACCTTCAGGTTATGTTACAATTTGTTTTGAGACTAAATATTATACTATAAATTAGTTCAGTTGTTCTGGGGCAAAAAATGCATTAAATGTACTAGACATTAACAACAGTTGCTCCAGAAGAGCACTGTTTAGGGTCTATACGACTACCAGGTGAAATTATGTGACATGAATAACTCGTTTATCTAAATAAATACTGCTAAAATCTTCTAGACCATGAACATTTTATAGCTGGGAGGGCAGGATACTTTGTAACATAGAACCAGACAAACACATCCAAAATATGTGAATTTAGTCAGCATGGTTTTCGATCAACATTGCAGAAGTAGCAATAGGAAGGCATGCATACTGATAACATGAAAGTAAAAAGAAGTCTTGCAGCTGATGGTTTAATTGTTCGAGCTTTGGGTCTTTTTGAAAATATATTGTAAGATGCTATATAATTATGACTTGTTTCTTACCATGGTAAACTTCACAAATCAGTTAAAGTGGATGACTGTTCATATAAAGCACAAGTAGTATATAACAAGCCAGTGTATTATTTCAAGTGATCCTCCAAAAAATATCTTCAAACAATGATCACTTCTATATTGTTGGCAGGGAATAATTAGATTAAATGGTGGAAATCTATAGCATTTTAATTTGTCAACACCCATTCAAATATGCATACGTAATCTGTGCGAAAGTAGACTGGCATGTCTTTTTGTTCGTAACATGAAGTACACATGCAAGGGACTATTGTTTAGTGCTACAAACAGGTTCATGTTGAACAAGCAGGCTTACATGAAGGGGTCTGGTTAATTTCGTGTGTTATTCTTACCGACAGTTAATTTTCATGTTTGTTGTCAAGGACATATACTGGTAGAATTTTTGAAACAGATTTGTTTATGAGTTGGCCTATTATTCCACTTACCTGAAATGATATTATTGTGCTTCTATGACTACAATTTACTATGAAAGATTCTTGAGCATGTACATCTCTGCTTTGGTTATGATCAGTTTATTATGAATGATGCATGCATTAAGTAAGGTATTGACTATATGTGATCTCTCCCCATCTAGGTTCGTGTATGCCTGTTTAAAATTTGAGATGACATATGTGAAGTCTTCAAAACTGAAAATGTTGAGCTAATTCTTTTCTTTTGTGTGATGACCAGGTTATTTTCAGTACAGCCCTGTCTTCCTGTATGGTTCTTGTTACGAGATTAGCTCACAAGACCCAGGTGAAGGGTTTTTAGATGGTTCTCTGCTGCTCGCTGCCTCGACGTCCGCTGGTACTCAGCGTGTCTTCTCCGTATATCGTCGAGCCTTCAAGACAGCCTTATCGCCTTATCGAGCGACTTTTGCATCTGCATGGCCTGTCTACCGCTATCGGCGGGATGTGATGACCTTGCTGTTTGCCTCCACACTGCTATTAGATGTATCTTTAATGCTGCGGCATAGACCTCATGTGATTGCTGCTTAAGTGCACATGTGGAGGGTATTTTGTGTAAGCGTGTGCTTGTGCTGAAGCACGCTTTTGTAATTAGAAACTAATGACAGTAGGAAAAAGAACCTATTAGATGGAAACCAATGCCAGTAGGGAAAAAGACCTACTAAACTGGTCTCAGCACAGTCCAGCGCTCCAGCTGTAAGCTGCATTTTATCTCTGTTTATATGCTATGGACTATTACGCTCTCTTGGATCTATCTATTTCTGCATATGTATCTGTGTTTGTCGTTGGTGTTTTTGCTAGACATTAGCTCGTGCGGTTCTATATTTCAATCAGATCTAGGTGGAGGCTAATTAGCTTTCAATATAGCTTTTATGCTCCTGCCAATATCTGTAAGAAAAAGGACCTGCTAGACAGAAGTTATTACCAGTAGGAAAAGGCCTGTGAAACCGTCCTCATATTATTGCAGCTTATGCTTGTCTACAGGCATGCTTTTTTGCTTGTTCGGTTTCAGAAAGATCCTATGCTTCAGCTGTGAATTGCATTTTATTTTTGCTCCAGACATAAGGGTTGCAGTGGCAGTACGTTGCGTTCAGGTTTCTATAACATGAACAAGAAATAGCAGAAGAATCGGTTGCTTTAGAAGGGATAAGGTACATGGAGAACCTGGAAAACTTGGTAGTAGAAGACCTGAATTTGCTTGTTCGGTTTCAGAAAGATCCTATGCTTCAGCTGTGAATTGCATTTTATTTTTGCTCCAGACATAAGGGTTGCAGTGGCAGTACGTTGCGTTCAGGTTTCTATAACATGAACAAGAAATAGCAGAAGAATCGGTTGCTTTAGAAGGGATAAGGTACATGAAGAACCTGGAAAACTTGGTAGTAGAAGACCTGAATTTCTGTGAGCTAAAGTATATGCAAGCACAAAACAGAGATTTAGAGGCGAAGCTACAAGCTGCAGAAGAAAAAAATCTGACACAATCTGCGGGTTTACATTTAACTCTAACGGGCACACGGGAACACGGGAACACGGGAGCACGGGAACACGGCATCGGAAACACGGGAACATGGGAACCCGGGAACACGGGAGCACCGGCACACGCATCGGAAACACAGGAACACGACATCGGAAACAAGGGAAAACGGCATCGGAAACACGGGGACACGGCATCGGAAACACGAAAACACGAGAACACGGCATCGGAAACACGGGAACACGCCATCGGAAACACGGAAACACGGGAACACAACATCGGAAACACGGGAACACGACATCGGAAACACGGGAACACGGAGCACGGGAACACGAAATCGGAAACACGGGGACACGGCATCGGAAACACGAAAACACGGGAACAAGGCATCGGAAATACGGCATCGGAAACACGGGAACACGGCATCGGAAACACGGGAACACGGGAACACAGGAGCACGGGAACACGGCATCGGAAACACGGGAACATGGGAACCCGGGAACACGGGAGCACCGGCACACGCATCAGAAACACAGGAACACGACATCGGAAACAAGGGAAAACGGCATCGGAAACACGGGGACACGGCATCGGAAACACGAAAACACGAGAACACGGCATCGGAAACACGGGGACACGCCATCGGAAACACGGAAACACGGGAACACAACATCGGAAACACGGGCACACGACATCGGAAACACGGGAACACGGGAGCACGGGAACACGAAATCGGAAACACGGGGACACGGCATCGGAAACACGAAAACACGGGAACAAGGCATCGGAAATACGGCATCGGAAACATGGGAACACGGCATCGGAAACACGGGCACACGGGAACACGGGAGCACGGGAACACGGCATCGGAAACACGGGAACATGGGAACACGGGAACACGGGAGCACGGGCACACGCATCTGAAACACAGGAACACGACATCGGAAACAAGGGAACACGGCATCGGAAACACGGGGACACGGCATCGGAAACACGAAAACACGGGAACACGGCATCGGAACACGGCATCGGAAACACGGGGACACGGCATCGGAAACACGGAAACACGGGGACACGGCATCGGAAACAGGGGAACACGGGAACACGGCATCGGAAGCACGGGCACACGGCATCGGAAACAGGGGAACACGGGAACACGGCATCGGAAACACGGGAACACGGCATCGGACACACGAAAACACGGGAAAACGGCGGAAACACGGGGACACGACATCGGAAACACGGGAGCACGGAAACACGGCATCGGAAACACGGGAACACGGCATCGGAAACACGGGAACACGGGAACACGGGAACACGACATCGGAAACACAGGAACATGGGAACACGGGAACACAGGAGCACGGAAACACGGCATCGGAAACACGGGGACACGGCGTCGGAAAAACGAAAACACGGGAACACGGCATCGGAAACACAGGCACACGGCATCGGACACACGGAACACAGGAACACGGAATACGGCATCGGAAACACGGGAACACGGCATCGGAAACACGGGAACACGGAAACACGGGAGCACGGGAACACGACATCGGAAACACGGGAACATGGGAACACGGGAACACGGGAGCACGGGAACACGCATCGGCAACACGGGAACACGACATCGGAAACAAGGGAACACGACATCGCAAACACGGAAACACGGGAACACGACATCGGAAACACGGGAACACGGGAGCACGGGAACACGAAATCGGAAAAACGGGAACATGACATCAGGGAAAAACGGCATCGGAAACACGGGAACATGGGAACACGGGAACACGGGAGCACGGGAACACGCATCGGAAACACGGGAACACGACATCGGAAAGGGGACACGGCATCGGAAACACGGGAACACGACATCGGAAACACGGGAACACGGGAGCACGGGAACACGAAATCGGAAACACGGGGACACGGCATCGGAAACACGAAAACACGGGAACAAGGCATCGGAAATACGACATCGGAAACATGGGAACACGGCATCGGAAACACGGGCACACGGGAACACGGGAACACGGGAGCACGGGAACACGATATCGGAAACACGGGAACATAGGAACACGGGAACACGAGAGCAGGGCACACGCATCGGAAACACGAGAACACGACATCGGAAACAAGGGAACACGGCATCGGAAACACGGGGACACGGCATCAGAAACACGAAAACACGGCATCGGAAACACGGGCACACGGCATCGGAAACACGGGCACACGGCATCGGAAACACGGGAACACAGGAACACAGGAATACGTCATCGGAAACACGGGAACACAGCATCGGAAACACGGGAACACGGGAACACAGGAGCACGGTAACACCCCATCGGAAACACGGGAACATGGGAACACGGGAACACGGGAGCACGGGAACACGCATCGGAAACACGGTAACACGACATCGGAAACACGGGAACACGACATCGGAAACACGGGAACATGGGAACACGGGAACACGGGAACACGCATCGGAAACACGGGAACACGCCATCGGAAACACGGGGACACGCCATCGGAAACACGGACACACGGGTACACAACATCGGAAACACGGGAACACGACATCGGAAACACGGGAACACGGGAGCACGGGAACACGAAATCGGAAACACGGGGACACGGCATCGGAAACACGAAAACACGGGAACAAGGCATCGGAAACACGGGGACACGGCATCGGAAACACGGGACACGGCATCGGAAACAAGGGAACACGGAAACACGGGAACACGGGAGCACGGGAACACGGCATCGGAAACACGGGAACATGGGAACCCGGGAACACGGGAGCACCGGCACACGCATCAGAAACACAGGAACACGACATCGGAAACAAGGGAACACGGCATCGGAAACACGGGGACACGGCATCGGAAACACGAAAACACGAGAACACGTCATCGGAAACACGGGCACACGCCATCGGAAACACGGGAACACAGGAACACGGGAATACGGCATCGGAAACACGGGAACATGGCATCGGAAACACGGGAACACGGGAACACGGGAGCACAGGAGAACCCCATCGGAAACACAGGAACATGGGAACACGAGAACACGGGAGCACGGGAACACGCATGACATCGGAAACACGGGAACACGACATCGGGAACACGGAAACACGGGAACACGACGTCGGAAACACGGGAACACGACATCGGAAACACGGGAACACGGGAGCACGGGAACACGAAATCGGAAACATGGGGACACGGCATCGGAAACACGAAAACACGGAAACAAGGCATCGGAAATACAACATCGGAAACACGGGAACACGGCATCGGAAACACGGGAACACGGGAGCACGGAAACACGGCATCGGAAACATGGAAACACGGGAACAGGGCATCGGAAACATGGGAACACGGGAACACGGCATCGGAAACACGGGAACACGGGAGCACGGAAACACGGCATCGGAAACATGGGAACACGGGAACACATCATCGGAAACACGGGAACACGGCATCGGCGGCATCGGAAACATGGGAACACGGGAACACGGCATCGGAAACACGACATCGGAAACACGGGAACACGAGATCGGAAACACGTCAACACGGGAACACGGCATCGGAAACACGGGAACACGACATCGGAAACACGGGAATACGGGAGCACGGGAACTCGAAATCTGAAACAAGACATCAGAAACACGGGGACACAACATCGGAAACACGGGAACACGGGACACGACATCAGAAACACGGGAACACGACATCAGAAACACGGGAACACGGGGACACGGCATCGGAAACACGGGAACACGGGGACACGGCATCGGAAACACGGGAACACGGCATCGGAAACACGAAAACACAGGAAAACGGCGGAAACACGGGACACGGCATCGGAAACCCGGGAGCACGGGAACACGGCATCGGAAACACGGGAACTCGGGAACACGGGAACACGACATCGGAAACACGGGAACATGGGAACACGGGAACACGGGAGCACGGGAACACGACATCGGAAACAAGGGAACACGGCATCGGAAACACGGGAGCACAGAAACACGACATTACGATAAAAAAAAAGTAGGTAATTGGGACAAAATAAATAGCTATAATCTTAAAGGTAGGCATTTCCTCTCAAACATCCCAATTCAAGGATCAACTTTCTCACGGGAACACGACATCGGAAACACGGGAACACGGCCTCAGAAACACGGTAACACCGGAACACGGCATCGGAAACATGGGAACACGGGAACACGGCGTCGGAAACACGGGAACACGGCGTCGGAAACACGGGAACACGGCATCGGAAACATGGTAACACGGGAACACGTCATCGGAAACACGGGAGCACGGCATCGGAAACACGGGAACACAACATCGGAAACACGGAAACACGGGAACACGACATCGGAAACACGGGAACTCGCCATCGGAAACACGCGAACGCAGGAACACGGGAACACGAAATCGGAAACACGGGGACACAGCATCGGAAACACGGAAACACGGGAACACGGCGGAAACATGGGGACACGGCATCGGAAACACGAAAACACGGGAAAACGGCGGAAACACGGGGACACGGCATCGGAAACCCGGGAGCACGGGAACACGGCATCGGAAACACGGGAACACGGCATCGGAAACACGGGAACACGGGAACACGGGAACACGACATCGGAAACACGGGAACATGGGAACACGGGAACACGGGAGCACGGGAACACGACATCGGAAACAAGGGAACACGGCATCGAAAACACGGGAGCACAGAAACACGACATTACGATAAAAAGAAGTAGGTAATTGGGACAAAATAAATAGCTATAATCTTAAAGGTAGGCATTTCCTCTCAAACATCCCAATTCAAGGATCAACTTTCTCACGGGAACACGACATCGGAAACACGGAACACGGCCTCAGAAACACGGTAACACCGGAACACGGCATCGGAAACATGGGAACACGGGAACACGGCGTCGGAAACACGGGAACACGGCATCGGAAACACGGTAACACGGGAACACGGCCTCGGAAACATGGAAACACAGGAACACGTCATCGGAAACACGGGAACACGTCATCGGAAACACGGGAACACAACATCGGAAACACGGAAACACGGGAACACGACATCGGAAACACGGAACACGCCATCGGAAACACGGGAACACAGGAACACGGGAACACGAAATCGGAAACACGGGGACACAGCATCGGAAACACGGAAACACGGGAACACGGCATCGGAAACACAGGAACACGGCATCGGAAACTACACACACCTTCAATTAATTATACACTTTCGTGAACAACTGTCAAATTATGTACCACACTTAATTTATGTTTCTATAATGATGGCCACTGGAATTTACCGCTTTGAAAACAATTGACCTAAATATATTTAACTTAAGGCGACCCTACAGTTTTGATTTCGGCACCTGCGCCAGTGGCGCAACGGGTCATCTAGTTATGTATAACAACTACAAAGAAAATTTAGCAGCCAACATTCACGAACAGCCTACATATTCACAGTGCACAAAAAAAAGATGGAATCACACCACTTTCTTTTCTACCTAAAAATTGAGTTGGGGCAGACCATTTCTTTGAGTACGCCCCACTGGTGTTGGGAATCACTTAATCACCAATTATGCCGAACCAATAGGAGGGAGAGGATGGCATCCGGTTGGTGGAGGAGGTCGATGGCTAAACTAGACAAAAAAAACAACCTCAAGAATCAGTAACCAAAATTCAGTGCATCAGTTAAAGATTATCGTTAGATGTTGCTGAACAAACAAATGAAAGCCTCCACGAATGTAAAACCAATAAAAAAATAAAACGATATTATAAAAAAGGTCCGCTGTACTAAACAACTCTTTGATACATTCCTCAGAAAGGAAAATACCCTGACACATTCATTTGTGACACATTAGTGGCACACAGTTTTCCTTGTTCTACTGTGATCCCCCGACAACTACACCTAAATGGTTTCCTCTAGCAGCCTGAAATCGTGAGGCACACAAAGCAAAATCAATACTGCACAACTGTATAAGCTGTAAAGAAATGTTTCCATGAACAAACTTGTGAGGCATTATCACCAGCACAATAAAAAGTCAATCTCCCAGCCCTATTGTTTGTGGAAGATGACCTGAACCTGCACCAATGTGTACCCAAGCTTATTACATGCCGGTGTGCAATACACAACTGAAAACGGATTAAAATTTAGTCCAGCAAAGGTTTTTATCACCCAGGATAGGACTCCATTCAGCGGAGGTCATGATCATTTGAAACGTAGCACCCAGTTAAGCATTCAAGATTTAAAATTACTAACCATGTAAAAGCTATCTTAATTCTGGCCAGCCAGTGCTATAATGATTTCATCTCTAATTGTTGGTTAATTCTTGAAATAAAAATATTAATTGAGGAAATATTGAGGTTAATCTGCATAATTACACGCTCACCAAATCATGTATGAAAAGAAGGGAATGGAAAGAGAGGAGAATTTGAGGTTAATCAGCAGCGCCTCCGATTTAAAAATAATCCATATTGTAAACCACACAACAGGAGGCAGCTAGAAATGATTCCAAAATGCGAATAAGAGAATGAAAACTGAAAGCAACATCAAATTTTTATATAATAATGAAACCTGATCAGGAGTTTTCTCACATAACTACCAGTTTTTCCTTGATAAGCTGAGGTCATGTCAGATGTCTAGGTTCCCTATGTAAAATAGCTGAAATTGAATTAAATGGAAAAGGGAAACCTTTGTCAAGCAAATGGATAAGTTCAGTTGAGGTGACACCACTGTAGTTCTGAAATCTGCACAACGGACACAGCTACAAAAGACGTGAAAATCAATTACCAAGAATAAGATAGAAATCTCAACCTCACAAACATCTTTGCATATAGAGGAACGGTCGTCCCTTGAAATTTTATTAGTATTAGATATAGCAGTTCAAAAAAGGTTTAAATGCAGAAACCAATCCGGCATGTGCAAGTACCTTTGAAGCGTCGAATTACAGTTCAGAGGATAAAATGAATAGATGCAGAATTAGCTTCCCGTCGAATCCGTGTGCAAGGATGAGGAACCCTGCTGTCGAGGAGCCCGTCGCCTTGGAGGAGTAGTACACCGTCGAGCTGGGTGCAGGGGAGGGCGGGTGCAGGGGCTTGGTGCCAGACGGCAGGTGTCGGGCGGCGGCGTCCTCGCGGCGGGGTGGGTGACGATGTACTGGAACAAGGCCTCATGGAGAACGGAGGCGTCGTCTTGGCTGCTCGCTGCTAGGCCCCTCGCGTTGTTCGCGTTTTGCAGGGCGGCGGCGTGGAAAATTTTCATCGCCATATATCGAGGGAGCGGCGTTGCGTTGTCGCTATCACCAGCAGGAAGCCGGAATCCGGCAGCAACATGGGCGGCGATGCGGGAGCGGCAGAGGCGCGTTGGTGGGTGGGCGCCGGGGCTTCTCGCGGCGCTGGGCAGCCGGGATCGCGGCGGAGGTGGGCGCCAGGGCTTCTCGTGGCGGTGGGCGCCGGGGTGGGCTCGCCGCGGCGGTGGCCGGCGGGGCTTCTCGCGACGGTGGTCGGCGGAGATTCAGCGAACAAGGGATTCAGCGGCGGTTCGGCGTCGGTGGAGGGAGAGCAGAGTGGGCGGAGGTGTGGGGAACGGTGGGCGGAGGTGCGGGGAACGGCGGGCGGCGGTCTCCTAGAGTCTCTACGATGGACGGCAGCTCCGTAGGCTGCTCTGTTTCGGGATGGGAATCGTGGGGAGAGAGCGGTTTCCTTTTCCGGGGCGGTGCACTTTTTTCTTTTTGAAAAATCGTGTGCACATCACATGTCATTGGAGAGATCCTGGTCGTTGGTTCTGGTGCGATGAGCGGCTCAGATCCTCTGGATCTGACAGTCTGTGTCATTTAATATTAGTGGAGATGGAGGTTATTAGCAGCCCATGGCCTTCGTGCATCTCGGAAGAAAAACCTTGGACGCGCATGGGACGCTCCAGTAACCGACCAGCCCCACTTGCGCACGATCTAGTACACGCTCCCACGATATTTTCACCGCGCGTCGCTTCGGCCCTCAGCTCTATAAATAGCAGCCACAGTCGTTGTCGAGCTCAGCAGAAGCCCAAGCCAAGACGAGCCCAAACAAAAACGAGCTCAACACAAGACAAAAAAAAACAAATAGGCCCAACAAGGAAGGGAGCGGCGAAGCGGGCCGAATTTGTCCAACAGAGAAAACGATGATGCCACCTGACTGAGCTTAAGCTATGGGCAATCACTAATGCTCCGTTCGGATGTTCGCTTTGGAGCTGGATATTGGATATTCGGCACTATTCAGTCCCGAATATCTGAAACTGGGCTGTTCGGATGTACTAGACATTCAGCTGTGGTTTTCGGGCACAATATCGAGCGACCCGCTGCGGAGGCAAAACTGGTCACGGCCCAATCTCCACCTCTTTACCTAGACATCGCTCGATATTCGCGAGTCTCGTACCCGTTCGCTCTCGAGCAGAGCTCTCCCGATTCCACCCCTTCCGTCGCGAGCAGAGCTCTCCCAGCTGCACTTGTTCTCTCCCTCCCCTCTCATCTCTCTCTCGTTGTACTGCTCGAACGAGCACGGCGCCGGCGCATCTGCAGATCCAGCCCTCTCCAACGACGACCGGCGCATCTGTTCGAACGAGCACGGCGCATCTGCTCGAACGAGCACGGGCGCATCTGCAGGATCCAGCCCTCTCCAACGGCCGGCGCATATGCTCGAACGAGCACGGCGGCCGGCGCATCTGCAGGATCCAGCCCTCTCTAGCTGATTGAGCCCTCTCCGACGACAGGATTCAGGTTTGTTTCTGCAGGATCCAGCCCTCTCCTCCCTCTATTGCCTGTCCGATCTATTTTTCCTGTGCTGTTTGTGATGTGCAATTTCAGCTGATTGAGCTAGAGAAACGGGAGAGAACAGAGAACTTTGTTTTCCAACGACGACTGAATAACTGCTGACTCGACGACTGATTGAGCTGATTGAGCAAGATGTGTACTGTAACTGAGCTGATTGAGCTAATTCTGATTGAGCAAGATGTGTACTGAATAACTGCTGATTCGAGCTGTGTTGTGTTGTGTTGTGTTGCTCACCGGTAATCAGTGCTAGTTCGAGCTATTTAGTGGTCAAATTGTGTACTGGATAATGGTGGTGTTGTGTTGGTCATCTTGTTATTCAAACTCAATATCTAACACATCCAAACAACATTTGATATTCAAACTCAATATCTTGTTTGGCTCTGAATATCTAACACATCCAAACAAAAATATTGACATTCAAACTCAATATCAATATCTCATGATATTGATATTCAACCCAATATCAATATGGAGCTCCCAATGCGAACATCCGAACGGAGCATTAAAAAGGTTCCCTTTGCAAAAGGAACTTCACAACCGGTCTCATCGTGACAAGTGTCGCCGTCTGCTTTCTCTGTCCCCACAGTTATCTATATGTTCGCCAAGTGTCGCTATGAGATTAAAAGTGGGGAGGATGAAAGAGAAAGACATACAGGAGGTGGGAGGGCAGTTTTTCCCTTTTATTTTTCTAAACCGAATTTTAAAAACGAAATATCTTGAGAACCGTTTATCCAAATTACAAACCGTTTCTATTTTTGGGTTCCTCGCGTCGAGATCTTCAAAAATAGATCTCATATTGATAGGTTTTGACGAACTTTTTTTCCGTACTTCTGGTTATAAATAGTTTGTACATTATGTTATGCATACCTTGTACTTTCTGTTCTGTGTACTTTTGTACTCTGTTTTCTGTGTATTTGTACACCATATGTACTTTTGTACTTCAGTTTATGTGTTTTTGTACTTTCTGTGCAGTTTTTTTTTTGTACTTTCTGTGTAGTTTTGTACATCGTTTTGTGTACATGTACTTTGTTGTATAATTTGTACTACGTTTTCTATGTATATGTACTTTTTGTGTAATTTTTTTGTACTTCAGTTTATGTGTTTTTGTACTTTCGGTGTAGTTTGGTACTTCGTTTTATGTGTACATGTACTTTCTCTGTGATTTTGTACTACTAATTACGTGTAATTTGTACATCGTTTTTGTGTAATTTGTACTAGCCATTCCATTCTGAACAATTTGTACATCGTTCTATATTTTTTTGTACATTGTACTGTATTTTCTGGTGTACGTACTTGTGTGGTGCTACGATATGCCGTTGTTTTAAGTTGTACACCGGGCAGCAGGATGCACAGGTACACGAGGGCGTGATGTGCAGCTGCCAGCCTGCCAGGAGGAGATGCGTCACGCCAGTCACGAGCGTGGAGCATAAATTCTCTTTGCAACATACGCGACGCATGGGGCTTCTAGCTGACGTACACGCGGGATGCGTCGTACGCGAGGAGGGCTTGCGTGCATGCGAGACGCGGGCGTTGAGCTGCCGTGCCGTGTCAAAACTTCTTTTCTCCGTCTCGCCCACGTGGCGTCATGTGCACTCAGCGTCGATCACGGAAATCGTCCTTCGCGAAGAAACCCTTCGCGTAGCGATACCTAAGCTATGTCTCAGTCAGCTGAGCACTAGAGAGACTCTATATCATATGTCACTGGCCCAACTAAATGGCAGGTGCTGCTGTCGGTAGCCTCGCCAAATATTGCAGCCACTCGATAGATGGTCGGAAAAAATAAATACAAATTTATTAGTCAGGTGTTAAGTGCTCTGCACTCCTGGATTATTTCATCCTCTTCAAGAAGGAATTCCTACTTAAAATTATCCTCGTCTAAAATAGTATCGACATGAAAGAATTATCAATATGCCATTAAATCAAAATTCAAAAGTGCTCCCTAACACAAGTTATATTTTAATGCGCAAGCACACAGAAGTATAGATACGTGCCAAATATTATTATTTTTCGAGAACCCGCAGCAAGATCTGCGCGTTATTGTATTAAGCTTAAAAAGGAGAAAACAACGCCAAAGAATGGCTACAACACCACACTCACCCAAGACACGGCCAATGGCTACAACACACTCCTACAACATCAAAGCGACAAAGCTCGCCTTGCCCAACCTCGAGCCAAGAATGGCGAAGAGGCGGGACACCGAGTCTCAAGGCCGCGTCGCAAAGACACCAACACAAACGAAGCACAACTACGACTCCTAGTCTGCCCTGGACCAACGTACCCTACTCATGTGCCTAGAGGATCGGCGAGCAGAGGCAGGATCCGACCAAGCTTGGAGGTTGTCGACTCGAAGGTGTTGGTGTTGGGGACGGTGTACATTGCGCCCCGGAGACCCACGCCTTGGGTAGCAAACATCAGCAGTGGGCATCACCAAAACGCTCGCCGGCAAGACCACCGCGAGGCCACCATCTCCAAATGCATCATGGGGACTCCCCTCGCAGCCTGGGCAACGCCTTAATGAAGGGAACGACGTCGAGGCGCCGCCGCCACCCGGTCCAGCAAGCCAGACCTAGGGTTTCCCCCGGCACCGGGAAGGGGAATCGCGGTCAAGCCCAAGACCACGCCTCCATTGCCGTGGTCAGCGTCCGAAGCCGCCGGTATAGGCTTTCCAATCACTAGTACACGTGCACGTGCAACACACGTATAATGTGGTTTTACGACTGTAGTAAGATGATCATTGATTCTTTTTTCCCTAAAAAAGGATGATCATTGATTTTTGATAATTAACCCGTATGTGAAATTTATGTGGACAAAGATGGGTTCAATGTTTCTAATATCATTGACTTTTGATAATTTAATTGTAGTTTATCTTCACAAGAGTTTTAATTGTGGTACCACATTCAAACTTTGATCTATATATTTTTGAAAACTATCTAGTAATGCCACACGTGGCAATGCACGTTGAACGCCAATTACACAATCATGGCGAACTTAACCATTGCACCGAAAGGTGCTTCAGAGCAAAAAAAAAGAAAGGTTTCTAATTTTCAAAATATAAAAATATAAAGGACTACCACCATCTTGCTTGCCGGCACGTACACTGGAGTACCCAAGGTATTTCAGTTCAAGGAGAACCCCTGCAGGATAGAACCTGAACGCCCAAATGTACCGAATCAAGATCTTGAGAAATTGATGTGCACTAAATCCTAATAACTCATAGGTTGAACATTTCTAATAGCCAATTGTACCCCTATAAAAGGTTAGAATCCTACTTTCCAGAATATATCAAACAAAGCACAAATTACCAATTACATGAAGGCATCACTCAATAATAAAAATCATTCTGATTTGATATAGTGGGAGGACATGAACTATATATTTTTGCGGAAGGTTGACACGTAAATAAAGTTAGGAAGTCTGGCCAGGTATTCCAGAATATATGCCGCTATTTTGTTTCCAGAATAATAAAATCTTGAAGCAAGTTTTAATCTTACAGAAATTGACTGTGAGCCACAGTTACCAAATAATAATTAAACAATGGATTGCTACTATGAAACAGGCTATATATAATTTTTATTAGCACTTGTAGAGCTAAGTATATAAGTTGCATAGAGTATTAGAGAACATAGACTATGCAATAACTAAAGAAACCATGTGCATCCAGATGGTATGTCTTACTGAACTTTCCCGCGGTCTGGATGCATGTAAATTCTTCTCTTGTGGTATCCATGGTCATTAGATGTACTCACCAGATATGTACGTTGTAAACTCAATCGACGGTATACGAAAAGGATGCAGGATTTAACAACTTGACTTTAGCAAAACCTATGTGGATCTCGGTAGGATATACTAAAATCTCACCAATCAAACAAAATCATTAACAGACATGTCACTCGGATGCATCAATAAATCTGATCAGAACAAAATTAAAGCTCATAAATTTGTATCAGTAGATCCAGGATGGAATTTTATCAGAATCAACCATCCTGCTCTATTCACCTCTATACTCTATTCCTCGGTAAATTTAGTGACAGAAGAATAATAATAAGATCAAATAGTATATTTGGTACCTCAATTGAATTTGGGGTCGGACATGCCGGAGAGCCCTCCACCGGCCCCAGCGGCGGCACGAGGCCGCGTGAAGCCGAGCATCTTCTGGAGGTTAGTCTGGATGCTCATGGAGCAGAGGAAGTAGAGGAAGACCATGGCGTAGTCTTGGCGTCGTTCCCGGAGGGGCATCCCGCGGTGGCTCATGCGCTGCACTGCTCGTCTAGATCGAGCAGTTTCCGCCCGCGTGACGCTGGGACTCATTAACTCCAGCACCTGGTGCGGTAGCTGAGGAGCCAAGTCTGCCAGGAGATGCCTCGCAGAGCACGGCCGTCACGCCTGAGATGGCCACCACCGAGAGGCTGTCGCCGTAGCGGAGGGAGGAGCGCGTCGAGGCCATCGCTGTTCTGGGTTCGCTGCCACGGCCGTCGGCGTGGGTGGGGGCGGGAGGGGAGACGGACACGCCGTGGCAATCTGTGTAATTTACTCGAAAACGAAAAGGTGGGTTGAGGTGCTCAACACCGAACGTGCAATCTCAGCCTTTGATCAAATATTGGACGCATACGATTTAATGTATCCGTCATATGTTTGCTCTTTTAATAGTACTAGTGGCCGTGCACGTGCAACGCACGTCTCATAATTTATTATAATATAAACACGTATTTAAATCTATATTTGTTTCACTAAGTTATTTTATCAAGCCAGTTAAATTTATTTCATGATACAAAATTTATATTGGACTAAATATCTCCCGTGAAGTAGTTCATTGTCACATTCCAGTTAGCAATGGTAATATAGTGAGGGTGTTCATTGTTTTTCGAGATTGTTCATATAATTGATTCTTTGATCTCTTGTGAAGCATATGTAAAGTACACAATAGAGTATAATAACCTGTGAAAATAAATAATATAATCAATTATGTTTAATTGAATGAAAAATACTCTGATCATGTATATAGTTTTTTATTTGTTTCCCATTGTAATAGCAGTTAGCCCCGTTTGATTTACATATTGAAAACACAATGCACCTTTCTTATGAGATGCCGAACATATACGATGGAGCGAGTCTAATCAGAAAAGAAGTTTTGAACACAATAAATATGATTGTTAGTCGCAACAGATCTAATAATATACGCTGGAATTACATCTGCCCCGAGGGAGTGTACTAAAGACAATATTGCAGAGCTTGAGCGTCAGGTTTTCTTCATTGAAATCATTATTTTGATGATCTGGTCTGTTCCAAATGATTGCTTTTTGAAACATCAGAGCTAGCTTGTAAAACCATCTAGCTTGTAAAACCATCGAAGGAAATTCAGAGAGGAGTTGGCTTTTTGTTAAGCACAGTGCAGAGCCCGGAAGAAAATTTATTATGTTCGATGTGTGGAAGAGTCCTTAATAAAAATAAAATTTGTAATTTGCAAATATTCATCTTAGTACAAGAATGAGGTAGGAAGCTAATCATAGGGAATGTTTGGCATCATGCTTGATCTTTTCAGTCCACCTGTTGTAAATGGACAACTTAAAAATATATGTTATGTTTATTCGAGGCTGAGCTTTCAAAGAACACACATACATGCTTGTTAAGAGATAGGTTATATCTTGTCGGGTGAGAGGAGTGGAACACTTCATTTGTTAACTCGAGGCCAAAAAGTATTAGTGTCTAGCAGAGCTACTTTTCTAACTTGATCATCCAATATTTCACTAACAGAGCTACTTTTCTAACTAATCATAGCACAGTAATTTTACAATAACACTTAATAGAAACTAATCATATTTCATCTAGTAAATCAGTATCATAGATGGAGAAAGCAAAATGTATTACGAAATGCACCAAAACATTAAGCCGTTGTGGCAAATATCTCATGAGAACTTTGCATTAGAAAGTAACTTAGATATTCGATTAAATAATCAGAGATGGAATACCATGAAGATCACCCTGGTCCTCTATGCTCTCAAATACAGGATTTACCAATTTCGTCAGAAATAACAAAGAATGATGCTCCCGTGGCCATTCCGGACAAAAAAATCATCAGCCTACACACTACCAATTACTCTGAAATCGTAGCCCAGAGTGGTTTGCTCAAGGATAAGAGTTCTCATTGCAACGATTTGAAACTAAAGCTTAAACAGTGTACTGCTAGCACAATACACACAGTGATATAGTGCACAGACTGGCTTAGTAGACGATTTGGACTTCCAAACGCAATTCTAGTCTCACTTAGGCAGCTCTCTGAAGAGTGGACGTCTCTGTCAAGAACCAGAGGCGCCGGAGGGACTGGGGTGGGAAGCCTCTCTACAGATCCAACGCCTCCATGGCCTGGTATGCGGCCTGCACTCCTCCCGTCCTCCGTGATCCCCTCCCGCCAAACTGCTCATCGCTAATCGCTTCAAATTGTTTGTCCTACACGGCGAGGGAAGAAAGATGGCGGAGATTGGTTCTGACCACTTTTATAATCAACCTGGCAAATCTAGACATAATTAAGGATTCGAGAGGAGCGGCGTTGTAGATGGTAAAAGAGATGTGGTGAAGGTATGGACTCAATCAAGGCACGAAATTTTCATGGCCATACCTGGAGGAGCGGCGTTGTGCTGTGATGCGGTCGCCATCGCGAGCAGTAAACCAGAAGCCGGCCAAATCCCAACGGAACACCTCGTCAGAGCTTCGCCTGGCAGGCCCCAATCACCAAAGGACCTCGGGGCGGGGACTCTATCGCGGGAGGACCTGCAGATCCGGGGCAGGGAGGTTTGGGCAGCCGCGGTCCCGTTCCACCTGCCGGAGAAGGTGGAGGTCGCCAGTGGCCGGAGATCGAGGTGGCGGCCGGATGTGGGTAGTGGCCAGGGACAGCCCGCCAAGGCCCCGACGGCCCGACCCGTCCTGAGCCTCGACGAACTGACAGCGTGCGTCCAGAGGGAGCAGACGCAGGCGAGGTGACCTCTCAAACTAAAAGGATTCCGGCCGTGGCTCGGAACCGGTAGCAGGGTTGGGGGAAGCGGGGAGAGGAGGCCTTCCCCAGCGGCAGGCGTGGTCGCGGACTGCGAGCTCGGTGGCTGGATCCTGGCGTCGGGGGAGAGAACGGCGAGGAGCTCGTCGGCGCACTCGGAGGCTGGTGTGGCCCTCCGTCTCCGCCAAAATAACGTTTCGTCCTGTGTTGAGTTGTGCTCAACACGGATGGAACAATCTGGTTCGTTGATCAGAGATCGTATGGCATATATTTAATGTATCCGGTAAAGTTTGCTCTTTTAATAGTAGTATAGATATAGATAATAGTAGTATAGAAATATAGACTAAGTTTTTTTTAGAGAAAACGCAAAGGATTCTTTGCGTTTTATTTCATTGAAAAGATAGAGTTTGTTTTACAACCTCCTAGGAGGGTTACAAGTGTCTCAAACATAATACAATTAGTGCACGTCCCAGGTGGACGGCAGAATCACTCTCAGTCCCTTTGCGCCGGCTCTGGCCCATAGCCTCGCTTCCCCCTTGATCTTCTCGACGAGATGCTGAACTGAGGGATGTCTTCCTTCAAACACGCAATCATTCCGGTGTTTCCACACCATCCATGGTGTCAGGAGGGTGATTGAGCCGAGCCCCTTGCGCAGCTGCTTGGGTGTGTTCTGTTTTGCTTGAAGCCACCAATGCATCAGAGAATCCTCTGAGTTGGGCGCAGCCACTGTGAACCGTAGCCAAGCGAGGACCTCATGCCAGGCTTGGCGCGAGAAGGGACACTCCAGCAGCAGATGGTGTATCGTCTCTGGGCCTGGTCGCAAAGCGGACAGCAGGGAGGGTGCTGCAGGCCACGACGTGCGAGTATGTCTGCTGTCCAGCATCGGTCCTTGTCCGCGAGCCAGTGGAAGAACTTGACTCGGGGAGGCGTCCAGTTCTTCCAGATCAATTTCCAAGAGAAGCTGGTCGTTGATCCTTGGAAGGCTGCGGCGTAGCAGGATTTGGCGGTGTATATACCGTTGGCCGTCCATTGCCAAATCAGCTTGTCTGGTTCATCGGTCAGTTGAGCGTGCTCGAGCCTTTGCCAGAGCATCAGTTTTTTATTGAACAAATAGCTAGAGTTTTTAGATCAGCATCACGATGTTAACCTCCAACTATTGAGCAGGGCTGGGTTATTTTGTGAATAACTGAACCAAATTTGTCTAGATATAGAAGAATATCATGTTCGCTTAATTCTTAACTAGGTAACCCATGAGCATTACAGAAGTAAGTTTGTTGGTGAGCACAAGCAACTAAAAATTGTATGAACACAGTCGAGGCTCATACCACCCTGCATCATGTTGACGGCTCATATTATACTATATGTTCACACATAAGCTTTTGCTTATTTTATCTCTCGGTTAACCAACGTTTCCTCTATTTATTTTTTTGCTACTCTGCACTTATATAATAGTAGCAAGTACAGCACAACTCAGTTTAGCAGCAGTAAACTAAGCCAAAATACATCGTAACCTTCTTGTTTGTAGGTAAATGTTAATCAATATAGCTAGCTCATCAGTTACTTACCTTGCCCAAGGGGGAGACTAGTTGCAGAAGAGCAGCAATTCTATCTCCTAGCTTCTCTTTCCTTAGAGTAGATGTGTGACAAGACAAAACAATACATTTTCTTGGTAGTTGCTAGAAAAGTTACAATAATGCAGGTAGAAATTGGTAATTAGAGATGTAAGTAAGAGTACCTTGAAAGAAGGGGGGATATGTTGGTGCAGGGTGCGTCTGGAGCAGCTGAGGCTTCTTATTGAATTATACTACCACCTGCGATTGCTGCTCGTCGTCCTGACCATCAGTGGCGGCGTTACGTGTATTCTTGGATATCCAAGTGAATACCCATGATTTTTGCAAAACAGGGTTAATTATAGCAAAACAGTGATGATTTTGACAAAAAATAGCAATGATTTTGACAAATGAATACCCAGCTAAAATTTCCTGGCGCCGCCACTGCTGACCATGGACATGGCCTCCTGGTCTCCCTGCTTGCAGCGCATATCCATTTCCACTCATTAAAGGAGCAGGCACACCCATCTACATAGAACCAGCAACATACATTTCAGTTCCCAATTAGTGGCACTTTAACTTGCTTAATTATATAGCATAGCATGTCTATAAACATATAACAAACATACGCAATTAGCTAATCTTTTACGCATTTGCATGCCGGTCAATGTATAAATTTCAAATAGAGGTGCAAATGAGAAATGAATACTACTGGCTACATTTTAGCTGTAATTGTAATTTCATTGACTGCAGATGACTTAACTAATTAAACACCTTCGCCGGTCAATGTATAAATTTCAAGATAGAGGTGCAAATGAGAAATGAATACTACTGGCTACATTGTAGCTGTAGTTGTAATTTCTTTGATTGCAGATGACTTAACTAATTAAACACCTTCTGGCCAGCAAGTTAGGATGGATGGATGCAACTGCAAGAGGGTCATATGCTGTTTCCTAGCGTCTAAGAATGCCTTCAGATGTCACATAATTATGACTGATAGCCAAGAACATTCGTTGCCATATGTAATTAGGCAAGAAATTAGCTTCGAACTACAGTGTGCCAATGGCCTAGAAATTATTCTTGCAGAGAGCCAGAGAGTAATTATCAAGTAAAAGTGTAGAACTGATACTAACAAACCCCTATGTTGAGAATCTAGAGGAGAGTTATAGATACTTAAGGTCTGCTCTTTTAAATAGGAATCGTCCCCGGCAGTGAAATGTTGAAGTGTAGCCCTTGCGACATATGTAGTGTATCTGCTCTTGGATAATTGCAGTTTCATGGATGTTACCTGATAGGATGACCGACCACAACGCCATGCCCTTATGAAGGTACATTCATCATGATTACTGATCTCATTGCCACAATGGAAGAATAGAGAGAGCCAGCAACTGCGCATGCAATATTGATGATCAAAATGTGGAAGGCAATAAGTGTTTGCTCCGTTACTGTTTTCGAGAAATAAGCAAATTTACTGAACCAACTCTTTCAACCTTTTTTTTTTTTGTAATCATGGTGTTTATTCTATTTAAGAAGAATCATCACCAATCTTTTTCCCTTTTTTCCTTGTCATTACTCACTACCTACTAAACATGTCTCATGCATTGTCATTTTTTTTCTAGACACCTTTGGATAAGATTTCGTGATCCATCAAGATGTGTAATAGTGGTAACATCACCCCTTCCAGCTGCCCTATGTGAAAAGCCATGTCGTGTCCTATGTGCCACGTCTATGTGTTTTCCAGCTCAGGCATCCTGCAGCAGTGATCCACACCCTTGTAACATTTGTTATGGGTCTGTACAAATTGTCTTCTGCCCTGAGCCTATGACAACAGTGCGCATGCAGCTTCATTTTCACTGTAACTCATGCATATCCTGATATCCACGCCATCAACATTAAAATCTTTTTTGTTGCAATGATAAGCATTATTATCTGTTATCCTTTCGTACAGTATACACCGTTAGTGCATGACAATTGGCTGCTGCAGCAAGCACCTGGTATATGTATTGACTTGCCTCCCAATTGGCTGCAGGTGAGCATGCTGAGGTCAACATTATTACTCACTATATAAAAGTTGGAAAAAACGGCGGCCTCCCCAAGCACTGTAGCAGCTACAGTATGCTACAGTGTTGAACAGTGCCCTGGTAATTTTGCAAAAAACCTTAAGTTTCCCGTAAATTACAATTCAGTCCTTCTTACATATAAGCTAACCCTAACCCTAAATCGCAAATCATCCCCATTTCCCCACCACCCCGGCTCGCCCACCTCCAGCCCGCCCCCGCCGCTGCAACCCTCCTCGAGCCTCGCCGCCTCCTACCCGCGCGCCGGCCTAGCGCCTGCCCGAGCTCCTGCCCACGCCACCGGGTCCCTGCGCTCGACGAGGAGGAGAGTGTTGCGCGCCCGCCGCGACTCGGCCACCTCCGCCTTGACGCCTCCGCCGCCGCCCTCCTCGCGCCCTGTGCCCGTGCCACCTCCTGTCCACGCGCCCGAGACTCTGCTCATGCCGTCGGGCCCCTGCGCTGGAGGAGAAGGAGGCCGCGCGTGCGCCAAATCCCCGCGCCCCGCTCCGCCGTCCCCTCCATCCTCTCTGGCCGTCACCTGGAGCTCGGCTCCCGTCTCGGCAGGTGGTGGAGGCCTATTCCCTAAATCAGTCGCTCCTTCCTTTTCTTAGGTCTCTAACCCCTTCTTTGTTGGTGCCTGTACCAGGCCGGCCATGGCGCGCAACCGCCAGTGAGAGAGTCGGCAGTACGACGAGGACGTGAAAGGGCAGATGGATTTTGGGAAGAAGAGAAGGAGCCGCGCACGGTGGCATCACCGAGAGGAACGGCCGTCTGGCTACTGCTTCACGTCTGCGCGAATTCTCTCCTCACGTATCTGGTACGATCTGTTCTGCCACTCGCGTCTCTGCTTTATGAACATAGGAAGGACACTGAAAATTTATATACATAACAGCAAGAAAATGAAACCTATACCAGATCTTTTCCTTCTTGATTGTGCTCCTCCGCTCTTTCTTCCACTCTCCATAATATATCCTCTTGTGTTTGCAGATATTTTTGAATCAATGAGCCTAAGGTGTTTGAGGAAAATCCCAGTAAGCTGCAGGTACAGATTGATTCATGTATATGTTATCATGTCTACTAAATAATTTTGTTCTTCAGAAATTTTGCCCCCCCGCATTAAATGATGACACACTTTCCCTTATTGTTTTCGTGCGTGCAGATTTTTGTGTGGAATAAGCGTGAATCTGTTCGAGCCTTAAATCCGTTCTATATAATCTGGTATGTCGCTTTGTTAAACAGCTGCATATATTTCTTCCTTCCCTCATGTATTTCCATTGCCTGGTGTTTATTAAACGTGTTAATTTTTGGTAGATAGTCTCACGAATATTTCCTCAACTTTTGTTTGCCACAGTTAGCTGTTTTATCTCGATTGCTTCGAATGCCATGTGTGGATGACCTTACTGGTACTAGATCTGGCGAGGAGGTTGCTGGTACGACATCTGGTGAGGAGGTTGCTGTTGTCATCTCCAATGATGTGGAGTTCACGCCGTCAATGATCTATGGACAAAGAAGACCAAGAAAAAAAATGTTGTATGCTGCAAATATTTGAGTGGATGTATAACGAGGTAAGCAATTGTTGCTATTTTTTTTAGCTCATTTGCCTACGATAAGTGTACTGTGCACGTGAGATCCTATGACCTGATGTTGCGCTCATTACTCCCTGATTTGTCCATAGATGGATGCTCTCTTCCCGTTTGATTTATGTATCATATATCCAGATTCTGGCTATTTGCAAGGCATGACGTATTAATTATTACAGCACGGAGGTCATGATGTCTAGCTGGTGGCTGCCCTTGATGTGTCCGACGGCGGAATGAGGCTGTGCTGACCAGCAACAATCAAGTTATGCTATTAACCTGTGTGCGTAGTCGTTGATATTGGACTGGAAATGAGAAAAATTGTAGTTCAGCTTCTCCCATGTTTACTAATGTTTCATCTCCATTGTTGTCTGCTTTCAGTTTATTTATATCTTGGGAATGCACTCTGAATCCAGAAGACTGCTATGATATCCTTACTCTCTAAAATCGTCCAAGTAGTTGTTGCTTTTCTCTTTTCTTGGCTTAATTAGACTTCTTAACAATTCCTCTATTACACTGAGTTTATTTGAGATAGTTGAAGTTTATGTTTAATAGGAAGTGTACTGTGTGAGTGCCTACAAAGCAGATGGCATGTTATGTCTCTTAATGTATTCAATATTGGCTCCACTGTCAGTTGCACCTCCACCGGAAATAACAACAACTTTGTTCTAATTTCCTACAGGCAACAAGGTTCGTTATTGGGTACATTTAGTTAATTAGTGTTGCACTAGATATTATTTGGCATTTACTCAATATCCACGTTTCCCTGTTTTATTTTCTAGAGGTGATAATTCAATAGAGTTATTTAATGGAGTTTTTGTTCCATGTCTTTGTTTGATCCAGAAATCAAATGATTATGAAACTCGTGGCGGTGGCTAGAATACTCTTGGTGATGGTTCGCAATTGTTTTCATCATATGAAGAAAGGGCACAATCAGCGACAGAGATGAGGACAATACCCTCGGTAGCCCAGCCGTAGGCAACATCCCTACGTATTGCCTCTTATGCCCAGCCCAGGTGAGCTTTTACTTTTACACAAATGAATCTCATGTTCTACTTTTATGGTTTGATGTTGAGTACATTTAGTTAATTCGAATTGCGTAGATTTGCTTTAGTGCCATATAGTTAAAGTATTTCAATAGGTTGTGATTATTCTTTCCATTTTCTTCTTTCATGCTCGACATAAGCGTCATCTCTTTCTCTATCTCATATGTGGTTTGGCGTTGTTCTTGGTGCAGATGTGTTGGTAAGCTCTCTTTCCCTCACCGAATGGTTCACCAGGTCATGTTTACAGAAAAATCTCCTTTCTTATTATTTAGGTTATTGTACTTCTTTGCTGTTGCTCAATCGGTTGTCATGTTGGACATCCAAAACCAAATATCTAATATACCCTTTTAAATAATGGTGATTAGTGATGCTAGCACAATATCAAATTTGAAATTCATGTAGGTGCACTTACACTTCTCGAGTACATAACTACTGCCTGAACTCGGAGAAACTGTAGATGCTAGCAAACAATCTCAAATCTGAAAAAGTTGCAGTATGAAGGGAAAGAGAGAGGTTAGAATATGGTATGCTAGAAGATTATTCCTGAGCATTGCCTCACTTATCAATAAATCCAGATTCGCAAATTGTTCAACGAGTTGCCATTGTGAGGTGTATTTTCGTTGGATCCTTCCATGCTTTAATTGCATTTGTGCATCTCAAGCAAATGGAATGTGTGGATTATGTCTCCTAAATTTAGGCTAGAGAAAAAGTTTCTCTATGTTTTTAACGATTAGAATTGTATAGGGTTCTCTTTTGTATTCTCGCCTCCATACCTGTTGTACCTATTTGTAAGATGAATTACTTTAACATGACCGCGGAGTAATATCGCATTAAGAAGAACTCAGTTAGACTGAATGCATTTCATAATGTTTTTGCTATAGTGATCTGAGTTTTTTTCTGTGCAACATTATTGTATTGGAAGATAGAGAGTATTTATTTAAACTCTTCCACATGTCATTGCACCTATGAAGTGATTTTTTCCATGAACCATGTACATGCTAAGCATGCTATTTTTTTTGGCAGGAAAGGCTTTTAGACGCTTTATTTCCCGTTTGCTTGCTTCTACAGATTTCCGCAACATGGTGTTACAGGTTGGACACTATTACTTGCTTGCTCTGGGATCTTCCATGCCTCCCTTTTCTAGCTATTGAGAACTGATATCTATGTGTTTCGTTTTGTTGTTATTCTAGATTTAGGATTCTGATTTTGTGTTCTTCGGAAATTCCGATTTTCATGTTTACACACAATTTGTTGTATTGACCAATGGTCTGTGTTTACATCGATGTATTTTTCTATAGTAATTTTGATATTTTAGTCACCGCACAACGCCAATTTGCTTTGTTCGTAAACTTAACCTTTTATAAACTACACATGACCATTTAATTATTATGTGTTTCTGACAAGGAATGCCTGATCGGTTCCTTTTTTACGTTCTCCGATTATTCATTTATCAGGCTTCACACAATGGATTAACACAACATTGTTTGCTACATATTACTGCTCACAAGTCACAAGGTTTATTGCCGTCATTGATTTGGCAGCAGAAAATCCCTTTCATAATCTTTTGTCTCATCTTTTGTGCTGAATGCTCAACCTATAGATCCGCTCTTCTTTTGATGCCCTTATTCTACATGTGTTTATTGCTCATCGTGCTTTGGCTTCATTCAACCTATTTTAGCTATATATTTCTAATTATTGTAGGATCAAGCACCTGAGATGTGTCTTCTATTTTGCAGCGCTCAGTTTTCATGTATAGAACGTTTTACTTCTGATTTAGGTATTACTAATTATTCTATACCTTTTAGTGCATATTGTAGCTTAATTTTGTGCCCTGAAAATGATCTTTCGATTTGAATATACATGTTTTGGCGCAATTCTACCAACTACTTTAAGATGAATGCGACTATTTCTGTTACATATGGTTTCGTTAAGGCATTCATCTATATTCTGCTTGAGACGAATGTCTACGAGCTCAGCAAGTTTCTTTTGATTAAGATGTGCTTAGCTTTTTGTGTTATTGAAGTGGAAACAGAAAAGTAAAATGCAGGTTGCGTATAATGACTGAACATTGCCCAATGTACCAATTGGATCCAACTATCAGATGCAAATATATGGCAAGTAAAGTATAGCCAATTTCTCTAAATAAACGTCCATTGCTTAATCAGCAGCAACGGTCATTTCATAGGGGTCTCTCTACATTGACAATAGTAGATAGACGTTGGGGCAATTTTGGTACGTGCTAAAGTACGTGTTGACTATGCTATTTTGATGCTTCGGTGATGAAATCTGGATGCTCTAATTCTTCAGCAAATCTTGCGGGAGATGAGCTACCTATTGTCTGTTAGAATGAGCTGATGGTTTTGTGATTTATTCCAATTAGTTGGCTGCTGATGATGGTGTTGTATGTGTGTGCTACTCTGAACCTAAAGTTCAGAAATATCCCACTGACCGTTTTGTTTTCTTTGTAAAAAATGTTCTATTAGTGCCCTGTGTCAGTGTAGATTATTGCTTGAGCTAGCTGCGTTGCCTCTGCTTCCTGTGATGCCTCATTTGAATTACACAGAAGCAATTTCATGTGTTTAGATTAGGCAAAATAACAAATTCATGGGATGAAATATCTGAGGACAGATTTTTCATGAATCTTGATCCCTTCTACTGAAGAATAGACATTTATTTATTTCTCAGAATATATAGGTTTTTGACGGACGATTGGATCTTAACTTGCAGGTTCTGCTCTTTGGGGTCGTTGAGGTTGACGCAAGGACGACCTTGACACTCTTGCAGACTAGAAGAAAGTGTGATAGATCACTGCTAAGATCACCGGTGCTGCTGTTGACCTTCTATCCACAGTTTTGTTTTGTAAACCGTCCCATGAAACAATTTAAGGTACTTTTTGAACTTCCAAAAATGTTTTTGTTCTTCATGCCATGTTATTTAAAAACTGGTTGCCTCATTGGAAAGTTCCGGTGAGCTGCTGGACATGTGTAGTCTTACCGTGATATTCAATACTCTTATATATTGTCCATAAAATAACAGGGGAAATATATAACTAGGTTGATGTGGTTGCAATGGTTAAAATAATTTGTTTTTCGTTATTCAGTGATTGTCTTAGCTAGCTTCTTTGGAAAGTATAGGGCTGGTCGTATTATTCTGAAGTTCGTCTATTTGGTGTTGTGCACTTCAGGGAGAAGCTAGCAAAACAAATTAGCGAAGGTCTTGGAGATGACAATAGAATCTGCAGTTTTAAGCCAATTCCAAATGGTGCAAATCCGTCGGCCTGTCAGAGTAGCAAAAGTCCTCATATTAGGATTTATTCTTTCAGCAATCCAAACTTACTTTCTTCCTCTTAATCAACGCATGACAGTGAAGTACAGTCTACAATTTTAGGAGAGTCCAATTAGATAGCACACAACTGATGCAACATCGGACTCTGTTGCTACAGGTCTACACATGGGTTTTGTACATGCATACAAACACAAGACCGTATAAATCTTGGTGGAACACTTTTTTGATTCTAATAATTGGAACCAGCATTTAATTGGTACTCTGTTGGTCCATGGCCATATGTCTCTCTTTTTTACAACTAATTATATCAGCTTTTTACTACAACTTGCGCTTATATTTTGCCCCCTTCTACATGAGATGTGTCTCTGCTTCATCAAGGCCGCGGCGTGACGCCGCGCAAAATTCCACTAGTCAGTGACAAAGTTCATACACTTCGGCATATAGACATGCATAATGAGCAGGGATCCAGGTCGTTGCTGCAGAATGGCGTCATATTTGCATCTGAAAACATAGATGATGCCCTTGACAGATAATAGCGCACCTGAACATGGGGATGCTGTCATGCTTTAGGCTCTGTCTTTTGAGGTGTGCAAAGAGCATGTCAGGTCACAGGACCCCGCCTGGAGGTGAGGTGTTTCAGCACATCATGGGGTTGATGGGCATCCATTAACCAGGATGCCCCTCCAGGAGGGAGTGAAGGTGCAGAGTGGGAGGTGGTGGCATGAACATGGCCTTGCTACAAGCTGATCTTGGGGACATACTTGGCAGCTCGATAAATTCATCAAGGCTCTTCCTGATCTTCCGTGTTCCCTCTATGTAAAACTTGCTTCTAAATTCTCCAAGTTTTACTCGGCTGTTTAATGGGAAATAGGTAGGGGCCCCAATGTTGCTCAAAAAACTGTAACAGTACCTCATGAGTACCGTCAGGTAATTTATGATTGCTGCCGTAACCGCATTCTAGTTCATTGGGAAATTTGTAATGCTGATACGAATGCAGATAGATCGATTATCATTGTGCTAACTTTAGTGGAAATTTGCTTCAGACTCAAAGTTTTCAGCAGTGAAATTTCTGCTCTGGATTATTTTGAATGTACTCTCCAACGGAGAAAAAGATCCTTTGTCTGAAGTTATGCTCAGCGTTCGCAATGAGCTTCCAATTGAATGTCGTACCGCGTTGTTTTGTGTTACGATTCTAAGTGAAATGCTACGAGTTTATAGGAGTGTACGTACAGTCAAACTGAATCAGATCAGAACGACGAACGTTTACTTCCAAGGATGTATATGCAAGACAAAGCGAGTTTCCAGGACTCTTATGTGACACGGAAGAGGCTCTAAGGACCTCTCTGCAAGGAAAGACTACGCGGAGGATCAAAATGAAACACCAGAGGGGTGTACGTGAGAAGCGAAAAGGGCCGGCACGCAAAATCTCGAAAAAAATTGGACCATTTCTCGATTTGTGCGTGTCATCCTTGCGCAGGGGCCATGCTAATCTTCTCTGTATCGTTCCAATTTTATCGATGTCCCCGAAGGGACACAACCTGCTGCAGGCGCTGGGTTATAAACTGATGTTTGCGTCTCTCGCTGGGCGAGGTGGGACTAAACATTGGCTCAGTTTCCTCCCACAAGATCATGTGAGCCGTCCGATTCGCAGCGAACGGATCAGGCGGCCGAGCGCGTGACGTGCTGGTTCCACTTCCCTCCTCCTTGTACGCGCTGCCGCAGCTCTGCCTCGTCCCCGCACCCGGCGAGATGCCGCCGGCGTACGACGTCCCCGTCCCCGGTGCGCATTGTATCCACCCCTTCTTCTTCATTGTCTTTCAGTTGGCGCCTCTCTTTGCCCTGATTATTACTCCTCGTCTGACGAGCCGGGCCGGCCATCCCGCGAAGGCGCGAACGCATGTTCATTGATCCCATCTCGCACTCCCGTCTCAACTTTGCTTGATTCCCAGACGTGTATGTAGTGATACTAAGTGCCATGCTCTGCAATATCGAGAGATATGCGAACTCAAACCTTGTCCATGCGCAGCTCGTAGGTGGCTTGCTGTTCTTGGTTCGCGCATGCTATCTGTTTGACAGAATGCGTTAGAAGGCTTCCTGACGCAGCCTTCCCTCCAAGATTTCACCAAGGTTTTATCCAAGAGGATATGCTCTAGCATCACCAAGGCTCTGCCATACAGCGCCTCAGAGGATTCCGGTGTCGGTGAAGTTCTGGGAATCCTCAAGTCCTGCGATGCCGACGCAAACGTCCGCAAGAATCTCTGCCGTTTTGCGGTGAGATGGATGGGGATACCGTTCTCAAAGTCATCCAGAAGCAGAGGTCTAACTGGTAGGTGGCGCTGTTGTTCTTCAACTGGGTGGCCGGGCAGGGGCTGCCCACGTATGCCCATGGCCGAGGACGTACAGAGAGATGCTCGACATTCTCGGGCGGATGAAGAAGGTCAGGCTTATGAGGCAGCTCTTCGCGAGATTCCTGAAGAGTACTGTGGGTCGGTCGTGGCGAACAGGATGTATGCGGTCCTGCTGAACCGGTACGCAGGGGCGCACAAGGTGCAGGAAGCGATCGAGATGTTCTACAAGAGGAAGGGGTATGGATTCGAGGTTGACTTGGTTGGATTTCAGATACTTCTGATGTCACTTTGTCAGTACAAGCACGTCAAGTAGGATGATGCCCTGTTTCTTCAGAAGAAAGATGAGTTCCCTCCTATCATAAAGATCTTGAACATCATTCTTAAAGGCTGGTGTGTCAAGTGAAGCCTGGCTGATGTTAAAAGGGTTTTGAACCAGATCATTGCATCTAAGCTCAAGCCGTACTCGTTCACCTATGGTACGTTCATAAATTCACTGACCAAAGCTGGCAAACTTAGTACGGCAGTCAAGCTGTTTACAAGCATGTGTCATTTTGTTGGTGGTGAGTACAGTCAACTTAAAATGGTTTGAACACAGTCATGGTTCATACCACCCTGCATCATGTCGATGGCTCATATTTTATTTTATTTTATGTTCACACATAAGTTTTTGCTTATTTTTCGCTCAGTTAACCAATTTTCTCTATTTTTGTTGCTATTCTGCACTTATATAATAACAATTACAGCACAACTCAGTTTAGCAGCAGCAAACTGAGCCAAAATACATCTTAATTTTTTATTTGTAGATAAATGTTAATTAATCTAGCTAGCTCGTCAATTACTCTTGCCCAAGGGGGAGACTAGTTGCTGACGAGCAACAATTCTATCCCCTAACTTCCCTTTCCTTTACCTAATAAAAATGGACAGCACATGAGCAGTTGTGAATTAGTGGTCACTCGTCAGTAAACACAGGGGGAGAAAAAGTAGATTTGTGACAAGACAAAGCAATACATTCTCTTGGGAGTAGCTAGAAAAGTTACAATATTGCAGATAGAAATTGGTAATTAGTTAATAGAGATGTAAGTAGGAGTACCTTGAAAGAAGGGAGAATATTGTTGGTGGCGGGGCGCTACTGGAGCAGTCGAGGCTTCTTCTTGGATCATATTACCACCTGCAATTGCTGCTCGTCGTCCTGACCATGGCCATGGCCTCCTGATCTCCCTGCTTGCAGCACATTTCCATTTCCACTCACTAAAGCAGTAGGCACACCCATGTACATAGAACCAGCAACATACATTTCATGTCCCTATTAGTAGCACTTTAACTTGCTTAATTATATAGCACAGCATGCCATGTCCATAAACATACAATAAGCATACGCAGTTAGCTACTCCCTCCGATCCGATAAAAATGTCGCCCGAAATGTGCAGCTCACGTACAACTTTTACGTGCAACTGGCGGCACTTTTTACGGACCGGAGGTAGTAGTTTTTTAAGCATTTCCATCCTAGGCAATGTATTCAACATAGAAATGAAAATGAGAAATGAATATTGGCTACATTGTAATTGTAATTGTATTGATTGCAGCACTGAATCTGGGACATACACACAATTGGTGAACAGTAGTTAGTTGCAGATGACTAAATAATTAAACACCTGGACATCAAGTTAGAGGGATGGATGCAACTGCAAGAGGGCCATATGCTGTTTCCTACGGTCTAACAATGCATTCAGATGTCACATAATTATGACTATTAGTCAAGAACATTCAGAATGCCATATGTAGTAAGGCGAAAATTGGGTAAGAAAATTACGACGTTTAACAAGTACTGTGTCTATGCTTAGTCAAAATATGCTATGTGTGCCTTCTGTTATGAAATTTCTGAGAGCTTCGAACTACAGTGTGCCAATGACCTAGAATATATTCTTGCAGAAAATGATGATCAAATAGAACTGTTGACTGGATACTAACAAATCCCTATGTTGAGAATCTGGAAGAACAATTTTGCAGATACTTAAGGTCTGCTCTTTTAAATAGGAATCTTCCTCTGCAGGGAAATGTTGAACTGTACCTATATCCCATTCACTAGTTATCCCTTGCAACATACGTAGTGTATCTTCTGTTGGATAATTACAGTTTTATGGATGTGGACCTGATAGGATGACCAACCACAACACCACGCCCTTATGAACATCCGTTCATCATGATTACTGATCCCATTGCCACAATGGAAGAACAGAGAAAGCCAGCAACTGTGCATGCAATATTGATCATCAATAATTGTTTGTTCCGTTACTGTTTTGAGTAAATAAGCAAATTTACTGAACCAGTTATTTCTGCCATTTTTTGTAATCATGACATTCATTCTATTTAAGGAGAATCGTCACCAATATTTCCCCCTATATTCCTTGTTACTAATCACTACCTACTGAACATGTCTCATGCATATCCACGCCATCGACATTAAAAGCTTTTGCACAGTATACACCGTCAGTGCATGCTAGTCCCATTTGGAGGATGAAATTAAGTCAGAGCATGCTGCTGCAGCAAGTACCTGGTATATGTATTGACATGCCTCCCACTTGGCTGCAGGTGAAAATGCTGCGTTCAACATCAATGACAATAGCTCATATACTTTGGCGCGCGGAAATGCATAATGAGCAGCGGTCGTTGCTGCAGAATGGCGTCATATTTGCATCTGATAACATAGATGATGCCCTTAGCAGATAATAGCGCACCTGAAAATGGGGATGATATCATGCTTTAGGCTCTGTCTTTTGAGGTGCGCAAAACATGTCAGGTCTCAGGACACCCCGCCTGGAGGCTGATGTGTTTCAGCACAGCATGGGGTTGATGAGCATTCATTACTGTGGATGCCCCTCGAGGAGGGAATGGCTGAAGGAGTGAAGATGCAGACTGGGAGGTGGTGGCATGAACATGACCTTGCTACAAGCTGGTTTTGGGATCATACTTGGCAGCTCGATAAATTCATCAAGGCATGCCCAGTATGATCTACTAATTCAACATGATTGCAGCGATGGAAGCGGTGGTGTATGCTGATAGCCTGATACAAATGCAGGTATCACTTTAATACTCCAAGTGATACGAGCTGGAGGCCTTGTGTTCCTGTTCCTGATTTTCTTTATTGTTCCCTCTGTGCAAAACTTGCTTGTAAATTCTCCAAGTTTTACTTGGCTTTAATGGAAAATAGGTAGGGGCCCAATGTTGCTCAAAATACTGTAACAGAACCTCATGAGTATTGTGAGGTAATTTATAGTTGCTGCCGAAACTGCATTCTTGTTCACCGGGAAATTTACATCATGTGAGTTGTGAAGGTGTCATGCTGAGCATTGTGTTATTTTAATGGAAATTTGCTTGAGACTTAAGTTTTCATGGAATTTGTGCCACCTCTGCTCGAATGATTGAATGTCGGTGTCCAACTACCTCTGTCTAAAATTATGCTCAAGGTTCCTAATGAGCTTCCACTTGAATGTCATGTGGTGCCTTGTTTTGTGTTATGAATCTGAGTGAAATGCTAGGAGTTTATAGGATTAGATATAATCAAAAATTTGAATGAGATCAGCATGATCACGCAAAAGACGAAGCGAGTTTTCAGGGCTCATATGTGACATGGACGAGGCTGTAAGGACCTCGTTGCAAGGGAAAACCTTATGCGGAAAACCAAAAGGAAACACCAGAGGGGCATACGTGAAAAGCGAAAAGGACCGGCTCGCAAAATCTCGAACCATTTCTCGATTTGTGTGTGTCATCCTTGCGCAGGGGCCATGCTAATCTTCTCTGTATCGTTCCAATTTTATCAGATGTCCCCGAAGGGACAACGGCTACAAGAGGCGCTGGCTTATAAACCGGTCTGGACGTCCTTCGCTGAGCGAGGTGGGACTAAATGTTGGCTTGGTTTCCACCGCAACCTCCCGTGAGCCATCCGATTCACAGCGAACGAATCAGGCTCGAGCGCGTGCTGTGCTGCTGGTCTGGTCTGCCGAGCGCCAGGGATCTTCTGCGGCTGCTGATCATGCTTGTGCAGCTGTAGGTTTGACTTCAACTGCAGTGCATGACTGCATGTACGTGTGCCCCTGTAGGTGCAGAATTCTGCCGATAGGCGCTCGATGACCATTTTATGTTGGTCGATTCTTAGCTGAATATCGGCGATATAAACATATCCCCTAGTTTGTTTTCAACCATTTGGTGTCAACCAGAGGCGGAGCCAGGAAAAATCCATTAGGGGGGCCAAAGGGAAAAATAGAACTATAAGGAGGCCAGAGCATAAAAATGCATAGACTTTAGGCATACAAAAGCAGGGACCTATAAAGAAATACCAAATCTCGGGGGGGGGGGGGGCAGGGTCCTGCTGGTCCCCCCCCCCCCCCCCCCCCCCCCCCTCTCTCCGCCACTGGTGTCAACTACATTACGATTTGTGAACGGTGGATGTGCGGCTCAACAATTATCCTATCTTGACTTGGTGAAACAGTGCGCTTTTTGTGGGCTCTTTTACCGTACAACTTACTTGCCCCGTGTCTCGTTAGTATATTTAGCCATAACCAACCGTTGATTGTTTGGACTAGTTTAGATAACTTTTTTTGAGAGCAACCACATATTTCATTAATCGAAAATCAAGTTACAATAAGCAACACATATGGAAACTAAAAGACAGACCGGGATAAAATGATTATCCTGAATTTGTAGATGAAATCCTAAGAGATCGAGAAATACAAAACGATCCCTAGGGTTTCCTACACCCACCGTAGCGAGCGGCCGCCGCCCAACTCCAACGTCGTCTAGACAAACGCCAGAAGAGACGCCGAGCCTCCACCATCGCAAGATCCGAGAAAGCACCATCTCCAACAAGGCTTTGTGAGTCGATGAACATGCCTGCTGCAAGCAGCAAGGCACATGTCGCTGTGGCACGTTGATCGGGGACGTCCCCGTGCTGTCTTGGACCAAGATCTGTCGCCTCCCGTCGACGAAGTCAGAGAGCAACGACAGATCCACCACCTCCGGATCAACATCCTTGCTCTAGAAGAACCACTAACTTACTACTGTAATAGGGTTCTAATTTTCTCCATCTACAGCTGATGACCCACAAGTATAGGGGATCGCAACAGTCTTCGAGGGAAGTAAAACCCAATTTATTGATTCGACACAAGGGGAGCCAAAGAATACTTGAGAGACTTAACAGCGGAGTTGTCAATTCAGCTGCACCTGTGAATAGTCTTGCTCGACACAGATTATCAGTAACAACAGTTTTATAGCAGTAGTAGCGGTGAAATAATAGCAGCAGTAAATAGAGACAGCAGTAGTGATTGCAGTAAACAGTAGGATTAAAACACTGTAGGCATAGGGATGGATGAACGGGCGCTGCATGGATAAGATAGCTCATATAATAATCAAGACATAGGCATTGCAGATAATAATGATAAAGCATCCAAGTACTAAGTAAACATAGGCATGTGTTCCGTATATAGTCGTACGTGCTCGCAATGAGAAACTTGTACAACATCTTCTGTCCTACCAGCCGGTGGCAGCCGGGCCTCAAGGGAATCTACTGGTAATTAAGGTACTCCTTTTAATAAAGTACCGGAGCAAAGCATTAACACGCCGTGAACACATGTGATCCTCACATCGCAGCCATTCCCCTCGGCTGTCCCAATTATTGTCACTTTGGGACCTCGGGTTCCGGACAACAATATGTGTATACAACTTGCAGGTATGATCAATAAACAGTGCATATCATTATGAAACAATAACATGTTCAGATCTGAAATCATGGCACTCGGGCCCTAGTGACAAGCATTAAGCTCAACAAGTTGCAACAACATCAATAAGTACTAACAATGGATACTAGGCACCATGCCCTAATGATCTTATAACTTATTACATGAACAATCTCATCCAATCCCTACCATCCCCCTCAGCCTACAGCAGGGAATTACTCACACATGGATGGGGGAAACATGGATGGTCGATGGAGAAGCGTCGGTGATGATGATGGCGATGATCTCCTCCAATTCCCCATCCCGGCGGAGTGCCAAAACGGAGTTTCTGGTCCCCGAAATAGGTTTCGCGATGGCGGCGGCGTACGGTGATGTTTCTGGATGAAGTGGACGACCCCCTCGCGTTTTAGGTCAGAGAGGGTTAAGTAGTCGAAAGGGGGGGCTCGGGGAGGTGTCCGAGTCGCCCTCCTCAGTGGCCGGCGCGGTGGGCCCCTTGGCCACGCCGCCCTATGGTTTGGGCCACTCGTGGCCCATCTCTGACTCCCCTTCTGGCTCCGTGAGTCTTCTGGTAAAATAGGAGGTTTGCGATCTTTTCTGGTGTTTTTCCCGAAAGTTGACTTTCTGCACAAAAACAAGACACCAGGGCAATTCTGCTGAAAACAGCGTTAGTCCGCATTAGTTGTATTCAAAACACACAAGTTAGAGGTAAAACAATAGCAAAAGTGTTCGGGAAAGTAGATACGTTTTGGACGTATCAACAGCGTAAAGAGGAAACAAAGCCCAATCCATAAACAAAGAAACAGAGTCGCTGCCGGCTGCCGCACGTGCCGCCAGGCCCTGCGCCCTGCCGCTGTCTCGTTGTCGTTTCTTGGCATCGTCGTCGACTGGAGACAGATCGCGAGCGCTGCCGCACGCGGCCCGTCGCCCTTTTCTCGCCCTTGCACTCGCCACCTCCGTTGCCGCTGCACACGACCCCGCTGTCGTTGCTGCCACCATCGACAAGAGAAAGTTCGACGGTGTTCCTTGGTGCCGCCATCGACTGGAGATAGATCGCGAGCGCTGCCGCACGCTGCCCATCGCCCTTGCACGCGCCCCCGCCGTCGTTGCTGCCACCGTCGACAAGAGAAAGTTCGCCTGTGTTCCTTGGCGCCGTCGTCGACAGGAGACAAATCGCCATTGCTATCGAACGACATCTCCATCCTCTCACTATACCCGGTCATCGGTTGTCCAAATGACAAGCGCGACAAATTTCGTTAGAAATTTTTTGATCTTCCCCTGCTGGATGTGGAAATTCTTTTGCGGGACGTGCTTTTTTTCATCTACCCATTTAACCCTTCGCTAGAAAAATACTGCTTGTTCGGTGGACAAGTATTGAACCACCTTAGCCATTGGATCTAGCGGTTTGGATGGCTGCTGTTACTCTGTCCGTACCGTAAACCCCTCTTTGTCGATACAGTTTTAGTTGTGAAATCAATAGGGGTAAAAGACACTGCAAAATGATAGACATATGTTGCATGGTGATATGAAACCAAACTCTGGTCTTGATGTAACAGCCCAACGCTGAGAACCTGAAAATCTGTATAAAATTTTCACTTTTGCATTGCACTCTTGCATCATGGCATCCTTGTTAACTTGTTAATCACTAAAGCGAGCAATTGATTTGGTACCATTTCAAACAAATGCTAAGCTTGTCTCAACCAAATTCCAAACCCATGGAAGCATCCAAAGTTGCAAAACAAAAATCCCAACTATCTTCTATGTTTGTCAAGGGGGTCCCAATAGTTCAAAAGTCATATTTGGCAATTGCTCTAAATGTCCAAAAGGAGCAACATGTTTAATTTCTCAAAATGCTCTATTTAAACCTCTTCAAACAAAGGTGGTGCTTAACATCTTATCTTGAACCCCAAAAATTTGTGGAGCCTCTATCTTACATGAGTAGCCCAGATGAATATTTTCAGCATTTTTGGAATAAAACAAGAAGTTATTTTAAATATTTTAAAAAGGGAGCAGAAATGAAAGTGAAACAAGTTTGTTCTACAAACTTGTTCCAAATGAGCTCCAAATTTTACCAGAGGCTCCTGGTAACAAATAATAACTTCCCACAAAATTTCATTACTTTTGGAGTTGCCCAGGTACCTCAATAATTTCGGCAAAGTTCAAACCAGTACCAAAAAGGACCAAACCGTGATGTTTTGGAAACTCCCAGGGACCTAGTTGTAAAATCCTCTTCTCCCTCCCATCTCCCTATAGCGACCGAGCACCATGCTCGCGCCGCACCACGGTGCACGCCGAGCTGGACCCTCCCCTGCCTTCTACTGCACGGGAGTAAGCTCCCCGAGCCCACTGCTCCCCACTCCAGTCGCCACTGCTCCCTCTCCTCTCCCCTTTTTCCTCTTCACGCGGGCCACCATGGCCGCCGAGGCCGCGGAGCTCGTCGCCGTCGTCTGGAGCCGCCCCGCGTAGATCGAAGCCGATAGAAAGCTCCGCCTTGTCGTCCTCTCCACCTCCGTCGAAGGAATCGTGCTGGGGAGCCGCCGTTTCGCCGCTTTGAGCTCTTCTTCCCCGCGGCCGTCCGGAGCGCCGCCGCCCGATTCCGTCGCCGTCGCGCCTCCCCCGCCGTCCCCGCTGCCCCGTACTGGTTCGTGGTGAGCAACTTGTGCTGAGGCACCCATCCTTCCCTTTCCCCCTCCCTAGCTGGCCGTGTTCCACCGCCGCGCTGTCGCCGGCGTTCGTCGTCGCCTTTCTCTGTTTCCCGCGCTGGACCGGTCGCAAGAACGGCCAAGGCCGGCCTCAGAGCCGTTCGTCTCTGGTGCTCGCCCGGTCGTTGGGCCGGCCCAACCGGCCTAAAGGCCGGAACTTTCTGTTTCCTGCCCGGTTCTGAAACCGGCCTGGACCGGGCCACAGGCCGGACCTCTCTGGCCCATGACTGGCCTGCAAGCCGGCCCAACCGGGCTGTGGACCGGCCTGAACAGTAAAAGCAGTTTCATTTTTTTTTCTTAAAATAAAACAATTGATAACTATTTAAATATTGCTTCAATTTTAGCAAACAAGATATCAAAATGATCAGCAGCTCAAATGCTATCTAACCATGCAAATCTCACCTCATGATCACAAATATTTATTTGATGTTACTCCTAAATTGAATAAAAGAATTAAATTCATTTAATTCTTTAATTCACTAATTATTCATCGGTAATCGGAAATTTGCAAATGAGGTACCAAACTGATCGGGAGAACAAAACATATCCATTCATGCCATATTCATGCATATTTGAGCCACGTCTTAGTAATGTACTAATTTATGAACAAGGTGGTCATTAAGTTAAATATGGGGTTGCTTCCAAATAATTACACTAATTATTTGGCCCTCCATTTAAATTGTTAGCTAACTTTATATGATGTTATCATTGCATACACATGACATGTCATCATGTGGTTGGGCATTGCATTGTGAAGCATGTGTGGTGATTGATTTGTTGCTTGCATGTTTTGTGCTTCGTTAGATCAAGCAGCCGGGGTGACACCGCAATACCCCGCCGAGCCGTACTATCAACACGTTGACCAAGGCAAGCGTAATCCCCCCTCTGAGCATGTCTTATCCTATAATTCCGCAAATTATTTTTCTCCACTATAATATTGCATGCGGTTCCAAATGTCAATCTTATTGGATTAGAGTATCCTATAGTTGCATTAAGTTCCCTATGCCATTTACCTGTTTCCCTCCTATATCCATAGGTTTGTATTGTTGGCCGAGGTACTTACTATGCTATGTTGTTGCTTAGCCATGCTTAGTTAATTGCATAGCTATATGGTGGATGGTTTATGTTGGAAACAGGTGACGAGAGGAGTATGATGGTGGAGAGATTGTGGTGACGGATAATAAAATGCTTAAAGGTGGGGATGAGAGGCCACTGTGGGGGTGGTGCTTTGTCTCGTTCTCGCCGCCTAGGTGCGAGTTCTATACCTCTTGAACCAAGACTGAGCGTGCAACCATGCGTGAGGCCTATGCATTTGCAGGAACCCTCATAGACTAAATAACTCGGGCGGGGCTAGCCAGGGTCCTCTAGTTCGGGCTTCCATTTGCGCGTGCGTGATGATGGTGGGATGAACTGAGATGAGGATTGTGGCGTTAGGAAAATGAGTGGCCACGGGGCACGGTGTCGATGATCCGTGCTTCGTCCTCACTGATGATCCTGGGTTAGTCCTTAACGAGGGAGAAGTCGACACCGCTCCCACCCAGCCGGCTTTCCATGGAAGAGAGCTAATGATCAGGTAATGGGCCGGACGGTACGCGTGGCAAACATTTGTACACCCCTGCAGGGTTAAATCTTTTCGAAAAGCCGTGTCCGCGGTTATGGACGAACTTGGGAAGTGAAGGTAAGATCATAGAATAACTTTAACGGAATGATTAAAAACTGGGTACTAGAGGTACCACTCACAAATGCAAGGTGAGCTTCCTCGAGGGTGATTCGGGGAGGTGCCTATGATGAACAGGTATAATGATGATGATGGTGGTTGTTGTTGAGAAAGTGATCTCAAGAGAAAAGAGTTACTTCTTACCCCTCTTTGAAAATGTTCTAATAGTCGATGCCTTTGAGTTATGTTTTTCATAAATGAAATCAGCTTTATGCAAAAGAGCCATAAAACCTTGACAGCTAATCATCGAGCATATATTAGCTCTTAATCTTGCGAGTTCATCGAACTCAACGTCTTTGCTTTTGTTTCAGAGGAGGACTTCACCGACTTCGAAGGTGGGTTCTTTGTGGACGTCGACAAGTAGTCTGGGGTTCCCAGGTGGCAGCTTGGGACATCCTGGAACAGCTGGCGTTGTGATGTTTATCTGTAGGCCTCTTAGGCCATATTTTGGTTCTTGTTGTTTAGAACAACACACTTCGCTTCCGCATGTTGTAATGTTGGGTCTGTGACCTCTGTTTGTCATTTGCTATCTTTCTCTGTATAAGAGTTGAACTATATGATTTTTGTGTCGTAGAGTCTGTGATGTGCCAGTTGTTCCACAAGTCTTGATCTTACTATTATGCCTTGAGGGTTGCGCCCGTGTTAAGGCATCAATCGGGGTGTTGCGTTGTGTGGAGTGAGGTGTACCCAGCAACGCCTGCCAAAGGTTTTGGCCGGGGATTGGTAAACCCGTAACCTCCGCTTGTATCGCTTAACCGGTGACACGCAGCATCACTGTATAACAGTCGGGTCAGGGCGCCACACCTGACTACGATAATAGTCACAAAAAATTGTATGCATTGTTTTCCCTATGCACACGGTTAACAAAAACAAAGCGTGTGCGTTATTACACCTTATGTGATCATGACAAACTTCGCTTCAATTTTTTAAGGTGTAATGACAAATGAATCTAATTTCGACAACAACCATCCATAAAAATCAATATTTAATTTAAGGGCCTTTTCTGAGATGGCTTTATCTCATACCGACCCCTAGATTCAGCAGTGATCTACACCAACGCCACATTTGGGGTTTATAAATCGGTTATACACACTGTAGTAGGATTAAACATTTTAAGCCGTGTGACTCAACAAATGGATTCTCTTGATCTTTTTATCTCATATGGGTGATAGTCATGATACAAACACAGCGTCGAAACAAGCCCACTTGAATGTACAATGAGCCCACTAAGGGCATGTGCTCTGCAGTATTTTGTTTTTGAAGTTTAGTATTCTCTTTGTTGACAACATGTAATTCTAACCTAATATATCCAGCACATACATCTTGGATAATAATGGGAGATAGATGAAAGCAGGAATAGTATCCGGTGAAAACCAACTTTCAGTGTAAATCGGTGAAAGCCACGAAAAATCATGTTTAAAAGTTTTAAGAAATTCTCGACAAAAATATTTTACGCTGGGAAGGTAGAGATTTATAGACATGAAAACTTGCAAGTTAAAACTCAAAATTGGTTAGAAGCTATAAAGATGACAAATTCATCTGTAAATAGTGACGTTGCTACTATTTAATGTTGAATCTACTATTCATTAATGAATTTGTCATGTCATAACTTCTAAACAATTTTGAGTTTCAAGTTAAATATTTCCATGTCTATAGAACTTAACCTTCCTGAAGCAATGTATTGTTGTTAGATTAAAAAAAACATGATTTTCTTCTGTGGTTTCAACAGTTTCCACCGAAAGTTGGTTTCCACCAGATATTTTCTCATGAAAGCACGCCACAAATCAAAGCCTCGAGATCACCTAGGCACTTACTAGTTAGCACCATAGATGGTGGACTAGGCAGCCTGTGTTCGGTCCTTACTTCCCTCTTAATTAAATAGGTGTCTGATACGTCTCCAACGTATCCATAATTTCTGCTGTTCCATGCTTATATTATACCATTTGCTACATGTTTTATATACACTTCATATCACTTTTATGCATTTTCTGGGACTAACCTATTAACAAGATGCCATAGTGTCAGTTCCCTGTTTTCTGCTGTTTTTGGTTTCAGAAAGTTACTTCTGGAAATATTCTCGGAATTGTACGAAACAAAAGGCCAAGTCCATATTTTTCCAACACGTACACGGAGTCCGAAGGAGAGACGAAGACTCGCCACGAGGTGGCTAAACCATAGCCGGCGGCAGTGGGCCCCACCACGCCGCCTGGTGGTTTGGGCCCCTCGGGGGTCCGCCGACATCGCCCCTTCGCCTATTTATTCCCCTAGATGTGAAAACCCTAAAGCACCGAGCCTTTCATCCAGAACATATTCGCTGCCGCCGCCGTAGTCAACCCTAACTCGGGGGGTTCTGAAGCTCTTCTCGGCACCCTGCCGGAGAGGGGAATCATCACCGGAGGGCTCTACATCGCCATGCCCGCCTCCGGAGTGATGCGTGAGTAGTTCATCCTTGGACTATGGGTCCATAGCAGTAGCTAGATGGTTGTCTTCTCCACTTGTGCCATCATGTTTAGATCTTGTGAGCTGCCTATCATGATCAAGATCATCTTATTGTAATGCTACATGTTGTGTTTGCTGGGATCTGACTTATATTGATACCTATGTGGAGCTGAATATTATATTATCATGTCTATGTCATTTGTGATCTTGCATGCTCTCCGTTACTTGTTGAAGCCTTGGTCAAGTGAATACTTGTGACTCCAAGAGAGGGTATTTATGCATGATAGTTGGGTTCAACCTCTATTTAACCTGGGATAGTGACAGCAAGTTCTAAGGTTGTAGATGTGTTGTTGCCACTAGGGTAAACAGCAATGCTTTATTCAAGGATGAATGTATTGTTTACATTACGCACATTACTTAATGCAATTGTCTGTTGCTTGCAACTTAATACTGGAAGGGGTACGGATGTTAACCGGAAAGTGGACTATTTAGGCATAGATGCATGCTGGATAGCGGTCTATGTACTTTGTCGTAATGCCCAAATGAATCTCATAGTAGACACCACAACTCACACATGCATGTTATATGCACTTATCAATTGTCAATTGCCCAGCTGTAATTTGTTTACCCAGCATGTTAGTTATCTTATTGGATAGACACCACTAGTGAACTGTGGACCCCGGTCCATTCTTTTACATCTGAAATACAATCTACTGCAATCATTGTTCTCTACTGTTTTATGCAAACAAACATCATCTTCCATTCGATACGTTTAACCCTTTGTTTTCAGCAAGCCGTGAGATTGATAACCTCACTGTTAAGTTGGGGCAAAGTAATTTGATTGTGTTGTGCAGGTTCCACGTTGGCACCGGAATCCCTGGTGTTGCGCCGCACTACACTCCTTCACCAACACCTTCGAAGCAACCTCGTTTTCCTACTGGTTCGATAAAACCTTGGTTTCATACTGAGGGAAAACTTGTTGCTGCACTCATCATACCTTCCTCTTGGGGTTCCCAACTGACGTGTGACGTACAAGCATTGTTTCTGGTGCTATTGCGGGGAGATATTCCCTCGTCAACTTAGCGCTAGCAACACGTTTTCTGGCACCGTTGCCGGGGAAAAACCGAATTGCTTCTGCAAGGGGAGTCTCTCACACCCAATCTCTTTACTTTGTTATTTGTCTTGCTTAGTTTATTTTTTATTTAGTCTTGTTTGCTCTCTTTATCAAAAACACAAAAAAAATAGTTACTTGTTTAATTCGGTTTGATTTTGTTTTTCAAATGAATGCTCATGATGTTGAAATTCTAAAACTGAAAGTTATGCCTAATGAAGTTAAAGATACTAAGTCATTTGCTACAGCAAATGCCATCCAAGTTCGAATTGATAATAATATTAGGATGTTGGCTGAATTGCATGCTAGGTGGGAAAAAGAGGAAGAACTTGAAAAAGAGAATAGTATAGTTAGAGTTTGTACTATCACCACCACTAGTAATGCTAATGTTTACATGCTAGTAAGCCTCCTACTATTGATGGTAATGTTATTGGTGTTGGTAATGTCTCTACTACTTCTGCAAAGCGTTTGAAATTGCCTAAAACTGCTGAAACTTTTTCTGATAAAAGTGCTGAAATTTTTCAAACTATTGGAGACAATGGTTCCACCACCATTGACAATAATGATTTTGATTTTGATGATTGTAACATCTCTGAAGTTATTATGTTCTTGCAAAAATTAGCTAGAAGTCCCAATGCTAGCACTATTAATTTGGCTTTTACAAAGCATATTACAAATGCTCTTTTGCAAGCTAGGGAGGAGAAGTTGAAACTTAAAGCTTCTATTCCTAGGAAATTAGAAGATGGTTGGGAACCCATCATTAAGGTAAAGGTGAATGATTTTTATTGCAATGCCTTGTGTGATCTTGGTGCAAGTATTTCGTTTTGCCCAAGAAGCTTTATGATATTCTTGATTTGCCACCTTTGGAACATTGTTATTTGGATGTTTTTCTCGCTGATAATGCTATGAAGAAACCTTTGGGGCGAGTTAATGATGTTTTTATTACAGTAAACAATAACCTTGTCCCCGTTGATTTTATTGTTATGGATATTGAATGCAATGCATCTTGTCCTATTGTTTTGGGAAGACCTTTTCTTCGAACTGTTGGTGCCATCATTGATATGAAAGAAGGTAATATAAGGTACCAATTTCCTCTCAAGAAAGGTATGGAACACTTCCCTAGGAAGAGAATGAAGTTACCTTTTGACTCTATTGTTAGAGCAAGTTATGATGTTGATGCTTCTTCTCTTGACAACACTTGATTTTCACTTTCTGCGCCTAGCTGAAAGGCGTTAAAGAAAAGCGCTTATGGGAGACAACCCATCGTTTTTATTTGCTGTTATTTTTGTTTTCTTTGAGTCAAGGAGTTTTGTTACTTCTGTAGCAACTCCTTTGTATCTTTATTTTATCGCAATGTTGTGCCAAGTAAAGTTCTATATTGAAAGTTGATGCAAGATTTGGATTTCTGCGCAGTGACAGATTTTTAGCTGTCACGGATTTGAGCTTATCTCCCTGTAGAAAATTCAAAAATTCTGAAAAAATCACGCATATTCCTGAGATATGTACGCAACTTTCATTATTTTAGGCCAGATCCATCTGAGCAACTTAAGTGCCTCGAAAAAATTCGTCATTCCAGACTGTTCTGTTTTTGACAGATTCTGCCTTTTGTTTTGCATTCGCTCTTTTACTGTGTTTGTGTGGATTTCTTTGCTCCACAAAGCATTGGTGGCTGTAGCTAATGTCCAGAAGCTTTGGGATTGATTGTATCATTACAGAATATGAGAATTTTTGATTATGCACTAACCCTCTAATGAGAACTGTCTTGAGTTTGGTGTGAAGGAAGTTTTCAAGGATCAAGCGAGAAGGGTGATATTATGTGATCAAGAAGAGTGAAAAGCCTAAGCTTGGGGATGCCCCCGTGGTTCATCCCAACCATATTCAGAGAGACTCAAGCGTCTAAGCTTGGGGATGCCCAAGGCATCCCCTTCTTCATCAACAAACTTATCAGGTCATCTCTAGTGAAACTATATTTTAATTCTTTCACATCTTATGCGCTTTACTTGGAGCGTCTGTGTGTTTTTATTTTTGTTTTTGTTTGAATAAATTCGGATCCTAGCAATCCTTGTGTGGGAGAGAGACACGCTCCGCTTTTTCATGTGAATACTCATGTTCTTCACTTATATTTGTTGAGTATTCTTAACTAGCTACTGCAGTGCTTTTAGCTCCTGTTTTTCATGCATCTCTTCGAGCTGTTAGCACTTGTTTATAAATACTCTCTTGCTGCATTATATTATCATTTGGAGAGTTTATGTTTAAATAAATTATTGGTGTTTGTTTGGAAGAAAGAAAATGCTACATGTAGTAGTTGGTATTGGAAAAGACATATGCATTCTTGTAGATCATTGTCTTGTTTTGATTTGATGCTTTGCAATTGTTTTGAGCTCTCAAGTAGATCATGTTTAAGCTCTTGCATCATGTAGTTAAAGCCTAGTAGTGGAGAACTACCGTAGAGCTTGTTGAGACTTGGGATGCATATTTGTTCTCTCTAAGGTCTAGATATTTTCTGGTAAAATGTTTGAGCAACAAGGAAGACAGTGTAGAGTCTTATAATACTTGCAATATGTTTTTATGTGATTCTTGCTGTACCGGTTTATACTTGTGTTTGCTTCAAACAACCTTGCTAGCCTAAACTCTGTACTGAGAGGGAATGCTTCTCGTGCATCCAAAACTTGAGCCAAAACCCATGCCATTTGTGTCCACCATACCTACCTACTATGTGGTATTTCCTGCCATTCCAAGTAAATATTTCATGTGCTACCTTTAAACTATTCAAAACTTTATTACTCCTTATTTGTGTCAATGTTTTATAGCTCATGAGGAAGTATGTGGTGTTTTATCTTTCAATCTTGTCATTTACTTCTGACAGACTTTCACCAATGGACTAGTGGCATATACATCCGCTTATCCAATAATTTGCAAAAAGAGCTGGCAACGGGGTGCCCAGCCCCAATTAATTACAACTTTCATTAATAATTCTCTTCACATGTTTTGCCCTGATTTATCAGTAAGCAACTTAATTTTGCAAATAGACACTCCTCCATGGTATGTGAATGTTGGAAGGCACCCGAGGATTCGGTTAGCCATGGCTTGTGTAAGCAAAAGGTTGGGAGGAGTGTCATCTATAAAGAAACTAAAATACATGTGTAAACAAAAGAGAAGAGGGATGATCTACCTTGCTGGTAGAGATAACGTCCTTCATGGGAGCCGCTCTTGAAAGTCTGGTTGACAAGGGGGTTAGAGTGCCCACTACCATTCGTTGACAACAACAAACACCTCTCAAATACTTATTTTGTGCTCTCTATATGCTTTCGAAAACTTAAAAAGCTCTAGCACATGATTTAATCCCTGCTTCCCTCTGCGAAGGGCCTATCTTTTACTTTATGTTGAGTCAGTTTACCTACTCCTTTCTATCTTAGAAGCAAACACTTGTGTCAACTTTGTGTGCATTGATTCTTACATTTTACTTATTGCACTTGTTATATTGCTTTATGTTGACAACTATCCATGAGATATACATGTTACAAGTTGAAAGCAAATGCTGAAACTTAATCATCCTTTGTGTTGCTTCAATGCCTTTTACTTTGAATCTATTGCTTTATGAGTTACCTCTTATGCAAAACTTTTTGATGCTTGTCTTGAAAGTACTATTCATGAAAAGTTTTTGCTTATATGATTCATTGTTTACTCTTTATCTATTTGTTAGCAAACTATAGATCATTGCTTTGAGTCACTTCATTCATGACATGAGCCTTGCAATATATTGATCAAGATTGTGTGAAAGCATGTCTCCTCAGAAATTATTTGTTGTTATCGTTTTACCTACTCGAGGACGAGTAGAACTAAGCTTGGGGATGCTTGATACGTCTCCAACGTATCCATAATTTCTGCTGTTCCATGCTTATATTATACCATTTGCTACATGTTTTATATACACTTCGTATCACTTTTATGCATTTTCTGGGACTAACCTATTAACAAGATGCCACAGTGCCAGTTCCCTGTTTTCTGCTGTTTTTGGTTTCAGAAAGTTACTTCTGGAAATATTCTCGGAATTGCACGAAACAAAAGGCCAGTCCCTATTTTTCCACACGTACACGGAGTCCGAAGGAGAGACGAAGAGCCACGAGGTGGCCAAACCACAGGCGGCGCGGCAGTGGGCCCACCGCGCCGCCTGTGGTTTGGGCCCCTCGGGGGTCCGCCGACATCGCCCCTTCGCCTATTTATTCCCCGAGACGTGAAAACCCTAAAACACCGAGCCTTTCATCCAGAACATATTCGCTGCCGCCGCCGTCGTCAACCCTAACTCGGGGGGTTCTGAAGCTCTTCCCGGCACCCTGCCGGAGAGGGGAATCATCACCGGAGGGCTCTACATCGCCATGCCCGCCTCCGGAGTGATGCGTGAGTAGTTCATCCTTGGACTATGGGTCCATAGCAGTAGCTAGATGGTTGTCTTCTCCACTTGTGCCATCATGTTTAGATCTTGTGAGCTGCCTATCATGATCAAGATCATCTTATTGTAATGCTACATGTTGTGTTTGCTGGGATCTGACTTATATTGATACCTATGTGGAGCTGAATATTATATTATCATGTCTATGTCATTTGTGATCTTGCATGCTCTCCGTTACTTGTTGAAGCCTTGGCCAAGTGAATACTTGTACTCCAAGAGGGGGTATTTATGCATGATAGTTGGGTTCAACCTCTATTTAACCTGGGATAGTGACAGCAAGTTCTAAGGTTGTAGATGTGTTGTTGCCACTAGGGGTAAAACAGCAATGCTTTATTCAAGGATGAATGTATTGTTTACATTACGCACATTACTTAATGCAATTGTCTGTTGCTTGCAACTTAATACTGGAAGGGGTACGGATGTTAACCGGAAAGTGGACTATTTAGGCATAGATGCATGCTGGATAGCGGTCTATGTACTTTGTCGTAATGCCCAAATGAATCTCATAGTAGACACCACAACTCACACATGCATGTTATATGCACTTATCAATTGTCAATTGCCCAGCTGTAATTTGTTTACCCAGCATGTTAGTTATCTTATTGGAGAGACACCACTAGTGAACTGTGGACCCCGGTCCATTCTTTTACATCTGAAATACAATCTACTGCAATCATTGTTCTCTACTGTTTTATGCAAACAAACATCATCTTCCATTCGATACGTTTAACCCTTTGTTTTCAGCAAGCCGGTGAGATTGACAACCTCACTGTTAAGTTGGGGCAAAGTAATTTGATTGTGTTGTGCAGGTTCCACGTTGGCACCGGAATCCCTGGTGTTGCGCCGCACTACACTCCTTCACCAACACCTTCGAAGCAAACCTCGTTTTCCTACTGGTTCGATTAAACCTTGGTTTCATACTGAGGGAAAACTTGCTGCTGCACTCATCATACCTTCCTCTTGGGGTTCCCAACTGACGTGTGACGTACAAGCATTGTTTCTGGTGCTGTTGCCGGGGAGATATTCCCTCGTCAACTTAGCGCTAGAAGTGCCTAGTTCCTCCTAGACACCATTCCTTTTTCATAAACCAAAGCTTATAAAAACAAATGTAAACAATGTAAAATTGGTACCACGTGGTAATTTAAACCAAACATTTCGATAGCTCCAGAAATGGACATGTGGAACAAATCCTCTTAGAAATTTTCATATTGTGTTGGTATGATGACATTAAATGAGATGTGGTTGCTCTGGTGATATAGCAAAGGTGATTTCACCTCTCATAAATTAACAATACACCTCTAGGTAACCTTGTAAGCATGTGAGAAATAGAGGCAAAACAAACCTAGATAAAGGAAATTTTGATATCATCTTGGGATAAGCCTGGCATTTCTACGCCGGCCAATGGACATTGGATCGACACGTTTGGAAAACGTGTGGGCAAAAAGACCATTTGCATATTGCGTTTGATATGCTGACATTGAAGGTGATATGGTTGCTAAAGCCTAAAGAGATATATCAAGGTGAGTGACCGCCTTATAAATTACATGCATTTACGCCTCCAGGTAACAAAAGATATAGCTGCAAGCACACAAGAAATCTAAGATTAAAAACAAATCCAGTCAATTAATGAAAGATCGAAATTACGTGATAAAAATTGGATAGTATGAAACATTTACACGCCCTCTAAACACACACATAGAGGGAGGAGAGATATATCAAGCACTTGATAAACAAGATCCTAGATATTTGCATTCAAACTGCATTTTGGAATGCCCACTTTATTTCTGAAAGTAAGGCCCATTTTTCATAAAAAAAGTCAAACATTGTGAAGATTGACCTTTTTTTTTTGGAAAACCCATTAACTTTGTAATAACAAATCAATATCACTAGATACATCATGAAATATATGTTCATATGATGTCCATATACATATTATTGTAGTTGATTATGTTCTATAAAAAAATGGTCAAATTTACATTGTTTGACTTCTAAAAAGTACGCCTTACCCTCAGAAACGGAGTGAGTACATGATTGGTGGATCGAGATGTACTCCAAGGTGAATTCTTTGCTCCTTTATTTATTTTGTTTCTTCATAGGATCAAATCATAAGATACATGTGGCGCCAATATGATACGATCATTAATTGAAGATATGGTAGGTGGGAAAAGTTACACCTAACCGGGTCGAATTATTCCCGTAATTTAACACCAAGATACACTCATTAATGTGCTCCAACCAACGATCTCCCCCGCAGAGGTTAGTCTAATCTCAGCCGATTCATATTTTCTCAAGTCTTAGTCGATTTGGAAAAGTTCAACTTGCACATTTTCACAAGGTTGTATTTTTTCTAAACAAGTGTTGGATACACTTTTGGCTAAACTAAATTTGCATTTTTGTGCATTAAACGTGACTTAAGAGAATCCCACTAGATTAATACTTAGCGAAACCGAGAAGATCGCTTATTTTTCACCATGAGAGATACACACATAATACAGTTGAATAACGGCCTAATGTGTACAACTATATCTTGAAGGTTAGAATTAAGAATTTACTATAATTAAAGTTTTAGGTTTGTGCTCAGTCAAACTATTTAAGTTTGATTATGTTTGTAAAAGGTGATCATAGGCAGAATAGGGTTAGTTATATTATATCCTTGCAAATATTGCAAGATCAGAGCGTCGCTTTGAGTTTTCGCTAGTTTCAGCTTTGAGGATGTTGTTCATACTTCAGACCTGTTCATGGGACCTACCTCTAATTAACCTTTCATGCTTAATACAATCACTTTACCGCAAAAACAAGTTTGATCAAGTTTGTATAAAAACATCAACAACTAGAACACTAAATGAGTTTTATTAGATTTATCTATAATATATTTATAGACTATACAAATTTGATGTTGTCGATATTTACACATTTCGTACAAATTCGGTCAAAATTGGAGAAGTTTGACTTAGGACGGTAAAACTTAATTACTTTTGGACGAGGGAGTAGCTTTTACCGGGGAATTCGAATTGTTCCACAGCAGTTTGTTAGCAAGCGATTACGACGTGAATTGTTCTTAAACGACCGACATGCAAATTAGAGTCTTCCCCAGACCCCCACCCCCAAAAGAATTAGAGAGGCGCCTATCGAGTTCTACAAAGAGAAGCGGGCAGGGCACGCTCGACGGCTCGAGTTCATGAAGAACTAGATCCCCTGGCGCGGCTTGCCGCGCGCCACCCGCCGTTGACACTGGTTTTTGATTTGCAAAACATTATGATAAACCTTAAATATGATACAATAGTCAATAAGTAATACATATAGCAGTGGCACTATAGGTTTAGAGCAAAAGCACAATGCTTTAGATATACAGAGTCTGCATCAGCAAGTCTCCAGGTTAAGTTCTTCACTACAAAATCTACAATCATCACATAGATCATAAACTTAAATATCAGAAGCACATATAGTAGGTAGCCCGATAAGCACAAATTAATACATATATACTACTGGTACCCATAAGCAGAGGCAGCTGATAGAGAGGCTTCACATGATCGACCGCACATCAAATTATTTCAAAGGCAACAACATCTCTGCTCACCCAAACTAAAACAGACTGAAAACACAAATAAACCAGTTTCATACATGAGAGGCTAGTGGCACTGAATCAAGAGTCTACAAATATTTGCCTCTTGACTAACTTAAGTGTCGAGCATAGGCTAGAGCCATCCACTGGTTTAACTAAACATCTAGTACCATGCCAAACAATAACACATCAATAAACGTTGATGAGAATGGAAGACAAAAGCAGCATCCACATAAGGTGCACAAGAGCATTGCCTCGACCGATACTTAGTCTATATTTACAGGATGATTACAAAAGCAACCAACAGTCTTTAAAGTTGAAGGTATGCAGATAATAGATAAAGGACACTTGCTTTTAACTTGCATCACCAGATGTGCCCATGCCTGAGAAAAGAGCGTAAGAATTAGTCAAGCACCGGCAACATCCTGATAATTGAACAGAGAAATCCCAGAGGGCATACAAAGCCGACCACCCATGTCACTAAGATACATTTACTGCTGACTTACTAGTACAACACACCAAATCCAGAGAATGAGCATAAGAAGATTTCAGAATGTTCTATGGTCACATGCCCTTGGGTCTCGGCGTTTACCTCTTTAGATTGCAGGTCAAACTTCCCGGAAAGGGTAGTTTGGTAACTGCACCTGTAACCTTATCTTTCCAAATATGCCCTCTCTGAGACCGTCCAGTTCCTTCCCACGCTCCTTGCTGGCTCCGTAATTATCCTTAAGTTCGGAGGGTATTATAGGAAATTCGGAGGCCCATTTCGAAAGCTCGTCACTGCCCACAGGAGTAACTGCAGAAACGTACACCCTGCTACTCTTTGCAAACTAACTCCCCATAGTACGAAACGTTTCATAACGGCCCTCCGGCGCAGTCGTTAGCGACCACCACCGGTCTTTTAAGAATAACCTCCTAGTACAGGGGCTCACTTATTATTTCGCCTCCATTATAAAATCCCCACCAAACCTCTCAGAGGAAGCAGAAAAAAATCTTCGCTTTCGTTCGCATCGCGTGAGGAGAAAGGAAGGGAAGCGAAAAAGGTAAGGGCTCCCCCGCTAATCCTATCCGAATTCCAAATTCCCGCGATTTCTCCAGCCGGGCGCGGGATCCGCCCGATTCGCGCCCCGATCCGCTCTGATCCTGTTCGGGCTTCGTCGGATTTGGTCCGCCGTGCAGGGTTTTCACCGGTTCGAAGCGGAGCAGAGGAGGAGACGAGATGGCCGGGAAGGAGGCAAGGGCTTGCTCGCGGCGAAGACGACGGCGGCCAAGACCGCGGAGAAGGACAAGGGGAAGAAGGCCCCATCTCCCGCTCGTCCCGCGCCGGCCTGCAGGTGAGCGAGCTCGGTTTTGCTTTGCTCTGCTTTGACCACGACCCGTACGCGGCTTAGATTTGGTTTGAATTCGAAGCCTCCGAGGCGCGCGGGCCTCCTAGGCGTGGTACTCGGGTGGTTTAGCGGCTCGTGGGCATTAGGGCACGCGCTTTAGGAGCTGCGGAGACGTGATTGTGTTCTATTTCGTTCGTTAAGCTCGACATGGGTTAGATTCTTCGGTGGATTGGACGACCTGCTGTGCGCAGCGGCTAGGCTGGGTTTTAGAGGTTCGACAAGTCGTGGAGTCTCTGCTGGATTTTGTAGATCTGGAGAAGCATTTGGTCTCTGTCTAGCTGTGTTAAGTGGGCTGCAGTTTCCATCATGGTCGTGTCTGTTCGATTTGGTCGTGGGCACTTCTATGCGATCATAAGTTTTGGACTGTTTTGCTGATAGTCTTAGCAGAGTTTTCGGCTGATGAGGGTGGTACTATACGTATATACCTTAGGGGATTTTAGATTTCGTTTTGATACAGTTCGGTGTGCGTTGGTCAGGCTGCAGTGTTGCTGTCATATGGGAGATTGGAAAACGTGGATGGATATCATGTGACTGCTTGTGAACTAGCTTAGGTATATGTAAAAGTGAGCGTTCAGGCTGTTGACTTGTTAGAGAGGAAGGTGATGATCCTGGGCTTTGGGACCACCTGTGGTGACTTGAGCCACGTTGGGAGGTACAACAACGATTGGAGGGTGTCGACATATTAGTGTGTTTTTCTTTTAACTTCTTCCTAGGCATGAAGCGGAACTAGCTTGAAGTGCTTCACTTCTTCCTAGTTTTACTGTGTGTATATAGTGTTGTCATGTCGTTCTCACAAGTCTTAACCCACTTTAATCATACTGAAATCTTCTTGGCACCATGTATTACTTTAAGCGATAGTTTTGTGAACATATGCTGATCTGTGACACCGACTTGTGTGTGTGCGCGCTTTCTGCTGTTTCACAGTCCACTTCAAGTTTGTGATGTGGTCGATTGGTCCCTGGTTTCAAATTTATGGTTGTCTTTTTATTCCCTTTGCAGCATGAGCCTAGGTTGGTATGTCCTACTAGCTAGATGTTTCACGAAATCCTACCAAGCCACTTAATTTTGTGTATTTGCATCCTTTGATTAGTCGTGCATGCACACACACATGATGCTTCTAGTGTTCTGCACTTTTTGTGCAGACGAGTTTATCCTATCGCATTGTGAGTTACGATCCCTGTACTAACTATTTTGCTATGCTATATTACAGTTCCCTGTTGGCCGTATCCATCGCCAGTTGAAGCAAAGGACTCAGGCAAATGGCCGTGTTGGTGCTACTGCAGCGGTCTACTCTGCTGCTATCCTGGAGTACCTGACGGCTGAGGTTCTGGAGCTGGCTGGGAACGCTAGCAAGGATCTGAAGGTGAAGCGTATCACCCCTCGCCATCTTCAGCTGGCCATCCGTGGAGATGAAGAGCTGGATACCCTCATCAAGGGTACCATTGCTGGTGGAGGTGTGATCCCGCACATCCACAAGTCCCTGATCAACAAGTCTACCAAGGAGTGAAAAAGAATAGCAAAGGAGTATTATCTTAGCTTAAGCTGGACATTTTCGCACTTGTGTGTGAGATTTAAGCTATCTTCATATCGTTTAGCTATTTAGCCGTACTTCCAGATCCGAAGTAATCCATCTGTGTAATGCTTCCCTGGTACTGCTTCAGTTATTTGGACATTTGTATTTGTGTTCGTTTGTTAACTTCATGATAGACCCTGATGCCAAACCTCTTACTCTCTCCTATCCCAGTTGCTTACTGTTTTGTTCTGATTTGTGGATGCTGAATTGAAGGGGCTACACAAAGCAGCGATGTACACTTGCTGCAGGTAGCTGTTGCAGCCTTGCAGGTCTATGACTGTTGAATGTTGTGCTGCAGCAGTGTGATGCTATGTGTGAGGTACCACATGCCTCATCCGTAGCAGATACAATGATCATTCGTGACACAATTGATGTATGCCTGAGTAGTTTTCGGGTGAGTTCTGCAAGACTGCGACAGGTGAATATCATTGTTATTATACGCTCGTAGCTGACTACCTGACTCGATTGACATGCGGCTGCTGCCCACCTCAAGGCTAATCCTTCCTCTGGAGTCAATTCTTAGATGTGTAACCAAACAAATCTCTTGTACAACTTACCAAACTGAGATCTCCAAAAAAAACAACAAAAAATGGAGCTTTGTTAAAACAAACAGTCGTTATTGCTCATTATTTTTTGCACACTTCTCATAGAAAAAAATGTAATCTACAGAACCCAAAAAAGATACTTTGCATGACAATTCTCCTGTGAACTGTATATTATATAATGAGGCTGAAATCGGGTGGTAGAAACAATAGCATGCAAACTTCATATCCTTCACTCGTGGTAATGCTCAAATGCCAAAAAGGTGAATCTTGTGTATTCACTTTCATAAATAAATACTCCATACTTAAATCAAAGTAAAATAAATCAATCCTACTTTGTTTTTCTTCTAGGCTTGTATGGATTTTAATAGAAATAACTAGCTTTGACTATGATTTTTGTGAAAAGCATCCCATTTTTCTTTTAGAAAGTAGGGGTTTCCCTGTTCCATTTCATTGAAATGAAACAGATCGCAAAGGTGCCTAGAAGGTTTACCTCTTTATTATAGGGACCAGGTTTTTTTCAATATGAATGCTAAAGCTCAACACAGTGGATCTCATCGACGGGCTACACGTTTTTCTATTGTTGCAGATCTTCATACGCATCACGGCGAGGCTGCCCAATTGGTGTATGTGGCCCATTTCTAGCAAGGGTTAGCGTCAGTCAGTGACGACAAGAGAAGCTTCAGGTCAGGACATTTTTAGAAGCTCTCTGCTGGTGCGCTCTAGCACCCTGATGCATCGGTCCGTCAGATTGAGGATTTGAAGAGAGGCTTCCAGCAGTGTAGGAGCTTGATCACCAGCGTGGCAGCGTCCACGTCACCTTTATGCTTGACCAAGTGGCACCCTAGAAACACTGAGGATTCCGTAAATTCCATAAGGCCCACAACGCATCGAAAGTGAGGATGTTCGAAACCTCGTTCTTCCTAGGATACCACAAATTGCATACAGATCCTACATCAGAGATAGTATCAATATGCGTATGCGCAATGTCAGAAATTGTTTTCCAGCAGATCCTAGATCAGACGCAATTTCAGTTCAGTCTCATTTGGTTGATCCATCTCCATGGCTTCCAAGCTGACACTTGTCGTGGCGGTGGCGATCACCGTGGTATTCCTCCCCGTTCATATCTTGTTGTTACTGTTTTAATTGAATTCACATTACAAAGCAGTACAAAGATATTCTAGTGTACAAGTCTGTGTAAAACTGTGATCATTCCATTTGTTTATTACTTTTACTTATTCCAGTTTACATTGCTAGTATGTATATTGATGAATTTTTGGGAAGTGTCCTTAATCATTTCAGGCTTTAAAGCATATATACATGGGACATAGCATGCGAACAACGTCTGTCGGGGGGCTGCCCCCGGGTAGGGCAAAGATGTGGTGTTAAGTGTTGCAAAGAGCTAGCCGGATCAACATATAGCCGGGTCACTTGGGCCGGATCTCTCGTGAGAGTCGGTTAGTACTTAACCGAATCAGAGGAAGATGCCAGAGAGGATCCGGTAAAGCTTAACCGAATCAGAGGAAGGAAACCGGTTAAGTTAGCCGGGTTGGTCAGGAAGGACCCGGATAAGGTAATCCGGATATTGCACAAGGGCCAAGTAATGTCAGAAAGGTTCACGGGTGTCTCCTGCCAGAGGCTGAGAAGACAGCCGGGTCAAGTCGCAGGTTTTCCGGGTCGCAAGGCCCTAGGCGCTGACTTGGCCAATTCGGGAAAGAGGATACGACCGAGACCCGGGGGGCTACGGCTGCCATTGCCCAAAGTGGCAAGATAGGCCTGCTAGGGACTTGACGGCCAGGTCAGGTCACGGGATTCCTGGGAGCGCAGCAACCTAGGAGCTGACCCGGCCAATTCGGGAAAGAGGATATGACCGAGACCCGGTGGGCTACACCTGCCATTGCCCAAAGTGGCAAGATAGGCCTGCTAGGGCCTGACAGTCCGGCCGTTGGGTTGACAGGGGGCAGAGGCTTGTCCTGTTCCTCTTGTCCATGCCATTATCACTTCCAGCCAGGGGCAAAATGGTAATTCGGTTAGTGTATAAGTAAGCTACCAAATCCTCCAGTAGAGAGGAGACGGACGGAAGGGAGAGAACGGCAAAAGAGAAAGGCATTATCCCCCCAAGCTCCATCTTCTTCTAGAGCTCCCACCATTGTTCTTCATACAGCTCAAGGAGCACTCTGTACTTGTAACCACTTGAGATATAAAGAGAGTAGGCTAGTGCTGCAGTAGGGGTGTTACCTCCACAAGAGGGCCCCGAAGCAGGGTACATCGTGGTGTTCTTTGCTTCTTCTTGGTTCTGCTTGTTCTTGTTTGTTCTTGCGAGTTCTTGGTTGTTCTCCATGCGTGCTTCGTGAGCGCGCAAACCCTCCCCGGATCCCCCAACGTCCTAGCGAGCCCACAACTTAAGCCATCCTATGGCATCTGCCGTGACACCACCACGACAGTTGGCGCCCACCGTGGGGCAGCAGTGGCGTTGGCTGGGGTTTCCTTCCGGACGGGCACCGTCGCTGGCTCCGGCGAGCGGGTCCTCTCTGGGCTCGTTTGCAAGATCGGCGAGTTCAACTTCATCAGCGACAACGCGGGGTGCTTCGCCAACAAGCCCTTCCCCGCAGACGGTTTCCTCATGACGCTCGGCAGCTTCGTCACCTACGTCGCCACCGAGCCTGTCCGCGAGTACCCGGCGCAGGTGCTCGTGGCTGAGGATCCTCCCTCTTTCCGCGCAGCTCTCGGACGGCGTAGCGCTCGCCCCGGGAGTAGCGTGGAGGTGATGATGACCGGGCCAAGTGCAGCAGCTGGCAAAGGAGATGCCAGCAAAAGCATGCCCGAGGAGCTGGCCACGCCAGTTGATCCGGTTGGCAAGCCGACTCGGACAGCTAAGTTCCCAAAGGAGAGACCAGATCCGGTTGGCCCGCTTGGCATGTCAAGTAGGGAGGCTCCTTAGAGATGTCCTGGAGAAGCTATCTCGGCCAGTGGCACCTGGGGCAGATGTAGAGCTCACTGTAGCTCAGCTAGAGGCAGAGCGCCTGAGGTTGCAAAAAGAAGCCCGGTTAGTGGTGGAGTCTAGGCAAGCCTTTGATAGAGATATGAGAGAGTACAATGCTGCCAATGGTATCACCGAGGGTTTTACTCCTGTAGTGCATCGCTCGCGCAAAAAAGCCGAGTTGCGTAACCGGGGTAAGGACCTCAATGACGAGTTAGCTAGAGCTGCAGGATCGAGCTCCAGTAAGGCTACTAGTCATAGATCTGGCACAGGCAAGCCGGTGTATAGCTCCCCGGCTAAGAATCTTAGGGCTGCAGCGGCAGCGCGAGCCGAGTTGAGCACACTAACCGGGGACGCCTGGCGGAAGCAGGCAGAGAGAGTCAATGAGCTAGTAGATGTGTGTAACCGGCAGAATGAGGCTTACCGGAAAGCCAATCCGGATGCAGGTGTTTCTCGGGTAGTAGTGTCGGTTAAGGCTGTTAGCCAGAGATCCAAGGGGCAGGCGTCATCCCCGCACGTCGGAGTTGACCGGGCCCAGAGCGTGAACTCGGGTAAGAGCAAGCAGCTGCAGACCTATGATGCTGAGTATGCCGGCAAGCAGCTAGCCGCTCAAGGAAGAGGTGGCCAAAGTAGAAACAGTGGTGGACGAGGTTACCCGGGAGCTGGAAGGGGCAATTCGGCTGGCCGAGGTCAACCACCTCGTCCTCCTGGGCAGCAAGTGATTGTGCGAGCGCAACAGCAAGGTGGTGGCCAGGCGGGTTACCGCTATGATGACGGAAATTCGGCTATGGCGCGAGCCGGATACCAGACGTATGATAATGCACTTGCATCAAGACTGGGACCTCGGGCATTAGATCCGAATGATCAGCGTCTCAAGTTGGATAGAATTTACCAGTCCGAGAAGCTAGAAGAGCAAGGCCCACCGGGTCCTCCATGTTTTGGACCTCGGATCATGAACGAACCGAGTGTGCCGTTATTTCAGCTTGGCCGAAGCACAAAGCCATATAATGGCAACACAAAGCCACAAGATTGGCTAATAGACTATGTATCGTCAGTGCACATTGCGGGGGGCAATCGCCGATGGGCGGTCCGGTATCTCCCGCACATGTTGGAAGGGCCAGCCCGGATTTGGCTGAACAACTTACCGCCGGGTAGTATCAACTCTTGGATGGACTTGGAGGAGGCATTTTACAGTAATTTCTCCAGCACCTACAAGAGGCCTAACCGACCTCAGCTCCTGGCTGCGTGCAAGCAGGAAGAACGGGAAACAGACCGAGAATTCTTAACTCGGTGGAGCAACATTCGCAACTCTTGCGAAGGTGTCGTGGAGGAGCAGGCGATTTCTTGGTTTGCGCAGGGTTGCCGACATGGCACCCCGCTCTGGCAGAAGCTCCAGAGGGATATGCCCAAGACACTGGCGGAAACGATCCGGATAGCAGATACGTACGCTCTAGGTGATCCGACACAGCCCGCATTGGATGCAGTGGGAACAAGCAGGAGGCAACCGGTTAATAACCGAGTAGGACCATTGAGGCCCAATGACCGACATGAATTCGGTTACAAAAGAAGAGATCCGGATTATAGATACGGTTCAGATCAGGTGGCTGCAGTGAATATGGATCATCCTGGAGCAGGAGATGGTCAGAGACAAAAGACTGAGGGTCCAGCTTGGAGGCCGAATCAAGGTGCCTGGCCAAAGAAGGTGTGGGATGGATCGAGTCCTCCTCTAACCTTTGAGGCAAGATTGGACGGGCCTTGCTGTTATCACACAACAGACCCACGCAAGCCGGCCAATCATTCAACTCGGAATTGTAGCTGGCATCATCGCATTCAGGCGGAGGGTCAGAGAGGACCACCTCAGAGAGGTGCTCCTAGACCGAATTTCAGGCCGAATATGCCTTTAACCGGAGCCAATACAATCCCGGTGAACGCAGGAGCTCCGAGACCGGCAGCCACAAAGCCGGTTAACCTGGTAAACATGGGAGGCAATGACAATGGTGCTGGTCCAAGTCGGCAAGGTGGATACCCCGGTAATGAGTACAAGGAGGCTCATCAAAGTTATGTGGTTTTTGTGACCGAGCCAACTGACAAGAAAAGTCAGCTGCGAAGGGCGAAGGAGGTGAATGCAGTCATACCAGCAGTCCCAAAATACCTGAATTGGTCCGAGCAGGAGATCACGTGGAGCAGGGCTGATAACCCCAGAATTATGCCAAGTCCAGGAAACTATGCACTAGTGGTGGATCCGACTTTGGTAGGACCCAAGCTTAACGTGAGGTTTAGCCGAGTCTTGATTGACAATGGCAGTGCCATAAACATCATGTATCGGGACACAATGGTCAAGTTGGGTATTTCGCCGAATCAGTTGCAGCAGAGCAGTTGTACCTTCCATGGTATAGTACCCGGGGTGTCTTGTTCCCCAATGGGTAAGATCTGGGTAGATGTGCTGTTTGGTACCAAGGACAATCACCGGCTTGAAAGTCTCGAGTTCGAGGTGGTAGATTTGGAGAGCCCATACCATGCTCTACTTGGCCGGCCTGCGTTAGCCAAGTTCATGATATCCACCCATGTGGCCTACCTCAAGATAAAGATGCCAGGCCCGAATGGTATTATCACTGTTGCGGGAGATTACAAAAGCCATACAGTGTGCCACAATCGGTTCCACCTTAGCCGAATCATTGGTGATCCAAGCTGAGAAGAGCAAGATGCATGAGGTGGTGGCAATGGCGAAGTCAGCTCAGCTCGGTGTGCTGGCTATGACCAATCCGGATGGAGGTGCAACATTTGAGATGCCCAAGGAGACAAAGAAGATCCCATTGACCCGGAGAACCCGGAGCGCATGGCCATCATTGGTGCCGGGCTGGATGAGAAATAGGAAAGCGCGCTCTGTCACTTCCTCCGTGAGAATCGGGATATCTTTGCATGGTCGGCTAAGGACCTGCCTGGTGTTCCGAGGGAGTTGGCAGAGCACTCTTTATTTGTCAGGCCGGATGTAAAACCGGTGAGGCAACCGACTCGGCGTCTCTCAGATGATCGAAGAAAAGTGGTGCTGGATGAGCTGGCTAAGTTGCTTGCAGCCGGATTCATTATGGAGGTGTTGCATCCAGACTGGATATCCAATCCGGTTCTGGTAGAGAAGAAGAAGGACGAACCAGCGGTGGTCAAGGTGTGGCGCATGTGCATCGATTTCACCAACCTAAACAAGGCGTGCCCGAAGGATCCATTTCCTTTACCTCGGATTGATCAAGTGATCGATTCTACTGCGGGGTGTGAGTTGTTGTCTTTTATTGATGCGTACTCTGGTTTTCACCAGATACCACTGAACCCTAAAGATCAAATAAAGACTGCTTTTATTACCCCGTACGGGGCGTATTGCTATCGTGTCATGTGTTTCGGTTTGAGAAATGCCGGTGCAACTTATCAGAGATGTATGCAGAAATGCTTACACTCCCAAATGGGCAAGAATGTGCAGGTGTATGTCGATGATATCGTCATCAAAACTAAAGAAAAACACACTCTCCTCGAGGATCTCGAGGAAACATTTGTGAACTTGAGAAAATATCGGTTGAAATTGAATCCGGATAAATGCACCTTTGGTGTCCCGGCTGGAAAGTTGCTCGGTTTCCTTGTATCAAGCCGAGGTATTGAGGTGAATCCGGCTAAAATCCGAGCCATAGAAAGAATGAAATTGCCTAGATGTCTAAAAGATGTACAAAAATTCACAGGGTGTTTAGCCTCGTTAAGTCGGTTTGTGAGTCGGCTAGGAGAAAAAGCCTTGCCCTTGTATCAATTGATGAAAAAGAGCACCGGGTTCACGTGGACCCCGCAGGCAGATTCGGCTTTCAACGAATTAAAAAAGATGTTGTCCACTGCACCAATTCTGGCGTCACCTTTGCCGAATGAGCCAATGCTACTTTACATTGCGGCCACTAACCGGGTCGTGAGTGTGGTCATAGTGGTAGAACGAGAAGAGGAGGGTAAATCCGTGCAGAGACCGGTGTACTATTTAAGTGAGGTGATCTCAACCTCAAAGCAAAATTATCCCCACTACCAGAAGATGACATACGGGGTATACCTGGCGGCCAAAAAGTTGAAACATTATTTCCAAGAACACCCGATTACCGTGGTATGTGAAGCTCCAATCGCGGAAATCATTGGGTGCAAAGATGCGACTGGCCGGGTTGCCAAGTGGGCAATAGAAGTATCTCCTTACACCCCGCATTATGAGAGAAGGGATGCTATCAAGTCTCAGGCTTTACCAGATTTCCTTTGTGACTGGGCCGAAATGCAGTATGAGCCACCCAAGCCGGATTACAATTACTGGAAGTTGCACTTTGATGGCTCCAAAACCAAAATCGGATTAGGTGCTGGGGTGGTACTCACGTCACCGAAGCAAGATCAATTGCGATATGTGTTGCAGATTCATTTCTCAGCATCAAACAATGTGGCCGAGTACGAGGCACTGATCCATGGGCTTAATGTGGCCAGGGACATCGGCATCCGCCGAATAGAATGTTTTGGTGATTCGGATTTAGTTGTGCAGCAATCTTCTGGAAATTGGGATGCTCTTGATGCCAATATGGCACTATATCGGTTTCATGTCCAGAAAATTTCAGGATTTTTTGAAGGCTGCGAGTACAAGCACATACCTCGGTTGGAGAACGAAGCTGCTGATGTCCTGTCAAAACTCGGGTCGTCTAGGGATGCAATTCCACCCGGGATATCCTTGAATCACCTAAGGGTCCCTTCAATCAAACCTTCGCCTGATTCCGAGTCAATTTTTATCCCAAAGCAAGAATCTGAGGCTGTCCCTATGAATGTTGATGTCGAGTACATTGGGGAAGACCCGGGGACTGCATGGCGAGACCCGGGGACTGCTAACCGGATCTTAGGAAAGAGGAGCAGAGAAGAAGGTGGTGATAACCGAATCTTAGGGAATGGGCAGAAGCTGATAGAAGAAATAATGGCGGCCGAACCAGTGGAAGTAGATGAGCACTTATTCCCTTTGCATCCAGTACCGGAATGGGCTGAAGAAATCATGAAGTTCATGTCGGAGGGGAGTTTGCCAAATGATGAAACCGAAGCTAGGCGAGTGCAGAGGAGGTCCAAGGCTTACACCATCATCAACAAGGAGTTATACAAGAGGAGTGCAACCGAGGTGCTACAGCGTTGTGTGGAGCCAGCCGAGGGCAAGGAGATGCTCCTTGAGATACATCAGGGTGAATGTGGACATCATTGCAGTACAAGAGCCCTGGTGGCTAAGTATTCCGGCATGGATTTTACTGGCCCACTGCTCACGCGGATGCAGAGGACATAGTCCGAAAATGTGAAGGATGCCAAAGGTTTGCCAAGCAGACACACTTACCCGCATCGGCACTGAAGACAATTCCTATCACTTGGCCATTTGCTGTGTGGTGTTTGGATATGGTGGGAGATTTCAAGCCGGCTAGGGGCAACATGACACATATGCTGGTGATGGTGGATAAGTTCACCAAGTGGATAGAGGTGAAACCAATCCGGAAAGTAGATGGTCGTTCGGCTGTAACTTTCTGAAAGAAATTATTTTGAGATACGGATACCCTCATAGCATCATCTCGGATAACGGCACAAACTTTGCTGTCGGAGAGTTTGCTCGGTTCTGCATGAATAAGGGAATCCGGCTAGATATAGCCTCGGTGGCACATCCGGAGTCTAATGGGCAAGTGGAAAGATCAAATGCCCTGGTGTTGGCCGGCATCAAGGCTCGTCTCATTGAACCATTGCTGAAAACTCCGGGATGCTGGATAGACGAGATACCATCAGTACTGTGGGGTCTAAGGACCACGCCGAATCGGTCAACTGGCTATACGCCATTTTTTCTGGTTTATGGGGCAGAAGCTGTGCTACCCACAGACATAGAACATGATGCACCAAGGGTGGCAATGTATACTGAAACCGAGGCAAAAGAGGCTCGGGAAGATGCAGTGGATCTGCTAGAGGAAGCAAGAGAATTGGCTCTATCTCGGACAGCAATATACCAGCAGAATCTACGACGATATCATAGTCGAAAGATCAGCCCTCGAGTGTTTCATGAGGGTGATCTTGTGCTAAGGCTGGTGCAGCGCAGCAAAGGCCGACACAAGTTGTCACCTCCATGGGAGGGACCTTTCATTGTGAGCAGGGCTATGCACAATGACTCGTACTACCTTGTAGATGCACAGGAACCAAGGAAGGATGGCCTGGACAGACCCGGACAAGAAACTAAGAGACCTTGGAATGTAGCTCTGCTTCGACCCTTTTACTCCTAAGGGGCGCAATGTATGTATTTCAGTTTATCATAAATGAAGTTGCAGCAATCCGAGTCTGGACTCGGGGACTGTTCGTACTCATGCATGTGTTTTTATTACTGTTTTGTCCATACCGTTCGTGTGCCGAATTGCTTTGAACCTCGTCCCAAAATTCAAGTAATGTATGTTGTGTTGTTGATCTCGTGACTCGACTGACAAACACCAAAATGGTAGTCAAGAGCAGAGATGAGGAATGTGGGAAACATGAAAATGGACTCGGGGACTCGGTCCAAAACCGATTCGGCACATGTCGTTTACTAACCCCTGTTATTTATTTTTCGTTTATGTTGAATGATTCTAAACCACAACTCGCATGTTTCAAGTATTGTATGCTATGATTCCTATCTTGTGACTCGACTGTCAAACACCTAAAAGGTAGACAAGAGCAGAGATTCGGCAAAAATAGTAAACAAGAAAACAGACTCGGGGACTCGGTTTAAAATGATCCAACATAAACCTCGTCCGGATCATGTTAAGCAAATTTAAAGTAGTCTCGAAAGAACTTAAAATAGTCTATTACATCTGCTCCCGGCATACCGGGGATTTAACGTTTTTTCACTAAGTTACTTCAGGAAGCAGCAGACTCGGTTGTAGCAGGTTCGGTGGCAGGAGCTTTGGTTGAAGGAACCTCGGGCGCGCGAGCCTCGGTTACAGGAGCTTCGGTTGGAGTAGATTCGGTTGCAGGGGCTCGGTTGCAAGGATGGGCTCAGATGGAGGAACTTCAGGGGTAACCTTGCGTGGAGAGCTTGAAGGCTGGGCGGATTCGGAGGTATCCGGATCAGCTGGAGCTTGTTTAGTAATCTCTGCCGAATCAGTTGCTGGTATCTCCGAAGTCTGGGCCGGAGTTGCTTCGGTATTCTTAGCCGAGTCAGAAGCTGGGATCTTGATAGGAGCGTGTTCGGCAGAGTTAGCCGAATCACAGACTCGCCCTCAGAATCGGCGTATTCTTCAGCGGAGGCGTCGTCCGATTCCTCTTCTTCAGTTTCTTCTCCATCCGAGTAGACCGGAGCCTCCAGATCAAGATGCTTGGTGCGTGCAAATTCGGCCATGAAGTTGGCGGCTTCTTCACGGATCTTAATCCGGGTAGGGTCTGTAGCCCACGGAGAACCCTCGCGAAATGAGCGCACTTTGGCAAGATCAATTAGCTCATACCAGGACATGATGAATAGCAAAGCTGCGTCAGCACCAGCGCGGGCGGACGAAGACCTCCACTGCTGTAACCGGGTCATTGCTTGATCCAGGTCTCGGATCAGCTCCTCCACAGGCACAACTTGCCGCGCTTCAGGAAACAAGATTCGGTGAGCCTTGAGACTTGCATTGAGCAGACCAATATGGGAATCCTTCAAAGGAGCAATCCGAGCCTTAAGTGCTGTAATATGATCTTCGATGTCCCATGTCTCTGGTAGGGGAGCCTCGGTTAATTTAGCTCTCTCAGCTCGGGCGTTTCTCACAGCCTTGGCGCTTGAAGCCGGATGCTAGTAAACTCTCCTACAAACAAATAAGCTAATACTGAGTTCAGCGAGAAGGAACACAAGCATATGTATTGGTTAAGAGCAGAAAGAAAAGAGGAGATTCGGTGAACTTACGATCCATGTCATCGTTAAGGCTAGCAAGTGCAGCAAGCCATTTCGCACTGGCCGCTTTGTGAGCACTCAGTTCTTCTTTAGCCGCTTTGACTTCGGCTTCAGATTCGGCAATGTTCGTTTGAATTTGCTTGTCCAGTTTGGCCCGCTCCGCAAGTCCGGCTTTGAAAGTATCCCGCTCCTTCTGGATTGTGTCTTTTTCACGCTTCAGCGTATCCCGCTCTCCTTTAACCTTGTTCTTCACTTTTTCAACTCGGTCAAGCTCTCGCTGGAGCCGAGTCACCTCTGATTTTTCCTCGGATAAAGCGCGCTTGTGCTCTTCTTCTTTCTTGTCCATTTCAAGACAGAGCCCATCAAAGGAAGTTTGGAGCTTCTGATGCTGATGGGCGAGCTGCTTAAAGAGCTTGCCGCGAGCGGTCATGGTTTCCTGAAAGAAAACAGGCAAATGGCGTCAAAAGAATCTCGGGGACTGGCCCGAGATTAACCGAATCAGTTGGAAAAGAGACTCGGGGACTGGAAGTCCCACGGTGTCCTCGGTTACGGCAACATTCATGATAAGTTTTTTAGAGATTCAAGCCGAATGACTTTCTTACTCGGAGGAGTATCAGTCGTTCGACCCGAATCTCGGGGACTGGGTATAGTACTATTTGATCATGTTGAAATAAAAGCAAGATTCGGAAAAATTTACCTCAAACACCCGGTTAGCTTCAGTGACCGAGGTCTGTACAGAGTGTAATGATTGAAACATCCGACTAGGCCCAGCCGGATGTGGCGCTGAAGTAGAAAAATCTTTGGCGAGGTCAGCATCATTCCAAGCTTCAATGAATTGCTTGGCGGACTCGAGCTTATCGCTGCTCGGAGGGCGGGGATTCGACAGGGACTGGCCGAATCGAATCGCTGATGGGGCGGCAGAAACCTTCTTGCTAGCAACCACCTGCTTATCCGAGGTGGTTGGAGGTGTGCCAGAGGCACCTTGAGTCGGCTTGGGTTGCGGTGACGCACCCGGAGTCTGCTTCGGATGTGGCTCCTTGTGCTGCTTCTCGGAAACTTGCTGTTGCTGTTGCTGCTTCTGCTTTTTCTTCTTCTGCTGCTCTTGATTCAGCAGGGTTTGCGCTGCGGGAGTAGGGCGAGGATCCGGCTTAGGCAAGGATGTAGCCGATGTCTTGGCCTTTTCCTTCTCCAGCTCCTTGAGAGGGCGTGGCCAACTTGAATCTCGGATTGGAGCCGAGGTTTCCTCACTCTCCAAGTCAATAACCGGCTTTGAAATGGGAGTCGGCTGAGGAATATTGGCAGTGGTGACACGCATTGGTGAGGTGGCAGTTCGATCAGGAGACTGGGTTTCCATGACCGTATCCAGCGGAGGAATGGGAGAAGAGATGGATGAATGAGTCTGCGCGGTGATGAGGACATCACTGCATAAAGCAAAGCAAACAGTTAACTCGGATAGATATGACTCGGTTAACAGAGGAAGAAAGCAAATGAAGTTAAGTCAGTATTACCCCTTGGTGGTAGGCATCGGCTTGACGCGATTCAACTTGGAGCCAGACTTCTTTATTCTCTTGGCTTTAGGGGAATCAGATCCGGGCGCGTCACTGCGTTTCCGAGATGTCCCTTCAGCATCTTGTTTGGCTGGAACACAAGGTGGTGACCATGAAATCGGAATAGCGTCGATGGGATCTAAGATCCTGCAATCATCATCTTCCTCGTCGGAGATGTTGTGAATAGTTGATTGCTTACCCTTGCGGACTGGCTTGGCGCGCGGGATAGGCAGATAATCATCCGTATCCGGATCTTCTTCGTCCTCGCGCGGCGGGCTGAGATCCGGTCCCCATTCTTTGGTGGAGAGGTCTCCATCTTCGGTAAGTTGGCGATCAAACAGCTACAGAAAAGTCGGGGCAAATCCGGATTAGGCCGATGCCATTTTGACGAAATATGGTTAGATTCGGAAAATGGCGAACTAACCTGTGGTGGAAGGCGCTCTCGGAAAAACGGCTTTACGCCCCACCGCCATTTATCCGACATCTCGGTGGCGGCAATGGCGTTTACCCGTCGCCTGATGGAGACTTTGCTAAGGTCATGCCTGCTGATCCGGGTAGGATCTAGCACACCACCCATGTGGCATATCTTGTGTTCACGTCTTTGAAGAGGGCAGACCCGGCGACCGATGAAGGTCCGGAGCAGATCATCCGAGGCCAGGCCCTTCTTCAGAAGTCCTCCAGAGTTTCATGTACAGTCTGAAGTTCTACAATAGTCTCGGCCGGATTGTATCCGAAGTTCAATTCGGCTGTGGGTGGCTCGATCGTGAACTCGGGCAGATTAAGGGCGTCATGGCCTTCTGCACTCTTCACATAAAGGAAAGACCTTTGCCACTTCTGACAGTGTCTAGGCCAGTGATACGGGGAAAGATGGATCCCTGCCTTGGCGTGATGCTAACCGGACCGCAAGCAGTCATCAGCTTCGGCTTAGTGCCTGGAATAGTATGTTTGCGGAGGTGGAAATACTTTGCCCAAATATCGACGGTCGGCCAGACACCGAGATAGCCCTCGCAAAAGGAGCTAAAAGCCGATAGAGAAACGAAGGCATTAGCCGGGAGGTGATGAGGCTGTAGGCCAAAGAAATCCAGGAAAGCCCGGAAGAAATCACTCGCCGGCAATCCGAATCCGCGCTCAAAATGCGCTAGAAACACCACACGTTCACCAGGTTCGGGAACCGGGACGAGTTCCTTCCCCGGTTTGCGGCATATAACTTGAGAGGTTATACGCCGGGTGCTTAATAGCCATTCCAGATCGTCCTTGGTCACATCAGAACCCTCCCATCTGCCGGGAGGAAGCTTCGCCATATCCGGATCAATCCTGCAAGAGGTCGGATAGGGCCGAGTCAAAATGAATCGGATAATGGTATAATCGAACCAGATCTAGAGTGATTCGGCTAATATTATCCCGGATGAAACTAGCCGGATTCAGCAGAGAAGGTGATTCGGGTGGCAATCACAAACACCTTCCGCAAAGGTCTAGGGTTACACAAGATCTACTGCAGCAGTAAAAAAGAAAGGAAATCAAGAGTAAAAATATGGTTGAACTGCTCATACGGTGGCAAACAAAACTAGGGCAGTGTAGTGCAAAATCTAGACAGGAGATCTACTAGATGCACTGAGGCTGGGCGACGGACTAATATGCGGATAAATCTACAAGAAACAAATGCGAGTTTCCCGTGGCATATGAACTCCTCGAGTTCGCCATGACCGGAGAAAAAGAAAACTCACGGTGATGACGCGACGGGGAAGAAGCTCGATGAAGGAACGGCGGCGCTGGGCACGGTGCGCGGCCCCGGTCGTTTTCCTCCGGTGCGTTGAGGACGTCTCCGGCGCGGCAAGGTTACGAGGGCGAGATTGCGGCGGCGGCGGTGGCGCAGATGGAAGTTTTCGGAGTGGGGAACGAGCGGAGAAGAAGAGGAAACCCCCTGCGCCCATATTTATAGCGCCCAGCGGTAACGGGCGCACTACTGCACGGTTTTCGGAGCGTCGCACGGTAACTGCATCCTGGAACTCTGTGGCCACCTCTGTGGCCGTGTGTTCCAAGCACATGTTGGGCCATAGAATTGGAAGCAGTTGCACGGATCCTGTGTGCCGGTCAACGGAGAAAACGAGAAGACGCGGTCGTTTGGTCAAATGCACTCAAGTACCCGGAGAATCCGGATGAGGTGCTGTCAGTGGCATGTCAGATCAGAGATCCGGATTATGGGGCTTTGCGCAGAGATTCACTGCCAAGTGTCCCGGGAAATCCTGAGACAAGATTATATGATATGAGATTCGGTTAGTGATGTTTATTTTTAACCTGCTACGGCTCTTCAGCCGAGGCTGTAGAACCGCACCAGCTTCGGGGACTACTGTCGGGGGGCTGCCCCCGGGTAGGGCAAAGATGTGGTGTTAAGTGTTGCAAAGAGCTAGCCGGATCAACATATAGCCGGGTCACTTGGGCCGGATCTCTCGTGAGAGTCGGTTAGTACTTAACCGAATCAGAGGAGATGCCAGAGAGGATCCGGTAAAGCTTAACCGAATCAGAGGAAGGAAACCGGTTAAGTTAGCCGGGTTGGTCAGGAAGGACCCGGATAAGGTAATCCGGATATTGCACAAGGGCCAAGTAATGTCAGAAAGGTTCACGGGTGTCTCCTGCCAGAGGCTGAGAAGACAGCCGGGTCAAGTCGCAGGTTTTCCGGGTCGCAAGGCCCTAGGCGCTGACTTGGCCAATTCGGGAAAGAGGATACGACCGAGACCCGGGGGGCTACGGCTGCCATTGCCCAAAGTGGCAAGATAGGCCTGCTAGGGACTTGACGGCCAGGTCAGGTCACGGGATTCCTGGGAGCGCAGCAACCTAGGAGCTGACCCGGCCAATTCGGGAAAGAGGATATGACCGAGACCCGGTGGGCTACACCTGCCATTGCCCAAAGTGGCAAGATAGGCCTGCTGGGCCTGACAGTCCGGCCGTTGGGTTGACAGGGGGCAGAGGCTTGTCCTGTTCCTCTTGTCCATGCCATTATCACTTCCAGCCAGGGGCAAAATGGTAATTCGGTTAGTGTATAAGTAAGCTACCAAATCCTCCAGTAGAGAGAGGACGAACGGACGGAAGGGGAGAGAACGGCAAAAGAGAAAGGCATTATCCCCCCCAAGCTCCATCTTCTTCTAGAGCTCCCACCATTGTTCTTCATACAGCTCAAGGAGCACTCTGTACTTGTAACCACTTGAGATATAAAGAGAGTAGGCTAGTGCTGCAGTAGGGGTGTTACCTCCACAAGAGGGCCCCGAAGCAGGGTACATCGTGGTGTTCTTTGCTTCTTCTTGGTTCTGCTTGTTCTTGTTTGTTCTTGCGAGTTCTTGGTTGTTCTCCATGCGTGCTTCGTGAGCGCGCAAACCCTCCCCGGATCCCCCAACGTCCTAGCGAGCCCACAACTTAAGCCATCCTATGGCATCTGCCGTGACACCACCACGACAACGTCAGAAATATTCATCCCTAAGTCCTTCATGGAAAGCATAATGTGGTATACAACAACGAATTACTCTAGGATGATGACAAAAGATGGTGAAAACAGAAAGCCAGTTTTGAAGGAGAGCAACTCACTTCCTTGGGACTAACTCAAAGGTCTCAATTGGCGTGACATATGATTTCACAGAGCCTGACTGGCAATCACGTGCACTACTTTCAACATAGAACAACACACACTCCATCACCTCCATGTTCTGTGAGGGTGAGCTCACATTGACAGAGAACATATATCCTCCTGTTTTGATGGTTAAAAGGGCAAGCGAATGCGAGATTCTGCCTATCGGATCGAATACATGTGGAAAACCATAAGCTGGACCAAACTTGTGGCATTCATAATCCTTCCTCCAACTCAATATCTTGCTCCCGCTGATAACAACGGTCCATAAACTTAGAATAGGTGAATCGTCTGACCCATGCATCTCAGCTATCGAAGAAAGCCTTTATTCATGTTCATAACCCGCTGCTATGGAGGGCATGAAATGTGTGCTAGCGATCTCAAAGCTCGCGGAAAATAGAAAGAAATGGACCTTCGATTTGTTATAGAAGCAAGGCCTTGTGAGAGATTAATCCATCAAGGAGCTTCGTCCCATGCAACGACACTATTGCAATTCCGTTAACGACCGCTCGGAGACACGACTTGTAAGGATCAACTTATGTCCCAAAACGAACCATCCCACGACCATTCGCATCCGGCACTCGCTAGACAACTCCCATTGCCGGGGTCTCCGATGTCACTCGCATTACATTGGCTGAGAGCTTCTCCATTTTGATCAGGTAGACGGGAGAGTTCATGTACATGCATTTGGATACTTGATGAAGTAGACTATGTGGTCGCTCCATGTTTCGTTCTGGCTCAATGCAACCCCGGTCTAAGCAATATTTGGGCCCGGGGTGAATTAAAATAAATATAGAACTCTTATACTTGTATAGAACTTATATTTAACATTCTACATTATTAACAAGTATAATTTATATTCTAATTTGGCATACTTAACCAAATATTTAACAATGTTGTTAAGTATTAGTTGTATTGTTCTTTAATATAAGGTTATAATGTATCCATGAAAAAAAACTTTTGCAGACTGCTAAATTTAAATTTGTTTTGTACCAATAGTTCCTTCTTGATTCAGTTTTTTAAGATTACAATAATAGACATAACCATACGGTCTAACAAATATCTTAACTGCGGTTTCTAGATTATAATTAGTTAGACATATTAATATAACTAGTGTATAACATGAACCATTGGCATGATCAGTGGAAGTCCTTTTATATCTGAACGTGTTACAAATTACAATGAATTCAGTAATAACTTAACAACTTGTGCATTGTATGTACTTGGTATTGAAATAGCATCACTTTTAGTAATCACTGATGAACATAAAATATGTAGTGAGCTCTACTACATTTTTATACACAAATTGTGATTAATTGACATGTTTTTATTGTATCATATTGTGTATACGCATGATCCTACCAACTTCTGAAATAAAAGTGTCGCGCAAAATAAAATATGGAATATTAGTTAGCTGGATTTCATCACAACACGTGTAATTTCCAATAGAAAGATACTAGCACGCTCAACTTTTCGCATAGGATCAACTTGGTTTGTTCCTATGTGATAATATTTTCTTATTTTAAGATATCAGTAGTCTCTTGAGCCTAATGGATAATAATATAGTTGTTACTTACATACTTTAATATTTGGGGCCTCCTCCACTTGAGGCTAGAGCAGTTGCTCCGTTTGCCTGGTCTATGTGACAGCCATGTCTCGAAGCCGAGGTTCTGGCACATGGATGCTCGACGCCAATGTCGTGGACCGTCGAGAGCTTGGCGGGCAAGGGAATATATTGTTACAAAATCAGGCATGATGGCCATACGTTTAATGCCCATTCTATAATTTTCCACATGACACTTACTTTCTGATCTGACCAAAACATATTCAGGCATATTAGCAAAACGGATATGCAAGGAATATCAGTTTGATTACTATTAATTAAAGGTATTGCCAAAGTTCAGTACACAGTACAAATAAATTGGTCAGGGCAAATACACTGATATTGTTGGCGCAGGCAAGACAACTCAATGGAAGTGGTGAATTATTTATATAAAAATATCCAAAATTAAGTGTTCGACTTGTTGATGGAAGTGGCTTAGCATCTGAAGTGGTGCTCAAGAGCATCTCTTTAGATACCGAGCAAGTTTTTATTGGTGAAAGGAGTTCAAAGGTAGCCCATGCCAGATATAGAACTTTCTGTGACGGCTATCTCCTTTGATGAGTGTCCTTGGGTAGCCAAATTTTGTGATTAAAATATCTGGCATAGTACTGAATAAAGTTCAATTGGAACAAGAAACATGACCTTACCTAAGAATTACTCTACCTCAATCTTGCTCACAATAGAAGACATTTTTGAGAACCAACTATAACTTGCTTAGACACTCAAACAACGACGATGAAAATCACATCATAATTAGTTTCCTTAGGTTCATCATTGTAGAATATTTTTTGATATTGTAAATATTATCAAAAATTTCTATACTTATTACTCCAACTTAAAACTCCGACTTGTGAAAAAATAGAACTTCAAATAATTTGGAACTGGGAAGTGCACTCAACTAGAAAGAGAGTACGTAGTCAAACTCATATATCTGCCATGTCATCGATCCGGCCTCACTCCCAGCGAACCAATCAGGTATCCCTAATCTGACCCCGTGGATTGCCCCTCCTCCTTCCCTTCTTCCCACGTCCTTGAATCCTACCCGTCCATCTCCAACAGAAAGCACAAAGCTGCACTCCATTTATATCCAGACTCTCCCCAGCGAACCAATCAGGTAGCTCCGTTACCAACCCCGCGGATCGCCCCTCCTCCTCCCCACATTCCTCGAATCCTACGCGTCCATCTCCAACAGAAAGCACAAACCCGCACCTCCATTTCGATCCGACCTCTCTCCAAGCGAACCAATCAGGTAGCTCGGTTACCAACCCCGCGGATCGCCCTTCCTTCTTCCCGCATCCTCGAATCCTACCCGTCCATCTCCACCACCGCGCACTCCCGCTGGCATAATAAATACCCCACCCACCCCGCACTTCCACCTCACCACACAAAATCCCCCAATCTCCACCTTCCTCTTCGAGCTCCTCTTATCTATCGTCAGCAATGTCGGGCCGCGGCAAGGGAGGCAAGGGGCTGGGCAAGGGCGGCGCCAAGCGCCACCGGAAGGTGCTGCGCGACAACATCCAGGGCATCACCAAGCCGGCGATCCGGCGCCTCGCCCGGCGTGGCGGCGTCAAGCGCATCTCGGGGCTCATCTACGAGGAGACCCGCGGCGTGCTCAAGATCTTCCTCGAGAACGTCATCCGCGACGCCGTCACCTACACCGAGCACGCCCGCCGCAAGACCGTCACCGCCATGGACGTCGTCTACGCGCTCAAGCGCCAGGGACGCACCCTCTACGGCTTCGGCGGCTAGAAGCTCTTGGTCCAGATCTACATCTCGTTGTCGGTTGCTTAATTAGGGTTGTTAGGGTTTGGTTGGTTGTGGTCGATGGCCTGTAATCTGTTTCATGTGAATGAATGGATGGATTTGGTGTTGCTGGAGACTTGCTTGGTGTTACTTGATACTTGATTTGGTGTGGATATAGATGAAGCGAATTGCTAAAATGCCTGCACGTTCGTATTACCCCTGTTCTGTGATGCTTGGTTTCAATCATTTAATCCTCCAACGTGTTAGGCCATTGCTTAGATTGGAGATTGATGTAACGTGCATTTATTTTGGTCAATTTAATCCTCAACAGGGTTATAACTGAATTCTGGTTAATTTTCATTCAGAAGAATATGCAACTGTGGTATCACCAGTCTGGAGATTGGCTTAGGCTGCATCAGTGTCAAAATGGTTTGCAACTAACACAAGGTAGTCAAATTGCTTAGATTGGAGATTGAAGATTGTGTAACGTGCATTTATTCTGGTCAATTTAATCCTCCACAGGGTTATAACTGAATTCTGGTTAATTTTCATTCAGAAGAATATGCAACTGTGGTATCACCAGTCTGGAGATTGGCTTAGGCTGCATCAGTGTCAAAATGGTTTGCAACTAACACAAGGTAGTCAAATTGCTTTATCCCACTAGCATGATGCTTCTATTTGAACTTGTTTCAGAATCATAATTTAGTAATTTGGACTTTATTCCCTTTACAGGCTCATTACTGGTGGAAAACTAAATTAGGTGTGTGTGTAGAATGTGCTATTTGACACTGTTCTACTTCCTGTGCTTGGGTTATCTGAAGTTCTCAACTCTTCAGCTGGATGAATAATATTGCTTTTCAAAAACTAATATACAGGATGGGCTGAAGCAATCTGTGAACCTGAAGGCATCATCCTGTGATAGAATTGATTTGGTGTTGCTCGATATATTTGATTCCATGCTGTGATGGTTTGAAGCCAATGAGAAATGCCTTCTCATTTTTTACTATGTGCAAAGGTATATTAATCAAGTTTCTTTCGTCTGTGATGCCTGTTGTTAAACTTTCAATCCTCCATGCTTTAGGTCATTGCTTAGGTTGTTGTCTGAATTATGATGTCAAATTTCATTCAGTTAAACAGGAGCTGTAATCACGAGCCTGAAGCTTGGCTTAGACTGCCTCACTGTCAAAAAGCCTTGATTATCCCACTAGCATGCTTCTATTCTCAGAATCATAATTTTTCAATTTGTCCTTTGCTTTCTGTTATTGTTGCATCCTACAGGCTCATAACTGGTGAAAATAATATAGGTGTGTTTCAAGAATGTGCTATTTCATACTATTCAACTTTATGTGCTTCGGTTGTCTCAACTTATCTGCAGGATGAATGATATTATTTATCATGGAATAATATACAGTTGTGGATGACGCTAATTGGAACCTGAAGGCATCTTATCGTAGATTATGGAATGTGCTGACAAGACTGTCGATTCAGCATGCCAAATTTAAAGCTCATGTAACTGTAAGTTCATAGTATGTGTTTATGCAGCGGGATGTTATATCCTACTCCCTCCGTATCAAAATATAAGTCACTCTACATACTTACCAAACATTTGGGGGAGTACGTACTATAGCACAACTGCAAACGATATCTCGCTCTCTAGTTTACCATTCAATGTAATACTACTTAATTGTGGCATCACCATTCTGAACCTTGGTTTAGACTGCATTAGTGTGAAAATGGTCTGCACTTAACACACGTTCAATCAAATTGCTGTACCCATAAGCTTCATGCTTTATGGTCTTGTATGGGTCGTGTCTGACTTTTGTTGTTAGGGTTGGCTCGCCTATAGATGTGTTGTATAGCTCGGTGCTGCTAAGACTAGTCCCACTCAATCGATTAGTTCTTTAAGCACCAGTGGTCGCTGCTCATTTCCTGTAAGGAAATATTGTACCGATTCACATTATCATATCCTTTAGGCTATTTAGTTCTTTCATGACTTTGTGTTTCTACGGTGCATTTCAACATATGATAGTTATGAGTGGTCCAAGATTGATGTAATGTGCATTTATTCTTCAAGTGATGTACAGGTTACAACAGTGAGTCCTGTTTTTTATGCATTATGGATCTCCCTAGGAGCTTGCTAGTTATAAGAATATGTTGTCTTCCTTGATTACTGCAATATAGCATATGCTCCAGATGTTATGCTTCTTTGTTTTGTGATGAACAGTATTTGTTCCTCGCTAAAATGATAGGCCATATTTGCTATATAGCTTCTCTTAATTCCTGATAAAATATACCTTTGGTAAACTTATTGCATGATGAAACAACCATATTACTTGGACATGCAGCTTCTCTGAAATATATTTTAGTTACTTTCCCTCAAGGGAACCTTTATAGCTCAGCTGCTACTCTCACCGGAGATCTCCAGCATGTGAGGGTCTAACAAGTAGCAACAGAAGGGCATTGTTGCTGAATTTTACTCAGAACCAAGAAGTTTACATATTACAGTGAGATAGATGGTCATGCCACAGATTGGCTGCCATCTTTTGGTCCGCGTGTTTAACGATGCGACCAGAGCGTGAGGTCGCAGACAATGTTCTTAATCGTTATGCGAGCAGATTGATCGACAGATCTAAACACCTTTGCGTTTTCTAATGTCCCAGATTTTCCACAGAATAATGAGAGCGATGGAGTTACAAATCAGCTTCGGCAGGGAGTTGGGTAGCGGAGTGTCTGAGAGGCTTGCAAAGTTATTACCCATAGGGTTTATGCCAATCCTTGCCCACACCAACGAGGCGGCAGGGAAGTCGAAGGAGAGCTGGTGACGGTCCTCGGACGGAGCCTGACAGCGGGGACAGGTAGCCAATTTGATGATGTTTTTGCAGCGGAGGTTGCCCTCGTGTTTAGCCTGTCGAGGTGGGTAAGCCAACCAAAGACCTTGAGCTTGTTCGGAACTCTTGCCGACCAGATATGGTGGATGTCCGGCTACTGTGATATTATGGTCGACATGCATTAGGTTGACTAAACATGCTGCTTAGTTGACATTCTATTCAGCCAGAAGATAAAGTGAGACAACCAACAATAATTTTGCCCCTTTTAGGAATACTGAAAGGGGTTATACCAAACACAAAAGGTCCTTCTCACTGAACTGCTCTTTGCAGAGCATCATGATGCTAAAGATCGTCATCTAAGTTGCTCATAGCACCAGATACATTTGCAGGTATCCTAGGACCAGGAATTTATATGAGATACTGGCAGGTAACAGTTTAGCCATTTTTTTACTATAGAACATTGGAGATTGGTAGGACTTTTGTAGGAGGTGCTCGTTTATATACCAGGATAAATCTAGGATATATCTCAGCTGTACTCCCCCAATCCCCAGACTCTGGTGCCTGATACATGGTCTACTCTGTGCATCCAAATTTCCCCCTTTCTTGAAAATTTGAACTTAAACTATAGTAATGCTGAGTACTCCCTCCGTTTAGGTTTATAAGTCCTCTACGTATCCCTAGGTCATGAATTTAACTAATATAATAGAAAAATGAAAATACAAAAAATATACCATTAGAAAATATAAAGTCTGAATTTTCTAATTATATATTTTTTACAATATAAAAATCACATTATGTTGCTCAAATTTGCGACCTAGGGATACGTAGAGGACTTATAAATCTAAACGGAGGGAGTATATAAGATTTTTTTACTTCTATTGTATCACCTCCAATCAGGGGAATCAATCAAAGAGTGCCGAGCCAAGAGGCGCTCCACTAGGGCTGCACTGCAACAACCATGGGTATGTGGAAAAAGCTGGAGCTGGAGATGCAAAGGCAAAGCAAAGCTCAGGAAAGGAGAAAGGTGACTGCATTGCATGGAGTAAAAGTAAAACCAACCAAATCTCACGTACACCCTGCAGGCAGAAACCAAGTAAGTCCACCTGTACTCTGCCCATCTTACATGTGCCTCATGTGGGCAACAACAACAGCTCTTTGCCGTATGTCTTTCGTACCCAACACTCCTTCCTCCTAGCTACCCTGGCCGTACACTACACACACCCTGTACAAAAGGGCTCTCTGTTCCTCTAAACCCAGAGTGAAGACGAAGCACAACATTGCCTGAGGATCCATCCAGAAGCAGCAGGTATGTCACCCTTGTTTCTTCCCATTCTACCTCCTTGTTGCTTACCTGCCTTGTCCTGTTCATAGCTTGCTTGATCTCTAACTCTTCTGTTTCTTATACGATGACAGTGTAGGTTTGATCAGATTGTACACTATGTCGGAGGAGCCACAGAACACAATGGAGGGGAGGGCGAGGCGGCGCCCTAGCCCAGCGGGGCTACGTACCAGGCCTGCCAGGGTTGAGCCGGAGCCGCCGCCAACCAAGAGGCATGAGTTAGGGAAGAAGAGGGTTGCGGTGGTGTACTACCTGTGCCGCAACCAACAGCTGGAGCATCCGCACTTCATGGAGGTGCCCCTCACCTCCCCACAAGGTCTCTACCTGCGAGGTTGGTTGCCACTGGCGCTCGGTCGATATTGCTGCTGATTGTTGTAGAATGATACCTTACAGTAACTGCAATTTGTTCAGATGTGATTAGCCGACTGGATGCCCTGAGAGGGAAGGGCATGGCAGCCAAGTATTCCTGGTCCTGCAAAAGGTATGTACAAAATACCCATCGACCGAATCGCCGTCCCTAGATCCATCGTTTACACAACATTATATTGATGCCGCAACGATGCCATGCAGGAGATACAAGAGTGGGTTTGTCTGGCACGATCTGTCTGAGGATGATCTGCTGCTGCCCGCACAAGGCACCGAGTACGTCCTGAAGGACTCCGAGCTCCAGTTCGACCAGTCGACTATCAATTCCACGAATAACGTTTCAGATCATCAGCAGAATAGTAGTACAAGCAATGCAAAGGTTCAGCTCTGCAAGCCAACTCGATCAAAATCAGGGTGCCCTCCAACGTCTCCATCTCCTACTCCTGCTGTTCCAGCCATCAAAGAGGCAGTACCACGGTCAACTCCTGCTGCTGTAGTTCCAGCCAAAGAAAAAGCAGCGCTCCAACCAGCATTGCTGTCGTCACCATCTGCTTCCACCATCGGTTACGACGAGCAATGCAGAGTGGCACGTTCAGGTTCCTCAACCGACTCGTCCCCCAAGATAAGCACGCCGTCCTCAGGCGCAACCTCCCCTGGCCTCAACAATCCCGCGGCAGCGCACGACGCGGCCACACAAACAGATGATAAAGTGAGACGGGACAACACGAAGCTGCAAAGTTGCCGAAACACAGCAAGAGTAACTCCGGAAAGGCCAGAAATTGTTGACGAGTCCCATTGCAAGGGTCGACCTGCAGGAGAGTACCCTTCTAGTAGGAGGAATGGCACATTGCAGTCCATGATAAGGGCGGAAGCGGCCAGCAGGAGAGGTCTACTGGAGGAGGACGACGAAAGAACTGTTATTACCAGCTCCATCAGTGGCAGGCTGAAGCCGGCCAACTTGCTCGGGCGCCTCATGGCCTGCGGGCCGCACAACCCTGGCTTAGGCCTCGTTCAGACCTCCTGCAAGCCGCGGTTCACATGGCTCGAGTCCCCACCGTCTCCAGAGCTGTCCCCTCTTGCCACGCTGAAGACTCGGACTACTAGCACGTCTACCGTCAGAGCTTCAGAAATAGAGAATTCAACAGGTAGCCTGCTTGGCGGTGTAGCAGGCAAGCTTACACACTCTTCTTGGGTATGTAACACCGATCGCCTTGGACATTGGAAGTCCTGACATATTCACGCTGATTTATTCATACACTTTGATTGGTTCGCATAGATCCTGAAGCGTATGCGACACATTGCAGAGTTTGTGAGGAAGCACGATCGTCGAAAGGTGATTCGGTTGACCTGTCCAGGAGCACGAGCAAAAGGATGAGCGATCCATCCGTCGTCGGGAAAGACACCCTCTCCGAAGGCAGTGTCGTTCGTGATCAAGGTGGAAGAAAGGTAGAAGAGCTGTATAAAACCATCTCTGTCGTCACGGTGTCGTTCGAGGATATATATATATAACTGACCAAGAACTACTGCTACCGCAGGAATGCTTCAGGAGCTTGGGTGTCATCCACTAATTTGTTGATTCAGTGGCAATGCAATGAAACTGAACGCGGGGAATAACCTTGGGAGTTTAGTAGCTATGACTTTGCTGTTTGCAGTTGTTGCAGATTGCAAGTACATCAGTAATTTCTTGTCAGAAATAATGATGATAATAGTAATGTTGTAGTACTAAGTTTGCTTTGAGAGGAAGTAACTCCTTACTCTGATAGTTAGTTATTACTGCTTAATAAGTGCAGTGGGAGAAGGGCGCATAGTGCAAATGCAAGATGAGATTCAGATCTGGCAGCCACAGCTATGACTATATTTAGATAGCGAGTACTATGTACCAGTAGTCTTTCACCAGGTACGAGGAAACATTGGTACACCCGTACGTTGATGGACAGAATTAGCTGTTGTTGTCTCAACTAGCTGGCTGGCTGGCGTCTCCTCCTTAATTCATCATGTTTGAGTACACTAGTAAATAGGATGATGGAAAAAGGACAGTCATTAGTGACAAAACACAACAGTAAGAGATGGCGTGTGTGTTCGTGCTTTCAACTGTCACATCTTCTCAGTCCACTTTCAAGTGTGTGATGTGGTCAATTTGGTCCATGGTATTCAAATTTATGGATATGTTCTTGTTGACCTTGCACTCTCCATCAGCTTTCCTTTTTGGGCTACTGTTTTTGTTCCGATTTCTCGAGTGGAAGACCGAACTGAAGGGGGCAGCAGAGCCGTGTAATTTGTCCCTGCGAGTCAGGAGTGAAACACGCTGACTGCATATCCCTGCTACAGGTCTACGAGACGAGACTACGCCTGTTGAATGCCGCCGCTGCAGGAATGTGCTGCTACGTGTTCATACACATGCCTGATCCGGTGATCCGAAGCAGATGCAGCGATCATCAGTGACGCACAATTGCTGTTTTCTCGAGCAGTTTCCTCGAGAACCCGCTCTTAAACTAATCATCAGACGGAGTATCATCGCTGTAATACACTCGCAGCTGACTGGATCCAGCTTAATTAGACACGAGGCAGATCAAGTCGTCAGTCTGTCCATTCCTGTAATAATCGCCGCAGCTCAAAGAGTGTATTCCCAATTCGCTGACTCGCTGCTGCATGACTCGCCATGTTTTTTTTCACTCACTGCTGAGGTTGAGACTGTTTGTGGTCGCTGTCCTGAGCACCGAGCAGGGAATGGCATGGAAAGCGCAGGAAATGGCTAGGAAAACCGGGAGACTCCCAAGTTTTTCCACAAAGCGCGCCGCCCGAGTCTCTGTCTAGGTCCTCTTTTATCTACCCCTCTTTTCTCCCACCAATGGCCACGGCAGTGCAGGACACTTCCACCCTGCTTCCCTCCTCTCAGCCCATATATATTTGCTCAGTTGCTCTTGCTCCCGCGACACGTTTTGCTTTGTTCACCCTGTCTTTCTTTGCCAGCTTCAATCTCTCTCTCACTCCTTACATTCAGAGGCTGCACCCATGGAAGGGCTGACGGGCGACCAGATGGTGGCCTTCCAGGAGGCCTTCTCGCTCTTCGACAAGAACGGCGATGGTCTGTTTGTTTCGTTTCCCCCTCTATTCCCCTGACTTCTTGTTGAGGTTGTTTCTTTTAAGCAATGCTACAAGTGTATCATTTCTTTGAGCTTGGGCAAACCTTGTTTCTGTTGATCTTAATAAGCTTGGTGTATCATCATATTGCACGGATAAAGAGCGAGCGAGAGAGAGAGAGATGTTAAGGCCTTTGTAGCTACCGCTCGACTTATTCCTTGCATCGCCCGTTGTTGAGACTTGTTTCAGACAAACTCCTCAACAAGAAACAAGCAGCACTAGCCTGAATCATATATAGTCTTGTAATTCCTATTTTTTCAATAGTTTCAGAGATGTTAGTTCGGTCAAATAACACTTCATTCAGCTCCTGACATGACAAGTGCTTGCTATTGGCTCACTTGTGCTCGGTTTTCATGGCCCATATATAACTTTTTGCTGGATGTTATCCGTGTCCACCTACTTTCCTCCCGAAATTTTATTCAAACTTGTCTAAATAGCCAAGCTAAGGTTGCTTAAGTAACTTGTAGGAGTAATTTTTATCCCTGTCACGCGTTTCAAGAATCAACACTGTTTTTGTGATGTAACTCATATTTTACTAACTTCATCATACATGTAATTTATATAATGGTCACATCAAACGTTTCTTATCTTTAGTCAAAACCCTTGACCGGTCTTGGCGCGTGGTGTATTTTTTGTGTGATGATTCTGACCTCCAATGAACATATTTTTTATCTGATTGACAAGTGAGATATTGGGACACTAATCTGTCACATGAAGGATGCATAAGCTTGGAAGAGCTGGCTGCGGTGACTCGCTCCCTCGGCCTCGAGCCCACTGACCAGGAGCTCAGCGACATGATGCGCGAAGTCGACACGGATGGGAACGGGGTCATAGATTTCCAAGAGTTCTTGAGCCTCGTATCCAGGAAGATGAAGGTGAACCTCCTGTAACCTGATTTCCTTCTCCTGTCCGCCAAACTAGGTCTGCTAATGTCTTGATCGTGCTGGTGCATGCTTTTGATTTCCATGGGAATTGCAGGATGGAGATGGTGATGAAGAGCTGAAGGAAGCTTTCGAGGTCCTGGACAAGGATCAAAATGGTTTCATCTCCCCTGTTGAGGTGGATTAGCACCTTATTATCAATTTCAGATAATTCCCAAGCTATTTTGAGGCACTGCTGACTTTCATAGTGTCCATGTAAATGAAGCTGAGGACAGTGATGATCAACCTCGGGGAGAAGATGAGCGACGAGGAGGTCAAGCAGATGATCAGGGAGGCGGATACCGATGGTGACGGGCAGGTGAACTACGATGAATTTGTTCTCATGATGAAAAACGCCGAGCGCAAGATATGCGGGTGATCATATCGAGTGAGGTGAAACCATTGGTTCTCAGATAGATGGCATTGTCTCCACTGTAAATTTGTTGTGGAAATCTTGCAGCCCGTAATATTGTTACTTCTTTTCTAAAACCATTGTAGGCTTGGGATTTTCTCTTAGAATAAGCTGCATGTGAACTATGTCATGAAAATTGCTAGGTATAGTTGGATTACCGCGTAGCCATGTTCTTTGGTTCGTGGAATCAATGTTGACAATATTTACGTTCTTTTACAATCTACTCTATCTTGGTATTATGTTCTAAAAAAACAATAGTTCCAATTTCAGTTATGAAGCTTTAACGATTCTTTACATTTTTGTTGTTATCCATAGAGTGAACTCCACTTTCTTTGTTAACTCTATTTTATCATTTGGCACATTAGTTACCTCATTTATCAATAATTCATCCCGCCTACACCATTTGTTGTAACTTGTGCTTGCGTTAGTTTAACCTCTTTCAACTTTACAGTGTACTAATCCAAAATGCACTTAAATGTTTTATGGATTAATCCCTCGTGGTGTGAGTTTTTGTGACCCTTATTTTCACTCCATTGCTTATAGTGATGTATAGAATTTTCCATTACCAGCAGGTTCGGTCAAATGAAAATTTGGGACCAAGGCGAATATAAATAAATACATTTTTTACTAATTTTTTATACTTATCTAGATTTTATTTAACATGTTACAATATTAAAAGTGTATTTTTTCTATTTGTTGCGCTACTTTAATCACATAACTGGCAATTTTATTAAATATTAGTTGTTGTATTATTTGTTTATATCAAATGTGATTGAAAGATAGTAAACTATATTTTATAATAAAAGTGTGTTACCGAACTATTTTTTGTTCAATGCATAATATCTCTCCGTTTCTTGATGTAAGGTGTATATTTTTTGAGCAAAAATAAAAAACATAAGTTGTGTTGCGATTTTTGGACAATTTTACGCCTCCATAGATGAGTTAAATCCCTCCACGAAGAGATTTGACTGATTGTTTCAATTTGTGGTTGTTATGGACTCCTCTCTGCTAAAATGCCTCCAGGACGAAATGAGTCCTTAGTATACCAAATTCTCATGCCGCAATATTCATGCGAGAAAATATACACCTACGTTAAAAGGAACAAAGTGAGTATAATTTATATGTATTTGTGTAATATCTACAAAGAGTACGATCTAACAAATATCCCAATAGCGGTTTCTAGTAACATATATATAAACTTTTAAACCATAAACAAAACTAACGAATTTTTACTCCTTTGTTGTGTTCAACATTTTCTAGCAAGTCAAATTTTAACAAAGTGTGCGTACTCTGTACAATACTTGGTACTGAAAAATATTGCTTAGAGTAATCACCAATGAATAAAATTGTGTGGATTCCAGTAGGTTTGCATATGTACATTTTATTATTTTATAGGCTCTTATGCACTATTCTTGTTATCATATGGTGTATACAAGTCCATAGACAATTTATTAAATGAAAATATATTGCACATAATTAAACATGTAAATATTTTCGAAGTGTATGGGTTGAGCTGTATATATGGCATCCGGACATTTTGTTGTGTGAAAATTATAGTCAAGGTTGTGTGTTCTTGACGAGAAAATGGGATTAGTGCTTTAGGCTTTGTTTGCGATCTCAAGTTTCCAAAACCAAATTATATCAATATCATAATATTTTTGTTCTCTGGTAAGCAATACTTCATTGTTTTCCACCCGGACCACTCCGGGGCAAACCCTTGATCTTCCGGGATCGGGCGATGATGGCGCTCTGTGTCATGCTCCCCTTGGGGGCATCGTTCTTGGAGTGGTGACCGGCTGGAGGGACTTGTGGTTGCGGGAGTTGGCGGTGTGGTTGTCGAGGCTGGTGTGGCGGCAGCAATTGCGGCTGTCTTTTAGGCCGGGGCGGCGGCCCCGGATGTTGATACGACGTCCGTGGTCTGCGAGCAGCTCTCCTTGGGCAGCTTGGGCTGCGGGTGGCTGGTTCGTGCGGCGTCGTGGCTCGGTTGCGAGCGGTGCTATGTCGGGACGGCGGTCCCGGAAGGGGGTGCTGGCGGCGAGGCTGTCGGGGCTGCTGGGGCAGCGGCAGCAGCGGTTGCCTTTTAGGCCGGGGCGGCGGCCCCGGATGCGGATACGACGGCCGTGGTCTGCGAGCGGCTTACCTGGTGCAGCGTGGGCTGTGGGTGGCCGCGTCGTGCGGCGTCGTGGCCCGGGTGTGGGCGGTGGCATGTCGGGGCGGCGGCCCCGGAAGGTGGTCCAGGTTGTCGGGGCAGCGGCTCCTTGCTGGCCGGCTGGCCGTGGAGTGGGTGTTGTGTGGGCTTTGCCCCGTGGCGTTCGTTGTTGTTGGCGTTGGTGTTTGTTGTTTGGTTTTCGCCCGGTTTCTTCCATTAATAAACCGGGCACCTTCTGCTTAATTAATATAAGGGGCAAATCTTTTGCCTCTCGTTTCAAATACTTCATTGTTTTCTCTTTTCTTAGTTTTGGAATAAAGAGAGGGTTGGATCACGTTTTCCAGTACTTAAAAAACAACAGTGATAAGGATAGAATGGTTCTGAAAACTGTAATATTTTATAGAACCAAACATCTCAAAGTATGTTAAACATAGTATTTGTATAACTATGATGCTATGAAAATACTTTGCTGTCAAACACACTATTTTACTAAGGGAATATTATATATTTTCTTGAGTATAATGGATAATAACACATTAATTACTACTCCCTCCGTTTCAAAATGTAAGATGTTTTATCTTTTTTGGTCCACATGTATCTATACCTGTTTTAGTGCAAGATGAATCTTGTACTAAAAAGGTACGTGTGAGCCAAATAGTTTAAAACCATCTTACATTTTAAAAATAGGAGGGAGTATATTTTACTTTTTTGGGTCTTCTCTTCTCGGCATCCTAGGCGGTCGCACTTCTTGTCGACCTATGTGCTAGCCCTGATGACTAGTTGTTGCTTCATCTTGCACTAAAACACGTATAAATATGTGTGAGCCACAAAATAGTCTAAAACATGTTACATTTAGAAAAAAAACGAGGGAGTATATTTTACTATTTTTAGGGTCTTCTCTTCTCGGCATCCTAAGACGGTCGCACTTCTTGCCGACCTATGGGCCAGCCCTGATAACCAGTTGTTGCAGGCACTCATCGCGAGGTTAGAGATGCGTGATCTGATCATTTGAGTTACCGAAAATGATGGAGTCTCTTGCGCAGTCATCTCTGTGCATATGTGGTACACTGAACAACCGGAAACCGTATGTTGTGGGCTTGTAGCATCCCTCTGTGCTGTACGCTACAAATGAAATGAATTGTTCTCTCTACACAGGAAACTAGACAATCGGAGCTGCCCCGGCCGGGCGCAACCGGCTAGTCGGCTACCGTGGCGTCGCCGCCCCAGCCCCGCCTCCGCGCTGCGTGGGTGTAGTTGAGGATGGAGTTGATGCGTTCAAGCTTGAGCTCCTCCCTGAACTGCCGGATGAACTTCTCCGCACGCTCGTTCACCTCTGCTTTCCCTTCCACCTCCTCTCTTCCTCGCCCGCATCGAACCTTCACCTCCGCTAGCGGCTCCCTTTTCCGCGGCACCCTCGCCACCGTATCGGCAGCGGCCTGCCGGCATGCGCGCGACAGCGCGTATGCCTCGTCTAAGCTGATGGAGGACTCCCCATCTTCAACGTGGCTCTCCGACGCCGTCGCGGACGTGCTTAGCGCTGCCGCCGCTCCTGCGACATGCGCGCTCTGTGGCAATACCACCGCTTGTTCTTCGGAAACCTCATGCGTTTCATCTTGGAAGGTGTACCTCTCCTCCTGCACATGGTGGAGCTGCGACGCCGGCGCAGAGTAGGCGACGCTGCTGTAGTCGCCCGCCGAGTGGGAGGCGGAGAAGATGGAGATTGAACGCAGGCTGTCGAGGACGACGGTCGAGGCGGTGCAAACCAGCTTGCGCCGGGTGCCGTCCTGCTGCCCGCGCGACGTCATGATCGCGATGACGCCGACGACGACGTTGATGAAGATGAACCACGCCGCGCCCGGGCTTAGCCACGGCGACATTGGCCACCACCCAAGCTCCACCGCCATGGAAGCGATGTGTGATCACCTCTCCTCTCTTGCTCTGTGATGACTGTGTCGAACTGTCAGACCGAATAATGCATTGCTTTGCTCTGGTGAGCTGTGCGTATATATGTGCTCTACACCGTGACAGCTCTTCTCGCGGCTGTCATGCCAAAGTGGGGGCGGAAAGGTTAGAACACCCAGGATGGAATTATCTGCTTTCCTGCGCCGCGTATGATACATTACTAACTATATTAAGGGAGCACAAAACGGCGCCCTCTCCGCGCTCGGCCACTGTAGCGTACTGTTGCAAATGAACAGTACGCTACAGTGCTCGATCCCAGCCGTCGCACGCAGATCCAACGGCCCACAGCACCCGCGTGTGGAGGTTTTGCGAAAAGGCCCCTCGCGGGCGAGAAATTGCCCCGCACCCCACGATTTACACAGCGAAAGGATCTAAATGTAATTTCAGAAAAACACAAGAACTTTCCTGTAAAATGCACATACTTCCCCCTCTTCTCTTCCTCTCTCCCGCGACGGCCCGTCGCCGGCGCCCGCCGCCGCGCTCCGCCGCCGCTACGGCGCTCCCTCCTCAAATCCAAGGGCAAGGGGAGCTCCGCCGTGTCCTCCTGTCCCTCCTCGCTGCAGATCGCTTGCCGAAACACCGCCCTCGCACCGGATCCGTCGCCGCCGCAAGCTCGGTCCCGCCGCCGCGTCCAATCATCGCCGCCGACGCCCCGATGACCAAAGCGGGGCGGCGCCACCGCCTGCGGGTAGCCCGCGTCCAGGCGCGCCGCCCGCGCGTAGCGCCGCGTCCCGCCTCGCGTTGCGCCGCCTCCGGCGTCGTCATCCACGCCGCGTCTGCTCCGCGGCGACCGCACCGTGACGCCGTGGCGGGCCAGGCCTGGCGGTTGGGCCGCTTCGTGGGCTGGGCCGATTTGGCCTTTTTTTTTGCCTGTTATTTTTTCCCTGTTTGTTCTTTCCATTTTTTCCATTCCACTTTTCTTCTTTTCAAAACTTCTAAATATTTTGAAATGTAGCTACAATAATTTCCAATCTGAGCAGTAAACAAAAATTATCTGAGTTCAAATATGAATGCCTTCACAATTTTGACGCTTACTAACTATATTAAGGGAGCACAAAACGGCGCCCTCTCCGCGCTCGGCCACTGTAGCATACTGTTGCAAATGAACAATACGCTACAGTGCTCGATCCCAGCCGTCGCACGCAGATCCAACGGCCCACAGCACCCGCGTGTGGAGGTTTTGCGAAAAGGCCCCTCGCGGGCGAGAAATTGCCCCGCACCCCACGATTTACACAGCGAAAGGATCTAAATGTAATTTCAGAAAAACACAAGAACTTTCCTGTAAAATGCACACACTTCCCCCTCTTCTCTTCCTCTCTCCCGTGACGGCCCGTCGCCGGCGCCCGCCGCCGCGCTCCGCCGCCGCTACAGCGCTCCCTCCTCAAATCCAAGGGTAAGGGGAGCTCCGCCGTGTCCTCCTGTCCCTCCTCGCTGCAGATCGCTTGCCGAAACGCCGCCCTCGCGCCGGATCCGTCGTCGCCGCAAGCTCGGTCCCGCCGCCGCGTCCAATCATCGCCGCCGACGCCCCGATGACCAAAGCGGGGCGGCGCCACCGCCTGCGGGTAGCCCACGTCCAGGCGCGCCGCCGCGCGTAGCGCCGCGTCCCGCCTCGCGTTGCGCCGCCTCCGGCGTCGTCATCCACGCCGTGTCTGCTCCGCGGCGACCACGCCGTCGCCGCGTGACGTCACCGTGACGCCGTGGCGGGCCAGGCCTGGCGGTTGGGCCGCTTCGTGGGCTGGGCCGATTTGGCCTTTTTTTTTGCCTGTTATTTTTTCCCTGTTTGTTCTTTCCATTTTTTCCATTCCACTTTTCTTCTTTTCGAAACTTCTAAATATTTTGAAATGTAGCTACAATAATTTCCAATCTGAGCAGTAAACAAAAATTATCTGAGTTCAAATATGAATGCCTTCACAATTTTGACGCTTCTGAAATCTGAAATTTAAACGAAATCTAAGTAAAAACTTCTTTCCGAGTTTCAGGGCATTCTCAAACTTGAAATTCTAACACACTAAGATTTAAACAAAATTTAAGTGCAGCCTTCTTCCGAATTTCAGAAAACTCAAATATAAATAAATTTTACCGGCACGGTATTCGCCGATATCAAAAAAAATGTCAACACGATCATAAATTTTACGCATTTAATAACATCGACATTTCAAATTCAAATTCAAAACACACGCGTGGCATTTTCATAACATAGCCATTTTCGCCTTCTAATATAAAAAAACATACCACTGTGCAGTACTTAAAACAATAGATGAACATTCAAATTCCAAAACAAAACAGAAAAACAGAACTTTCCAGATGACCTAACAAACAGCTATATTGTATTTCCAAACAATAATACTTACTATCAGATCAAAAGGAAAAAAATACTAACACGATAATTTCCAGCCGATAGATATTTTACCAAACCAGATAAATTAACATGAATTTCATCTTTTCCTGAAACATTTTTCACAAAAGTTAGATTTCTAACAGGTGGTGTCCCTTTCCTTCAATAATTTCCATAAATAAAATAGAAAACATGCAATGCAACTCCATTTTTTATATTTTGACAAATTAAAATACACCCTCAAATATAAATAAATTTTATCGGCACGGTATTCGCCGATATCAAAAAAATGTCAACACGATCATAAATTTTACGCGTTTAATAACATCGACATTTCAAATTCAAATTCAAAACACACGCGCGGCATTTTCATAACATAGCCATTTTCGCCTTCTAATATAAAAAAACATACCACTGTGCAGTACTTAAAACAATAGATGAACATTCAAATTCCAAAACAAAATAGAAAAACAGAACTTTCCAGATGACCTAACAAACAACTATATTGTATTTCCAAACAATAATACTTACTATCAGATGAAAAGGAAAAAAATACTAACACGATAATTTCCAGCCGATAGATATTTTACCAAACAGATAAATTAACATGAATTTCATCTTTTCCTGAAACATTTTTCACAAAAGTTAGATTTCTAACAGGTGGTGTCCCTTTCCTTCTATAATTTCCATAAATAAAATAGAAAACATGCAATGTAACTCCATTTTTTATATTTTGACAAATTAAAATACACCCTCTAATTAAATACCAGCCTTGCAAAATTTTCATACGATACATCTATTTTCACTATGGTAAATTCAACAACTACAAATTTACACAACGTAAAAGTACAAAAAAAATATCAAAACGATCACAAAAAATATAAATGCCGGCTATTTATACCGTTTTTTCTGGTTTTTTATTTAGACATTCGTTTTAATTCTCCAAATATAGCTTCCATAATTTCTAAATCTATGAAATTTTGGAATGTGGGCATTCTATAATATGAAATTTAGCACACCTACATCCGGATTAAAATTACAACATAGAAACGTAAATTGAAAATCCGCACATCTCATAAATTTAAAGTTGCCACACCTAATTATGTAACTAAGTTAAAATATACCCGCAAACTTTAAATTGTGGACATCTCGCAATTTGAATTTTACCACACATAACTATAAATTTAAGCTAAATTTACACCGGGTTGCACAGATATTCAATTTGTCTACAAGTTACATAATAGATTCCCACATTTCCACTAAATTAAAATTTTACAAATTAAAGAATATGATAACGGCACCCATATATAAAAAGAAAAAACAAACAAAATTTATTTCCCCAAAGAAGTCTTCCTCTTCGAATTTTATGACAAATTGCAGACAGATTTGCCCATTCCAATTCACGTTATTAAATTAATTTATTGTCCCAAAACACATTCAAATTTCAACATTGAAAACCGCTAAGTACCTACAAAAAAACTTAAACAACAAATATCGCCCAATTTGAATTTCACCTCAGCTACGGGCATACAAATTTGAATATTTCGAAAAAGAAAAAATTCTTTGCAAATCTAACCAATTCACAAACATGAAAATAATTGAAAACAAATAAAAACAAAAGCGGCTGCTCCACTTTCGCAAGGACTCCATAATTTTTAATATTTATGCACAAAATAAATGCATTACACAAACAACTGCATCAATTCTATTCACAACATATATTAAATAACCAAAATAAAAAACATTAAAATATACACTAACATCGTATTAGACAGTGTCGCGATTGGCCCCTCCTATCTAACCATAATTCAACATTCCAACTCAAATTACAAATCGAAATACTCCGAAAAAATTAATGTCCTCCAAACCTGACCATTTAGTAAATACTAAAAAAAATCAAAACAAATTTGGATATATTCCAACGCAGACAATTTCCAAAATCTCAACATCCTTCGACCTGCAAATTTCCTCAGATCCACATAATATTCATATTATAGCAATTTCTTAAAATAAACTTAAACAAAAAAAACTACAAAAAAAATAATTTCGTACGACAAAAAATAAATAAAAAATAAACACGAAGTTTTTCGGATTTCACGAATATTAAAACCCACACAAATTTTAAATACACACGTTACCAAATTTAAGTTACATTTATCCTCAAAGAACTACTCTAATGATGAAAACCAACGGAAAAAACAAGGGGCACATGGCCACGTTGCTTACATTCTGTAGACACTATTTTCCAATTGAGTGAGACGCCTTTTACGTTTTCTCTCTACCAGCTTTTGTCCAAAAATAACCGGTTTATTTCATTTCCCAGCGATTTTTAGCACTGGTTTAATGTATAATACTTTTAAGATAAGACACAGACATAACCCACCAAAACAACTAGGCCAACATTTACAAATAATGTAAACGAACTCCCTCCAATTATACAATCAAATTTACTAAACGCTCAAATTAAACTTAACTCTTCCTAACTATGAAATTAAATTTAAATAATGCTTTAGTGCATGCATATATTTGGAAATCTCAAATTCTTTTTCTCTAAATATGTATATTAAAATTAATAACTGATAATGCAATATATTACATCCAATCAAAGATCTAAATTACATATTTACAACGAAATACATACATAAAATTTAGTCGTAAACATAATATCTTCCCTCCAAATGTAATGCTACATAACAAAATTATGAAAAATAGAACTATACTCCACCACTACAATTTAACTACCATACTTACAACTAATAAAACTTAAAACTACCTAATAAACAATACTTTTTACTGCCAAAATACAAGCTTATTCAGACAATTCAAAATTTTAAAAAAAAATCACACAAGCGCGTCGTGCCGACGCGCAATATTCCACTAGTTTTATTAAGTGGGACCCGGAATTCAGGTGACCTGGCGACGCTACAGCTCGGAGGTTCTCACTCTCCGCCATCACAGCAAGTAGTCTTTGTTGGGTTTACAACGGTGTTTGTAAATCCTACGGAAACAACAGGTCAACCCTTGAGGTCAAAGGAATAACATGGACGAACCGTAATCTCCAACGGGTCACAGGAACTCACACGCTGATTTTTGTTGGCATCTCTTATCTATATATCATTTGCACAGCTGAAAAAACAACCCCATATGTAAAAATGTGAGAAATTCGACTCTGAAACCTTCTTTGATTTAAGAAGGGGTAGTAGCAAACAGATCACACAGCTTATATATCACAACCATACTGTATATCTGGTAGTTATGTACAAATCTGGCAAGAGGATACAAAACCCATCCTTATTGGCACCACAAGCATATGATGGGCTCCAGGGGGCAACACTGCTAGCAGATAGTAGGAAGCACAAACCACACGGGACTGTTGGGTATCATGCCCAAATGTTAAGTCTTACCACCAGTATGAGTATACAATCATATATCATCGGTTCTAAGACGCAAAGAACCGTTCATAATATGAGATACACCACTATCTGAAGCATCTTTCAGCTTCTACGCCGCAACTGCCTCTCGTAGTTTGGGGCTGCCTTCTGGTGGGGTCAAGCTGTCGTAGTACTCGACAAGGACTTTCCAGCCACCTGGGCACATAAAACCATCTGGTGGACTCTCACGGTTCTTGGCAAGACCACGCATCTGTGTACAGAGGTAAGTTTATTAGGTCATGGCTCACAAAACATTGGTGCCAGAGTTACTGATGTGGCCAATGGCACTGAAATGAATTACCTTTGTGCCAGAGATGAACAGGAAGTCTTCTTTCCTTGATGGGTCGAAGAAATTCATTTTGTTATGCTTTCTGTCATATGCAGCCACCTGATCCAAAAAATCGGAAGATATGTCAAGAAACCAGAATAAGTCAAAGATATCGTATTCGAAAACTGAATAATAACTCTTGATGTCAAGTTCAGAAAGATATATGGTCCGGAAGGAGTACACACCTTGAAAGGAAGGATATTCAGTCTCTCGAGCCCAGGGGCCATACTCAATACTTTCTTCCCATGATCAGCATCATAAAGGTCCCTCTTTTCCATCGGGTGACCCATACCAGCAGGATCTCTTCCAACAATGTAGAAGTTTGCACCAGCATTAATACGAGCCTTGGCATGCCACTGCACCTCAGTTGGCCCAGCATAATGCATTGGAGAGGGGAAGATCGCAACCACAGTTGATTCAGGGTTTAGGACGCCTTCCTCAAGAACCTAGCAAAATGAACAAGAGCGTCAAAACCATGCAACAATTATACATTTTTACTTCTTAAAACGTCTGTACTAGTGTGATGAAACAAAAGGTTTCTTCATAAGACATGACATCACTCTTCTTGCCCTCAAATATAGTAAAAACAAAATTGAGACCAAGGATGCTAGGATTTTTATAGCTGAATACCTTCTCATGCTGCTTCATTCTCACACTAAGAGGCACATCGTCCGCTTTTGTGAACCCTCCCAATGGATGGAGAAGAAGAACAGGGTTTTTGTAGCCCATCTCAAGAAGGCGCTTGCGTGTATCAGTCATGAGTAAAGCATGCCCATTGTGCACGGGGTTACGAAGTTGAAAAGCAAATACTGCATCAGCATTGCGCCTGGCAAATTCTTCACGTAGCTGTGCTGGAGACAAGCGGTACTGATCGAGCCCATCATTATACTTGATTGGTTCAATGACCTCCAAGTCTCCACCAATCAACCAATCACCAGCATTTGTGATCGCCTCCTCTACATACGGCAGTCCACGTGCAGTCGTCCCCAAGTCCGTGCAATTCTTTCTTCCTTGTTATGCTTGTAGATCTCAATACTGAAGAAAGAAGAAGAGGGTGTTAAATATGAGTTGTAGATTTTACATAAGTAAAATAAAACCTCACTCCTACAGGCTATGCTTGTTTTCAACAACAGCATACAATCATTTTCATTAAAAGCCAGACGTAATATCTTCTCGAGACTTGAGATTACATCAACAGACAGAGGCATGTTAGGTCGGTGTCATTATGTCACTTTTTTTTATCTGGTAACAACATTGACAAGCCGTGATTCATTTTCATCGTTCGATGGATATCAATTTTTGGCAAATACAAGTGAAACCATGGTTACGTAAGTACGCGGTATCACACGTCCTAAAGTACTCGCAAAGGCAGCGTAAAATTCGACAACGCGAAATTTCTATTTGGGGAAACTATCCGATACTTATTTTAATACGACCGAAGGTTTGTCTAGTTTAATACGACCGGAGGTATTATCTAGTTTAAGACGACCGAAGGTATTATCTATTGGAGGATGATTATATACCCTGATAGAAGTATGATTAACAAATAAAAATACCATGATAGAAGTATGACTGAAGTTCTCACTATCATAGCGACATCCTACAAAAGCAGAATCTGCTAGTATAAAATTTAGTTTGACCACCAAGTAACTACTTGAGGAAGAAAATTGCTGACCACTACACTTACCCCGTATCATGAACTGACGCATCATTGACCGTAGTAACGGTGAAAGATATCAATACTAGCACTAGATGTTCAGATATGGCCTAAATTTCAGGTCCTCTAGTGATTTAAGCTAGTCTGTAACATATGAAATGTGTCAACCGTATGTTCTCTCAACAAACTCTGAATCCATATTTTACCACCACGAACCTACTTAAGCGCAGCCCAAGGACACAATTCCCACCCGAACAACAAAAATTCTATCTTTGGAACCCTGAGCTCAACAGAGGCTCTAAAAGCGATACGTTGAACTCTGAAGGTACCAATGCATATATGGCATACGAAAGAGGATTTGCAGACAGTTTAAAAGGAGAAAGGAGATTTGTCTTACTCGCTGAGGACGGCGACGGGGCGGTCGTGGTCGTCGACGAGCGCGACGCTGGTGGCGCCGGCGGCCAGGATGGCGCGGCGCTGCGCATCGTCGACGGCGAGGACGATGGGCACGGACATGTTGACCATGGTGCCATCGTCGCCGCGGACGGCGTTGAAATGAAGTGCTTGGAGGAACTCGTTCTCACGCATGAAGCCCCGGAGCGGGGACGCCCAGCCCTCGCTGAGCACGTGCACCCACTCCGTGTCCACGCGGCTCAGGCGGACCCGGTGCGGCAGCGCCGCCGCCTCCCGCCGCAGCGCCGCGCGCCGGCCGCCCTCCTCGGGCGCCACCAGCTCGACCAGCCTGCCCCCGTCGGGCTCGATCAGGCCGCCGGCCCGGCACCGCACCACGCGCGGCGCCGCCGCCGCGACGGGCTTGCCCGCGGGCCCCCTCACCGCGACCCCAACTCGCGCCGGCGGCACCGACCGACCCTGAACCCGGCTCGGCCGCGCCAGCTGAGGGAATTTCACCACGAAGGCAGCCTGTGTGGCCATGGCTGCAGATGTTTCTCGATTTGGTCTCCCTCCAGCTCCGCCCCCTCCTCCAGCTACTTATACCACCACGGCTCTTTCTCGGGCAGGAGAACAAAAGTTTTAGTTTTTGTGTCCGACTGGCGACCTTCGCAGTGGTTGCGTGCGTGGGGATTATTAAAACGGAGGCGTGGCGGGTGAACCTGGATGGGATCGCGGGGATGGTGCGGCGCGGAGGCCATGGGCGCGGTGAACGTGGACAAGGGAGCAGGGGATGTGGGGGCTGCCCTGCGCTAATGGGGGCTGATGAGGATGGATCATGGAAGGCCGGGTGGTTAAGTGCTTGCCTTTTGTGCATTTCTTGGATTTTTTAGGGGTGCTGAGATGGTTTTTTTTTTTTTTTTTGATAATGCACATACTTGTATTCAAAAGAAGATGATTACATCAACCGTACAAGCAAATACACGGAGGAACAGAGAGATCCCGGGGCAGCACACCTCGGCACCACCATCCTCAACCTCAGGAGCAACCCCCAGCCGAGCTCGACGACGCCGGAGACGACGAAGACCACCGCCGCGAAGATTGCCCACCCGTGGAGCAGCAGAGCCCCTAGCCATGAGGCGTTGAAGAGCCGCATCGATCGCCGCCTCCGAGGAGACGGGCTTGGGCAACGCCAAGGAAGCATCGGCCGGGGGAGGCCCCCGAGCTCGTCCTGCTCCAGATCCGGGGACCACGCCCCAGATCCTCCACCGCCTCGCCACACGCCAGCAGAGGCGCCGCCCTGGATCCTCCTCTCCTGCCGCCAGATCTGCCGTCCCAGATCTGACGGGAGAAGACGGGCTCGAACACCACGCCGGGCGTCGAGCCTCAATCAGTCGCGCGCGACGACGGCCGGCCCCAAGGAGCACCGCCGCCGGGGAAGATCGCCGCAACACCAAAACACCACCGTCCGCACCCCTTCCACCACGGCGTCGTCGACGGGGCCTCCACCCCAACCTCCCGTAAGTACAGGCCCGGGACGGGGATCCCCCACCCTCCCGCCGCCGAAGCGGCCGACGGAGGGGAGGAATCCCGCGTCCCCGCGGCGCGGACGCGGTGGCTCGGCGAGGGTCGCCCAAAAATCGCCTATTCGCCTCTGAGACGGGAGAGGGAAGGAAAGGCTTCTGGGGTGCTGAGATGGTTGGACTTGGACTGATGTCCCGACTTTCCGGACGTATGAACTTATGTATCTTTGTTAAGGTTGGATTGTATGCGAGGTGGAGTTTATGGCCCGGCATGAGTCATGCCAGCATGTTGATCCAGCTAAACTGATGTTGTATTTCAAGAGATTCAAGATCCATGGGTTATAAAGTAGGAGTAGTTGATTCATAGTTGTAAGATGTTTTATTTTTTTTCTTTTCAAAAAATGCATGTATCTATACACGATTTAACGTTTTAGTGTATAGATCTACCCATTTTGATCCGTATCTAATCCATATTTAAATATATAAAATATTTTGTAATACTCCCTCCGTTCACTTTTATATGGCATTCTAACTTTTTTACGAAAATACACGTATCTAGACATATTTAGTGTGTATATTCACTCATTTTGATCTAGTCCATATTGAAGTAGAATGTCTTATAGAAAAGTGAGCGGAGGGAGTAGTAAACATAGTGAGTAACATGTAGTAGGATGAGTGTTGATGCACGTGTGAAGAAAAATTTCATACGAGACCATTTTGAAAGATTGCGAGTTTGCCACAATGTATTTTGAAAGTTTTAAAATTGCTCACTATAGATGCAACGTGCGCCTAGTGTTTTTTTGTTGTTGAGAAAAAGGCAGTCATTCATCCATCCGATTAGATAGACAAGAGAGTTTAATCACATATGGTCACCAAAATCTAAAGGTAAAACAACAACAAAAAACACATGCACCGTCTCGGTCGCTGCTAGCCTGCTACGTCTCCCGGGTCCTTGATGTGCGCGTACGCCCTCTGATCAATGTCCTCCTTCACCAAGGTGGCAAAGACGATGTGTGTGGTGATGCATAAAGTTTAGTTACAGACGGTTACCAATACCAGTACTTTAGTGGTAGTTGTGTGCAATGAAGTCGAAATTGCAAGATTAGATGCCATAGGTGATGATGATGATGTTGTGGGCAACCTTGGCGAGTTTGTTCTTCTCATCATTTGTCTGGAGTTTCTGTTGGCAACCAGGGTGCTGTCCTCTTGGATGTAATGTTCCATGCGGTTGATATTTTAACGTCATGTAATGTCGGTTTTGCTCTAATTAGATGGGCATTTATTTTATTATTAATATATGCACTGAAGTAAGCTTTTGGCTCTGTTTCAATTTTTTTTGAAACAAATGGTTCATCCATCTCCTTTTGTCAACGAGTTTTCAGAAATTTGTGAGATCTCATGAGTCATGAGACTCCTTGTTAGAAATGCCATTACTTATACGTTTTGAGTGTCTTTTGATGGTAGGTTATTCTCCATATTTCTTATATTGATGGAACATATTCCTTCCGTTTACCATTATACAATGTTTTAACTTAGGGAGTGCCTAGCGCTCGGTCGACCGAGAGCTAGGATAACGCTCGGTCGTCTTCCTTCTCACCTTTCTTTCTCTCCTCCGGCGACCCCCCGCTGCAGCCACGGCAGACCCACCCCCCCAAAATTAAGTTTCTTGCTCACCTCCACCACCTCCGCCGCGGCTGCGTCGTCGGTGGCTCCGGCTCGCTCCATCCCTCGCCGTCGCCGTCGAGGAGCTCTGCCTCCTCTCTCTCCCCATCTCGATTTGCAAGGCAGAGGAATCGACCGAGGGACAGCTTATTTCTCGGCTAACCGAGCGCTAGCAAAATCGTTTAACTTATTGAGACACGTTTTAGTATATAGCTTTACTTATTTTGATATGTGTATCTAGTCCACGTTGTAATAACCAAAACATGATACAGTAGTGAACCGAGGGACAGAGAGTATAACATGTACTCCCTCCGTCCCACAATATAAGATGTTTTAGCCATTTGTCACATGTACATGCATACATATGTATTTAGACACATTTTAGTGTACACATGCACTCTTTTTAGTCTGAATGTAGACAACATGTGTACCACCTAAAACATCTTATATTGTGGAACGGAGGGAGTAGTAGCCTAGTAGGATGAGTGCTGATGCATGTGGCCATTTTGAAAGATTGCGAGTTTGCGGCAGTGTAGTTTGAAAGTTTCAAGATTGTTCACTGTAGATGCAACGTTCTGATGCATAAAATCTCGAACGCTGTTTGAATTATTGGCGGCTTTTGCTTCTTAATTCTCATCATGATTCCTCCGTGTGCCCGTTCAAGAAAAAGAATCCTCCGTGTCAAGGGCGGAGACAGGGGGGACCAGCAGGGGCCCCGGCCCCCCTAACAACCTTGATTTACTGCTAAAACTTGATGAACAGTGCAGATTTTAGAAACATTTTCTCTAACCGGCCCCCCCCTAATCTCTGAAATTAGGAAATCCTGCCTCCGCCACTGCTCCGTGTGTTATTTTGATTCAGTAATATAATGGTCTAATGGACAGGCCTTTTGTTTGCAACAAGAAAAGCATCACCCATGCCTATGTTGGCCCTGTGCGCGGCGCAGGTACTAAACTACTAGTAATGACAGTGTTGGCACTGAAGAAGCCAATCCTGGACTGACAACAAGGACTGGAGGACTGGACTCTTCACGGAGCACAGGGGCAATTTGCCTGCAAAACAAGAGGGTTTGGCGCGACATTTTTTCTTCAGAAAACAGCTCAGGGCACGGGCAGGGGCAGTAGTTGGACGTCTTCCCCACGCATAGCATTTACTCCGGTGTGAGGCGATGCGACGGGTGATAGGTGACGCGGTGACGTTGCGACTTCCTACACGAAGCATTCAGGCCGGCGATGCCATTGCACATTCCCTATGCGAAGCATTCACGCTAGCGACGCGATAGATGCAGCTGAGCCTGCCCACGCGTAACATTAACGCCGGCCTACCCTCGTCCTATCTTGTATAAGAAGACTTCCTCCCATGCTCGCCTCCCACCCTCTCGCCAGTCCCCTCACCGGCCACACACGCGCAACACCGTCGGTATGGATATAAACATGAAGTGACTGTCCTGGCACGAGGCAAAAGAGTGCGCCGAATATGGCATCCTCGCGATGTTGAAGGCAACCTTGCCGAAAGGCTTTGTCGCCAGTTTAGACGGGATGCCAGTGGCGCCAATACCCAAAGTCAACTTCGAGTTCAAGTGCGCCGTCCAACACCGCTTGAGGAACATCCGGCTGTTCACCGAGCTATTGCTTTATTTAGATAGTCCAGGATGGCACACCTTCTTCCAAGAGAAGCGAGAGGCGACGCTCAACTGCTTCACCGACAAGCACCCACAACCGGACAACAACAGGGCCGCACCGTCCGCGGCGAAATCGTGGTCGCCCGGGCAGTAGAGGCCCGTCATGAAGCAATTTTGCCGCCCTCGAGGCCGGCCCCGGCGACGTACCGTCCACGTCCAACACCACATCCGACAAGACGCTGCCACAAAAGAGGCAGTTCATTTAGTTTAGATTTTTATTTCGTGTTCTATTCTATTTCGTGCTCATGTGCAATGGAATGAAGAATGAAATGCAAATGATTGTCCTAAATCAATAAATTTGAGCTTTTTTTATTTCTATTTAGGGTGCCGATGTGGGCAGCACACCGGAGGCCGGACAATTGTCCGACACTCCCATAGCGGACATAAATTGGGGTGTGCGAGACAAAATTACGGGGGTGTCGGTGGAGATGTTCTTACACTACCCGGCCCCACCCTATTATTTGTGTACTTAAAAGTTACTGAAAATATGAAATACATTCACAACACTAGCACCTCTTGTGTCTATTATACTCCCTTTGTTCCTGTATATTCGGTGCATTAAGACAATGTTTTAACCGAGAACTACTCTATTACTAATTTAATACTATTATTATGCGGTTTATATGATACAAGACCATAATTATTCTCAACTACCGTTGGAGTTGAATATAATGACTGTGGCTACGGGAGCGGCAGCCTTATGAACAAAACCAAAAAACTATTCTTATTGTGGGACAGTGGGAGTGGCAGACTTATATTGGTCATTTTGGCTCTGCAAGAATAATGTTGTTTTTTGACAGAAACAACTCTTTCAACGTTGCAGGTTATCGAGGATGCGCCTGTGGCGTAGTGGTAAGACACGGCAGTGGCCGGCTTACCCGTCCAGGTTCGACTCCCGGGGAGCAGATTTCTGGGTCGCCTCGCGGCTACACTGTTTAGAACACTGTAGCATCAATAAAGATGGTCCACTTTGCCTCACGTCTATGCGCCACAGGCGAGATCGACGTGCCCGTCGGTCACCGAAGCACTGGTCTTCGGCCAAGTCTCTCAGGACGTAGTGCTGGGTTATAGGGTGTAGGTCTAGTTTAGACACATAAGTGTGGTGTGCGTGTGTGTGGTGTGCGTGTGGTGTGCGTCCTGTGTGTCCGAACAGATGCTACAACTTGTAATACCAGAGAGGCTCTCAACAAAAAAAAACGTTGCAGGTTATCTACTCGATAATGTTAGATCTATGGACACCACATACAGGAAAGTTTGGTACGGGATCACGTGTTCCTTCCTCATGTCGTTGAATGGGCCGTCCGCCTTCCAACCAAATTATGACACGCAAGTCCGTATAATCCATAGATGCTGCTCGTAGCTGCAGAATTACTCTTATCTACTCACGCACACACTGTTTATGCACTTGGAGCTAAAAAAAATACTCTTGTTTTCAACTGGATCGGGCTGTCAAGAATATTTTTACCCAACACAGATGACAGTGTAATCTATATGTTGTTCCTTCGTCACATTAGACTACTTTATCTTTTGTGTCACATGATAAAAGTATATGTCAAACTTTTTATATCTTCTGTTTCAGTTGTGTGAATCTTTATTATGTAGAGGCTGGGTGTAACTCTGTCAGTAGTATCGTGTTTATGCTAATTATTGAGTTAATAAATAATTCCTTTATAAAAAAATGAATCTAGTAACACCCTTTTCATATAATAAAAACAAGTAGTATTAAAAAAATATTGATGAAGAACTTGTCTTGCGAACATTATACACTTTAGAATTAGTATCACACAAAAAATAGAGTCAAACTCAATATAGGTTGAGAAAAAATATATAAATTCAACATTGATATTAACAGAAGGAGTCCTCCTTGATCTCCTTCCCGTCTTGCAACCATGCACATACCTAGTCTTTGTGGACAGTCTTCAAGAAATCCTCCGCCACACTATGCACCGTGGCTTTCTCACAGCGCCACGTAGCGATGGACATCTCCACCAACCTATGCTCCTCGAGATCCTTCTCCTGGCTCCGCCGATCGACCTTCTCAAAATAACCTAGATCAAGTGACGAATTCGATGTCGCCGAATCAGTGTCGTCCATCATCTCTACGGAGAGGGTGGACTCGGACGACAAGTCGGGAGAGACGGGAAGGGCGGAGAGGAGGCGCGCGAGGACTGAGATGTCGCGGGCCCGTGCTCGGCCAGCTAGTGCCTTCATCGGCGCGAGGGCACAACGATACTCCATCTTAGGCATGCTCACCGCCCTTGGTGCATCTGTCATGCTCGATTCGCATGCGAGTACCAACTCTCATCGGGGACAATGGATTTATGGAAAGGCATCGTGTGGATTATCGTTAGTAGGTGAAAATTTTGTTATTTATAGGCGAGCGGTCAAAGAGGCGGGAAAGCGGCGAAACGGTAAAAAAGGAGGTGCGAAGGCACAACCCAAAATAACCGTGTACGAAAGCGTGGAGGCAACAATACGCTGAATGGAAACCGGAGATACAACATAGCGACACACCAAAATATGAAATTACCGTTTATGAAGTTTGCCAGAATCACACACGACAATCATGTGTGAACTGTACCTAATGCTAATGTGATATAATGCGCACGTTTTGATGTAACTAACTGTGTGCGATGTACTGCATAAAGCAAGAGGCGTAAGATAAGATCTACTACAAAGGTGATGGAGTTATTGGTGGTCTTTTTTTTAGTGACAAGCCTGGCCAACAGATATACTCCCTCCATCCATAAAAGATGTCTCAACCTAGTCCAAATTTATATGTATCTAGACATAATTTAGTGTGTAGATACATGCATATTTGGTCTAAGTTGAGACATCTTTTTGTGGACGGAGGAAGTAATACGTAGGCCTGCTTTTGATCCTTGCTTGGTGTTATCAAAATTTCTGTGGGGGTTAGTTTAGTAACGGATATGATGGATTTGCATTGCATGTTTCAGTGGAGGAACTGACGGACCACCGTGTACAAGTTGCTGCTTATGAACTCTTCAGGGAACAGAGGGGCGGGTCACTTGGCAGCGAAATTAGAGTTTTTTTTTTTTGCGGGTAGAGCTTTTGTTCGGATATTTCTCTTCAGAAACCAGCACATGATGAAACTAACGGTAAAACAACAAATAAATGGTCCCATTTCTCCTGAAAATAGAACATGGACGCGGCTAGATCTCAAGCGAAAGAAATTTTATTAAATCCCAGTAGGCTGACAGCAGTGGCTAAACTATTTAAGCGTTGTGTTTTTTTGTTAATCTGTGTGTCCCGGCCAATTTTTGCATGTGTTTTTCTCCGTTTGATTTATTGGCATGGGACATGGGTGTATGTCTTCGTGTTTTAGTCCTGGGCTCTGGTTGGGCTCAGGCCCACAAACAAGTAATGGGCCACGAAAAGGACAATTAACAGCTCAACGTGTTTCCTTCCTTGTCTTGAAAAATCGCGTGAGGTTCATCCTAAAACAGAAAGAGAAAGATCACGTAAGGTAAGGATACACCTGCTTCCCAGTTCCTAGTTAAAATCAAAGTTTTCATACGAAATTAAATAACTGGCATTATGAAAACTTACAAGTTACAACCATTGACGTCAGAGTAAGTGAAGGGTGATTTTGACATGGAATTGTGACTGATATTAAAACAAGAGTAGGATAGCTTTAAAAGTAAAAACCCGTCTCCTCCACATGCCCTATATTTTCACCACTGATCGGTGCTTAGTGTCAGTGGAATAGAATGTCATCTTTGACCCATAAAATAGTTACCTCCATGGAAGCGGTCAGTGATGAAGGTTAATGCTACTTAGTACCAGTGGCATACACAACTCATTTGGTTTTATTTTTGGGAAAAACCATGTGTAAGACAATTGATGTAAGGGGGTAACTATTTCTCGATCAATTTCAAAATAGTTATTTCTCATTCTCAATCAATATTTATAGCCACCCTGCAAAATATTCTCATCCATTTGTACATGAAAGAACCTCAAGTTGCTTAGAAATAGTAAAGCCGTGATGTAAATATAAGAGGGCGCCATAAAAGAGTGTCTATGTCTCAGTCGACTGATAATTTTTGCATAAGTATCAGTCACCTTAGTAAAATGCAACTATATATAGTTTCTAAAAAAATGTAAATGAACGAGTTGCACTTTCCTATCCAAAAAAGTGCAATTGCATTTTTCACTTTTCTTAAAAGTGACAGAGACTTAAAAAACAGTCGATTGTAACTTAGCAAATCTAATAACAGATTAGATGGATCAATCATGTCCCACTAACTCCGCCAATTAATTCCAAGTGACAATTAATTCAACACGAAAGCTACTGATCTAAAAACATTGTTGGCATATTACCAAGAACAACGATTTTTTTAAAAAAATACCGAGAACGACTGTACCAATTCTGCACGACCTGGTTAATCTAGCCTTCAAATCTGATCGACTCCTCCAACCAAATCCAGCTAGGTGAAAATTCGACACAATAAGCTAGCCAGCCAGGCTTCAACGACTACTGTCGTTTCTGAGGCCGGTCCACCACCTAAACTTCGGGTCGTCCTCTTCCTCCCGCCGCCTTCTCTCTTTCTCCTCTCGTCGCTGCCTCTTTTCCATCTCGATGCCCGTGTCCATGGCGAGGATGTGCTCCCTGAAGACGTCCGGGCTACGCTGCATGCACTAGCGCAGCGTCGCCCGTGGCCTTGACGCACGCGTCCAGGTCGATGGGGTGGACGGCCTCCCCGTACTCCCTCTCGAAGAGGGTCCGTTTGAGCGAGTCACGGTCGCAGATGAGCATCGCCAGCGCCCACTGGTCGAAGCACCCGCCGGCTTCCATGTCGTGGACGACCTGCCCCCCGTCCACCAGTCTGTTCACCCTGGTTTTGATCGACTCCCAAAATCCTTTGATGAACCCGGCCATGGCGACTATAGCTAGCGCTGATTAGGGTTTCGGTCGACAGCAGAGGCCAGAGATCGTTGGTCCGTGTGCTCGGCGGAGGCTTTCGATACCCTGCCGTACGTCTGTCGTGTGTATATATACTAGTAGTATGCCCGTGCGTTGCTACGGGTTGACATGTTCCCGTCATCTAACTTTCATATTGCATCAACCTTGTAGCTGCGGCGTCTCCCCGTCCTTACCTTCCACCAATGGACGACTATGTTCCTATTTCTCCTTATCGGCACCACCCTTCTCTCTAATTCCTTCCGCTCTCATCGCCGACCTCTCCTTCCCTACCCCAAAATCTCCTGCATGCTGCCTAGCTCGGAGACCTTCGGCCTACATCGTGCGTCGCCTTGTCTTAGTGAACTAACGGCATTCACCTGCACAACTTCCACACTCGCTCCCTGGACGTTTCCCCTACACCCACCCTGGCTTGTCACATCAGGCGTCTCGTACGGCCCAATCCGCCACTTGTCGGTAAGTGCCGCGTGTCGCTCAGTCCTTTTATGAATAAGGTAGAATGTAGGGATGCATCTAAAAATTTGGAGCCAGGAGCGAAATGCTAAATAAGGTTGATGTATCATGCTGCAACCGAAGCCTTAGTGTGAAAAACTTGATTGGTGACCCAACCAAGCGAGCATCTCAGTTCGACAGTTCACCGGCCGGAATATTGGTTCGGCCAGTTTAGTTGTTGGTTTTTAAATATATACATGTATTTGCTTTTCATTAACACCATAAGAAACGTACTTTTAAATAAAAGCTTCTCCTAGATGTACGCAAAAAAAAGTGGTCCAAATCACACACAAATCATCCCGTACACTTTGTATCGAGAGCTGTATGGATTGATTCCAGTGTTTTTTTTTCAAAGGGTCTTACGATATACTGATGCCTGCTGGCCAGATCAGATGGATTGCAGCCCGCTGGGTCATTTGCACAAAATCTAGACCGGAGCTGGGACGGCCCGAAACATAACTAATGTGTTAGGCCTAGGATCCCTTCGGTCGTTTTCTGGCGAGTCTGCTAGGTGAACGAGGAGCGTACCTGACTGCAGCCAGAGTTTGTATCTGACAGGAGTTTGATCGAAATCACTAATTAAAGGGTTCCATTCGCGAAGGTAAACCCGCGCGCGTTGTGGTCGTGACAAGTGTCAGCTTTTCCTTTTACGCGGCCCCGTGGATGCTTACATGTGTGACAAGTGGCAGCATGAGAGAATTTTGGTGGGTTTTCTTCTCTTCTCCCCCGCCCAGGTTTATACCGCATTTATTTTGAGATTCGTTTTTTAAAAACGAAATATCTTGAGAACCGTTTATCCGAATTACGAACCGTTTTCACTTTTGATTTCCTCGCGCCGAGATATTTAAAATTAGATCCCATGTTGATAAGTTTCGACGAACTTTTTTTTTACAACCGGTTATGTATAGTTGTACAACCTGTGTCTGTATACTTGTACAACATGTGTTTGTACAAACTGTGTTTGAGTAGTTGTACAACATGTGACTATATAGTTGTACAACCTGTGTCTGTACAACTTGTGTCTGTCTAGTTGTACAACCTGTGTCTGTACAACCTGTGTCTGTATAAACTGTGGCTGCGTAGTTGTACAACCTGTGCCTGTATAGTTGTACAATCTGTGTCTGTACAATCTGTGTCTGTCTAGTTGTACAATCTGTGTCTGTACAAACTATATCTACGTAGTTGTACAACCTGTGCCTGTATAGTTGTACGACCTGTGTCTGTACAATCTGCTAGTTGTACAATCTGTGTCTATTTAGTTGTACAACCTGTGTTCTGTACAACATGTGTACAACATGTGTACAACATGTGTTTGTATACTATGTTTTTCATGTTCTGTACTACGTTTTTTGTATAGTTGTATAACCTATGTTTTTCGTGCTCCCGCGTCCTGTTGTACATTGCTAGAACATGTATGCATGTTGTACATCGCTTGTACACTACTAGTTTTTTTTTCAGGAGCAGTTGTACGCGCGGACCTTCGTGTTGTGATTCGTCCAGGCGTAGCAAGCGTCCAGGAGAAGCTAGCCGATTCGTACCATCGTGTACATGTGTGGCCTGGCCGACGTCGCCCGTCCGTCCCGATAAGTTGCAGTGGTAAAGTTTGATTTTTCCATCCCGTAAGACCCGCCACGTGGTGCATTGCTATCGATCAGAATTTCCCTTTCCAAAGGGACCCTCTACCTAGTGGTACCCGAGTTTGATCAGCGTAACAAAGGCCTAAACATGTAGCCTGGAACGGGGGAGTTGGACATACCAACCTACGGACACCAACTCCCCTTTAATAATAAAGATATATATGGATGGATAACAGTCTATGCCGTGTGCGCCAAGATGAACTGATCGAGGCTTGTGAATTCCTTTCCTTTGTAGTACCCCTCTCCTGGTATATATAGTGAACGTAGTTATCCCGTACGTGCTCTGCAAAGATCTTACAAATTAATTTGGTGTCTATTTTTTTTAGAGCAACCACATATTTCATTACTCAAAAATCAAGTTATAATAAGCAATACATGTGGAAACTAAAAGACAGACCGGGATAAAATGATTACCCTGAATTTACGGATGAAATCCTAAAATATTGAGAAATATAAAATGATTTCTAGGGTTTACTACAATCACCGTAGCAAGCGGCCGCCGCCCAACTCCAGCGTCGTCTAGACGAACGCCGGAAGAGACGACGAGTCTCCACCATTATAAGATCCGAGAAAGCACTATCGCCAACGAGGATTTGTGAGTTCTTACATTTTAATTTGGTGTCTAGTTTGTTATTCATTTTACTTCCGGTCTTCATTCATGGCCTATCTATTTTTACTGATAAAAAGGTAATATAAAAAGTATTACATCCAGATCTACTTTTTTTTACGTGCATATAGATTTACCTTTTAGGGCTGCATCTAGATTTACTTTTATTTTAGAATCGCATCTAGAATTACTTTTTTTGTGTGGGTAGCATCTAGAATTACTTGTTGTCTCGTCTTAGCCTACTGACTTATTTCGTGGACGGACATCTGAGCTTAACTGAATTCCGCAGCACTCGCCGGCAACCTTGCTCTACGCTCTGGCAGGTTGTACATTCTGGGCTGCCCAAGCTACAGGCCGCGACGGCTGGACGAAGGGCCCATCAGGCTATGAGGAAAGTTGTGGTAGCTGGTTAGGAAGCAAAAAAAAACAAAAACTTGGGAGAAATTCATATAAAATTGATATAAAATATAAATCATGTGCAATAAAATTGATGTCATTGGTTAGAGTCTTTTTCTTTGTGGGAAATATCATTCGCAAAATTCAAAGTCACAATTTTATGGCTGTAACTATTAACGAAATTAGCAAAGTGTCTGTGCGGGGGAGACCTGTATAGGATCTCCCCTTTAGGTGAGATCATAAGATCAAGTCAACAAAATCCTATTTATACATTGTTAAAAAAATCTAAGAAAATTATATGACATACCTACATGCTGTTTTAATGACTCCACAAAATTTGAGCTGAAATTTTGATCTACAGGTAGAGAAACAAAAAGCTAAATTGTACCATGAATAGTGTCAGGTTTGGGTGAATAGTGATTCACACTATTTGCACTGAAATTTCTCTTTTTTGGTTCCCTAAGTGTAGGTCGAATTTGAAGCAACAAATTTTTGGAGTTGTATATATGACCTAGATGTGTGTTGTCCATTTTTTTTGAAAATATTTGAACATGTTTTGTGTATTAGAAAAATTGATCTCATAGATCCTACCTAATGCTAGATCCTATGCAAGTTGTCCCTTGTGTCTGTGCAAATACGTATATTATGTGTTCAAATAGAAGACACAACCATCTCTTAGCAATCCTTTATTTTGAAGGCTCAATCTTTTGGTTTTGCTATTTCTTAGGTGGTGACTGAGAAATGACTATTTATATGGCAATGCTAAGAATTCTACGATATATACATCTAGATTCATACAATTATTAAGCCTCAGAGACGATTAAAAATGGATGTGAAGATCTTGATCGAATGGTTGTAGGTTATCCAAGCTTACCAAAATATTACTATTAAAATAAGTAAAAAAAAATTTGGTTGTTCCATAACCGAATTGTTGAAGATATTTGCTATCCTCTAGGCTATTTCTTGTATAAATTATAATACTAACTTTTTTAATGTGTGGCCATTATTCTCGACCGTAAAATAAGCTCAACGACCATAAATGAGCAAAGTACAACAGACAAGGTGTTTTTGTGGCATACCCATTACTTCCCTAAAGGGTGTTGCCCTACCCGGTCATAGAGAGCCTCTCCCGACTCCCGTGTGTCATATAGTTTTCTCCGTACGCGGTTTACGTCCACGATTGACTGCTGTCATTGGATTCACCGTGCTTGTTCACTTCTTGGTTCCGCAAGTTTTCCTCCTTTGAGTGGCCTGTTTCGTTGCTTCGCAGTGAGAACTTGGAAAACTCAAGGAAGCAGTGTTCTGACAATTCTTAGGGTTGAATGCTTGATTAATTATAACCAGGAGAAAATACAGATACAAAGGGGGTATGAAGACTCTCCAAAGCGATAGAAATCACCAACATGCAGACATATATAGTGTTTTGGCTCGTAGGAGTATCTTGTTCTACTAGAAATGCATTTTAAAATACCAAAAAAAATAAGAAATAAATTTTCGGGTGTATCTCCAGACATTTTGTGTTGGCACCCAAAGTTTCGCGAATTTTTTTTGTACTACAAAAAGAAAATTTTGGTGTTCCAAAATGAATTTTTAGGAGATTTTTTTTCGCCTTTTTTACAAAGGGCAAAAATGTATCGCTTTTTGACGAAACTTCGTGTGCTAACATAAAATGTCCTTATATACATCTGAATTTGTTTTCGAATTGTTTTAATTATAATTTATTTATTTTCCAAAATAGGAGCATCTAGTCCTGCGAGACAAAATGGATTTTTCCCAACAGACTGAACACACAAATGAACACCGGCGAAAGAGGTCTTCACCGCATTTTGTCCTCCTCACGCCCTTCTCCGAGCGAGCCAGAGAAGGGCAAGAAGACATCCACGACAGGCTCTTCAAGGACCGCGGAAGACCTCAGGCAAAGCATGAGCAGGGTGAAATACCTGGATCAAACGACGAGGTGATACATATATATCAACATATCACATATATATATATATTTCTATCGATACTACTTTGATGAGTTAAATATCATATATAGACATCGAATCAAGTGAATCCATGCGCCTTGAAACAATCCTACTACTAATTCCCTATCCGCAACTAATGTGCACTAAAATAATCGTCGACGCATAGCATACTAATTCATGACCGATTTGCTTATTTGTAAGCTGGGTAAGAAAAGAAAATAGAGTTCATTTCTAGATGATACATCAACCGAGCTGTACATAGAAAGAAAATCTAGCGTGGCTGACTGAATAAGCAAGCATCAATTAAGCCTAAAACTGTACATTCTTGGATCAACAATTGAGCCGCTTCCCGCAACGGATACAATTAGATGGAGGGAAGACAGATTCGCTTACCTTGCTGCTGCTACCGCCGCATTGCTGCAGACGTCCAACTTATGTGGATCATGTATGTGTGCCCAACAGGGAAAGAGTGAAACTGTCACAGCACGATCTAACCCCTCCATGGAAGCCCTTGCACGCCGCATGGCCGGCCGACCCACAGGTTAGATCATGCTGGCAGCTTCACGCTTTCACTTGGGCACTCGGCTCAGTTCCTGACGCAGCTAGCTAGCTCTCCATGGAAGGATACCTTGCCCCGTGCATGCTTATATAGACGATGGAGAGCACATACAAAGATCGATCACATGGGGCGCCGGAGTAATCGCCGTCCGGCCGGTCAAGATGGGCTCGTGGTTCAGCGCGGCCCTATCGCTGACCCTTGAGAGGAGAGAGAGGATCCTAGAACGGGAACGCCGATGCCGCTGCTAGCCTAGGAGCTTAGCCAGTCGATGGGGCCAATCAGCGCAAAGTCAGAACGCCAACACCCTCACATGGCGAGCGAGGAGGAGATCGAGCACGGGACACGGATCGATCGAGCGAGCGCGGCCTAGCTTGTCGTGGCTCTCTCCACAGACAACACAGGGACGGCTTAAACTAGTGATGCCCCCCGTCAGTTTGGCCTCGAGAAGCCAAATTCAGACCACATTTTCACGGGAGATCAACGGACGTGCTAGCTAGCTATAGAGTAGTTGTGGCACATGCATCGCTGCATGTGGTCAAGCCGTCAAGCGATTAATTAACTAATAGGCGCGGTTAATTTACAGGTGTCATCGGTTGTACGTGGCAAAATTTAGTCGCTGGCAGTAAAAGTTCATGCCGTAATATTACAGTCTGACCGGTACTTCACATGAAAGTTAATGCCGTAGTATTACACTTGTCGCCTTGTGTTTATACCACTTGTCGACCTTGCTTTGTTACTTGAAACCCGCGATTGGTGTCTCTAGTTTTAGAGGAAGATGTTTGGTTGACTTTTAAAGTTCTAACTACCGCGCATAGAGCTAGTGCTAGTCCACGCTGCAATGCTTAATTCGCAAGCTCTATTTTTAAAGAGAGGAAGTGGCAAAGAGCATCTCTGAAACTTTGCATACAATCTTTTATGTCAAGTGCCTACGCCTACTATGAAATTTTGGGTTTGCCAAGCAGCCTCACAGCGCCTGCAATGTTCTCCAGGCTATAATAATTACTAAACACAATTACAGAGCTTGCTATGAAGTTGGAAAAGACATCATACCACACACCCTCGTTAAAAATAAATAGTATCAGTTCCCGTTTGGTTACACAACTCAGCATTTTCGAGGGTTACATGGATCAACAGCGGACCGACAATTGTACATACACAGATACATAAAAATGAGCCCTGTCCC